>OY293309.1:9003132-9399168 GCA_958502075.1 Orchestes rusci
CACATCACCATCATCATCAACACCATCATCATAATCATCATCAATCTGGCTCAAAATTATCTCCAACGGATTATGATCTGATGAAAGTTCAAACAAACTTTCAACAGACATAAAAGGTTCACTCCCAAGACATGTTCAAATTATGATAATGATGTTGGGGAAGAAGATAGAAGTGTACTAATATTGAATGATCATAACAACACTTAAACAATAAGAATCGACGTAAAAACTATAAAAACCACAAAGAAACAATACAAGAATAACAAAAGAAATTTTTTTGATGTAATAAAATTTCAATAATTTATCAAAAAAATCCTGAGCAGTAGTCTAATTCTAATATTTGAATGTTTTTGTATAGTATTATGATGTGGTAAATATGAAAATTCTCAGCCAAAATTGGGGATCGTCTGGCCGATTATGGGGCAGAGTGTGAGGTTTAAAGGATCTGTTGAAACATTTTCGTTAACATCAAGAAAAGTTGACGATTCATCAGCTCTTGTGTGTGTTGAACGCATTTCGATTAATTTTTGAAGAAATACACTAAAACAATTGTGTGTATATATATATATATATATTGTATCAAATTATTAAAATATAAACAGCGAATAATGAAATTACATTACATTGCATTACAATTATTTCACCCCCCCAAAACATGATCAAATTATGTCCGGTTGAACTTATTCACATCGTAGGTATGTCGATATAAGTATAAACTTGATAAGTGTGGATTATATAAAATAATGTGATTATACATATTTTTATTTGAAATTATTTGGGAGTATCATTTTTGGTATTGTAGTTCTTCATATTAATGCATCGTCCATGAACATATCGACTATCCACTCAAGAAAAGTTGAGAATTCATCAGTTCTTGTGTGTTGAGCGCATTTCGTTTAATTTTTGAAGAAATACACTAAAACAATTGTATATATATAAATATATATTGTATCAAATTATTAAAATATAAACATCGAATAATGAAATTACATTACATTGCATTACAATTATTTCACCCCCAAAACATGTTCAAATTATGATGATGATGATGATGATAATGATGTGGGGGAAAGCTTAGAAGGTCCATGTTTCTGGAACCTTTCAAACCTAGGAAGAAGAAAAAATTAGATAAATTGAATGATTCAAATATTCATCATATAAAATACATGCATTGGTACTTACAGTTGACTCTTTCCCATGAGTGGGTAACTGGAGGACCCCTAGCTTTCTGGAGCTTTTGAAGTCTAAGAAAAATAAAAATATGATCAAATAATTATCCTAGTAAATGAAATGGGAAAAATATGAATAAGAATGTTGATTCAATTATTTATCATATAAAATGCTGGTATACTTACAGAAGGCTCATCCCATGAGTAGTCAATTGGTGGTGGAACATCTGGTTTAGGTGGAATATACTTCTTTTGTAATTCTGTTGTTTCTTTTGATGCCATCTCTGATGTCCAAAACAAATGATTTGGACAGCTTTTGTAGTGCTCCTCCAGCTCCTTGATATTCTTAAAAATGTGAAGTGGCGTGTATTTGCATTGAACCAAGTTGGGATGGCCTTGACTGCATTTTCTTATGTGGTTTGCGAACCTTATACCACGTTTTACTAGGTGTTTGGGATTGTATGGGCAAACGTCTAGATCTTCATCCTGTTAAATAATATTGCTGTATAATTCAAAAGATTCAAAAAGTATAATCAACTACTCACCATTTTTGACTAATCTTTTTGATTTTTCGGCTGTGATTCGAGGGTAACTGGTCACGATTCCATGGGAAACATCCCTTTTATATGTGTGATGAGCATGGGCGTACCGTGTACCGTGTGTAAAAAATAAAAAACACTTGATATATGATTCAAATACTCCGTGAAAACACAAAAAAGTACCAGGATGGATATTAAAAAAAAAAAAAAAATATAGCTCTCCTCAAATGCTAAAATAATTGGGTAGCATTTAGCGTATTTTTTCATTTAACTAGAGCAAGTTAATGTACCGTCCATGAACATAATGACTATCCACTTGAAGTTGATGCATGTTATTTGATGTAGAAGAAAAAATATCGCGTAGGGTGATTTAGTCTTTATATTAAACGCCATTGATTTATTTAACAATTATTGATGGTGATACTATATTGATAGCTTAGAAAAATGAACGACACCCAATTACCTTTGATTGAACATTTTTATAATAAATTGAACGATTCCAATTTATCAATCGAAAATTATCAACATGCTCAAACTTTGAGATCAAAAATTTAGGTGAATATTCAGATTTGTATCTAAAGACCAATATTTTAGGATTAGCCGATTTATTTGAGAACTATAGACAAAGTAGTATTCAGACACATAAATTAGATTCTGCTTGGTATTATACAATGCCTGGCTTCACATGGGATTGTATGTTGAAATTTACCGATTTTAAATTGGAACTTCTTCAGGATATTGATCAAATCATGGTCATTGAGAAGAGGATTCGCGTGGGGGCATTTCAACTTGTGTTCATAGATATTCTGAAGCTAACAACAAATACACCGATGATTACGATGCATCGAAACCATCAAAATTTTTACTTTATCTAGATGTGAATAATCTGTATGGAAAAGCAATGACTTTATATTTAACGCTATTTATTTATCAATTATTGATGGTGATACTAGCGATCGCGGTGAAATAGAGCTGTGTGTGTGTGTGTGTCTCCACCTCATGGTGGCAAAAAGGTAGTAGGAGGAATATGATAGTTCTCAAATACTAAAATAATTGGATAATATTTAACGTATTTTTAATTAAACCATTGAGCAAGTTGGCGCTAAGTAGGTACCTACTTACCTTCATGATAAATCGTTACTAGATAATTTTTTACAAAAACGCGGGAAATTGATGAAAAGCTATTATATCTCCAGTTTTGAGCTATATAGTGAAGGTATAAGCATAAGTAGCTTCATGATAATAGTTTCGGTTGAACTTATTCCCATCGTATGTATAACAATATAAGTATAAACTTGATATGTGGGGATTACATAAAATAATGTGATTGTGCATATTTATATTTGAAATTATGTAGGATTATCATTTTTGGTATTGTATATGTATAGTTCTTCATATTAATGAACCGACCATTAACATAACGTCTGAGAAAAATAATAAAAATTAGCTCATTGAATTGATAAATATAATAGGTATAAAATTTAGATTGCTTCAAATTTTATGATGCGTATCTCTAGATGAAGACACAATTTCAATTGTAAACGCGAAAAGGAGGAAAGTGTTTTGTTATGATTATATTTAGAATATGAGACATAATCAAAGAATGGAGTTTGGACAAAAGGGGATTGGAAATTTATTAGAGATAAAGATAATGGGGGAGTTCACAAAGAATGTGATTAGTTTCTGTAGATGTTGGATCTACGATAAAACTGAAACTTTTAGTTTATTTTGTTGAATTTGAAAAATACTACCTGTGATCTTTTATAAAAAGGTGATTTAAAATGAACTAGACTCATCCCGATTTAGACAAAAATAATTGAAAAATACGAATTTTATAAAAAGGTGTTTAGAAATCAGCTAGAATCGTTCTGATTTTTTGTAATTAGAAGATTGAATGTTTTATGTAAAAACATAAATCTAATAAATTAGCCTGCGAAAGTTGTGAAATGTTGAACTGTTTTACATCTTCTTGGGTTGTGTGGAGTTTTATTCCCACTTGACGATCTGGTGACAGCTTCACGATGTAGTACATGGATAACCACTCCAAATTATTGTGCGAACTTTTCTGGTCAGGTCACTTATAGACTAGTCTAGCTAATAACGTGTGATGAAAATATGTTTATCTTCCATAGTTTGGTATGTTACTTGATCGTACCTCTTTGAAGAAATGTAGTACATGGATATCCACTCTAAATTATTGTGTGAATTTTTTCTGATCCATAAACTTTAGTCAAACTAATCGCTTGGGGTGAAAATCTGTTTATCATTCATAGTTTGATGTGTAAGTTGATTGCATCTCTTCAACAACAAGAAACCTCACCTTGTATGTAACAGAAATTTATGATTTGTATATCTCATTAATTTTTTATGTTTTTTAAGGAAAAAGATATTTGAAAAATTGGAGGTGTTTTCAATAACTGTAACGTATACAAGCTGGCTATCAACAGTGTCCACAACTGAGGAAAAAATGATTTTTCTTTTAAATAAGGTGAGTCATCCGTTTATTCATTTATTATTTTGTTTCAATCAAATATATACACATTTTTGAAACGATAAAATCATTTCTGTTGGGGGATGTACGTATGTGTCAGAGCAATTATTAATTTAGTAACACTTGGTAATTTACTCGGAAACTTGAAACAGTCAATTCAAAACAATTTGCATCACCTCAAAATTATAAAAAGGTGACTTTGAGGTGAGGTGATTTTGAAAAATGAGCTCGTTAGGGTGGGATTTGTTTGTTTCAAAATAATAATCGGAATCAAGTAATGATTTTCCAAAAATTATTCACAATTTGAAATCAGTTTAAATGATGATAATATGTTGTTATTCGATTATCGTGTAATTCATTTTAATTGTTTTCTTCTTCATTGTAGATGATGTCAACATTAAGAGAGCTATGTAGAAGGGTGGTTTGCGAAAATGTGAATGACATTTCAGATTTTCTATCTAGTCCTATACCATTTTTACCTGAGACTTTAAATCATTATATTTTACAGAATTATTCCAATTATAGGTGGGATTATCTTAATAAAATAGCTTCAAAAGATGAAGTATGTCATTCAATTTCGCTAGAAAATATTATAGATGATTCAAGGATAATTGGATGTATCCGTAAAAGAAACGCGATACTCATCCATAATTGGAATGATCATAGTTTTGAATGTATGAGATATTGTCTTTGGGTGGAGTATTATGTACTTGAAGATTTTAATATGAATATTTGTAAAAGTTGTAGTTTCTGGTTTATAAAATTTATGAATAATAGATTTAAGATAGTTGATAAGCATTATCATATCGTTGTAACTGTTCGCCAACTTAAGACACGTGTATATAGAAATAAGAAATTTTGGTGTGAAAGTTGTTTCATGCAACTTTTATTTTGCGTAGAGACTGAAGAAAGCTGTAATTACAGATTGCATTCAAAGTTAGGTAAGAAAATATGTTTCAAATCTCTCGATCCAATCATCGATGATTAGTATTGTAAATTAGATATAAATTATTTATTAATTTCAACTCTACAGATTTATTGATCAACTCTATATATATCCACCAAATCTTGAAAATATGTCTTATAGTTCAATAGTTCTCATATGACTAATTTGATAAAATCATATTAATATTTAATAATGTTTTAACGAGTAAATTATTTTGATATACTTATTACAATGATGAAATGAAATGATCTTAGTGTAAATTTATTTCATGAATACCTATGAAATAAAGACTTTTAATTTGATTGTGCTGTGTGTATTTTACCGGATAATTTCTCTGATATGGTATGTCCGTTCTTCTTATTTATTATGAAATGATAAAATCTACTCGTCAGTTGAGCAATTTTATAACACCTCAAAATCTATTTCGTTCTATTATTAGGATATCATTGAACTGTTCTAGACCTTTTGGTGGCGAAATTATGTATCAATAAACAATTATTAGAATAATAAAAAAAAAAATAAAAAAAAAATATTTCATGAATATCAAATTGTGGTTTTTAATTTGACTGTTTTGTGCATTTTACTTTGGTGAACCCTAACATAGCTATCCCCTGAGACAACAATACTCAAACAGCCCCCAAAAACAATAAATGATCAACAAAAACATCGATAACAATTAACATCACCATCATATCAACATCATCATCATCATCATCAACATCACCATCATCATCATCATCATCAGCACCATCACCATCATCAACACCAACACCATCATCAACACCATCACCATCATCAACATCATCACCATCATCATCACCATCATCATCAACACCATCACCATCATCAACACCATCACCATCGTCAACAACATCATGATCACCATCATCAAAAACATCATCATCATCACCATCATCATAATCATCATCATCAACATCATCATCATCATCAACACCATCACCATCATCAACACCATCACCATCATCATCACCATCATCATCAACACCATCACCATCAACACCATCACCATCATCAACACCATCATCATCATCATCATCATCAACATCATCATCATCACCATCATCATCATTATCAACATCATCATCATCACTTTGTCATCAACATCATCATCATCATCATCATCATAATCATCGTCACGTTCTTGTTGATTTAAAATTTTTCCCTGACGCGCGGCGTCGTGGTGCGCATGTGTCACTGAACTCAACAATCAAAGGCATCTGGCATACCGATATCCGCATCCGTCATCCCCACTCCTACTCCCCGACCCCAACGGCATCCGGCATACTGATATCCGCATCCATCATCCACACACTCAGCTCCCCAACCCCAACCCCAAACCTCGAACCCCACCCCTCCACCCACGTTCCTCACCCCCCGACCCCCAGCCACCACATATCACTAGTCGAACTTTCCCGATAATCTCATATAACTTCTGTACATCTCAACAATTAATAATCTAAAAACATATGAAACATAATTTTTCTAAATCTATAATATTACAAAATAATAATGACATCGCTGAGTATCCTAAACAAAACATCAAAATACCACTCAAACAACAAATAAATCAATCAACACTCATGAACATCGCATCAGCCGAAATTCCCCAATCCAATAAAAAGTACCAATTCTACTTCTCATAATCCTTAATTAATTAATAGCCTCCGTGGCGCAACGGTTAAAGCGTCTCCCTCATAATCATAGTGTCACAGGATCGAATCCCATCAGATGCTGAAAATTTTTCCCGACACAAGGCGTCGCTGTGCGCATGCGTCGCCGGTACAAAAAATGATAAAACCGAGCTACGATTTCCTTATGGAGATTTACATGTAAAAATGGTCGATATTGCCGCAGAACTCTCATAAAAAAATCCTTAAATTTAGGGAAATCCTCCTGGGTGAATAAAATCCCCATGCTAAATGCATAGGCGACGTTGCCAGATTCATCAGAAATTCCCTAAATCTAGGGAAAAAAAGTCGAATGACTTTGGTCCAAGGTGCCGCCATACCTACTCAAATATATAAGAGTTGGGGGTGTTATCTTTAACGGTTATAAGGATATCAACGATTTATATACATAGAAAAGTAGGTCTCTTCCAATTAGGCATCCTTCTGTCTAATCTATATTATCATTATTCCTTGTATAGAAAAACGTTAAAATCTTCATTAACGTTTAGAGATAAAACCCCCAACACTTGCATTTGAAATCAAGGAAAAATTTATTCTCTATCGAACTATGGGATAAAATACAGGTTGTCCTCAAAAATGAAGAAGTCTGAATTTTTGGACTTCTGATACTCAATTGTTGTTTCTGATAACAAATTCTGATAATTCAGAAAAATTACTACAATTATGCTAATTTGAACCACTCTCCAGGGTTATTATTAACGAAGGTAGCAATTGGCCAAAATATACGAGAACACCCTGTACAATATACGTCCAACCATTGCTATTTTGTTGTAGCACATTTCAAAATAACCACCCTTTTTGCTCAAAATCAGCAGGAGAAAAATTTTCGATTTTGCTAATTTTACACTCAGAAGGCAGTTACTGACAAATTCTCAAGAAAATCAGCTTTCCCGTTTTTTTTTCACGTTAAAATTTCATTGGATTATTATTGTGTACCGAAATTCTCAGCTGTTCAATACTTTGTACTAACTACGTTACTTTTCCGCCACATGAATTTTACGAAATGAAGATAGAGTCGACTTTATAAGACCAAATCAAACTATCCCTGTACGCTGTAAAAATGAATTGTACTGGTGAGAAAAGCATAGTTTTATTTTTACGCATAATGATAATGTAAGTAGGTATTCAGATCCTAAACATTGAATTTCACGCTATTAAATTAAATCCGCATGAATGGTGTGCTTCTAATAAGCCTATACAGGGTTTTATTCAATGATAGGCCATAGTTACAGAGACGCATTTTTGAACCAATTTCAGATAATCATGTGTCCTAAATAGTCTGGTTTTCAAGATACAGTGTGTTGGAGGTCTACTTTTTGACCACATAAAAAATCATAGGGCGAGAAGGAAAGTCAAAAATATCATGTCCATGTCAACAAATATAGCGACGAGCGAAGTTGACTCGATTTACTGATAATAAATCCGATTTTTTTCTAAACCTGTATCTCGAAAACCAGAATATTCTTTTCCAAGACACAATTAATGACGGTATGTTAGCCTATAAGACCTTTTCTGCTTTTCTACTTAAATTTGGTTCAGGAATGCGTCGTCTTTGGAATTACGGCCTTTCATTGAGTAACACCCTGTGTAGACGAAGATTATTGTTGTTGGAACATTTTTTAGTTCTTATTTGCGAAATAAAAAATGGCTCCGTGAAGCCATCGCACACATCGTCTCAATAATATGATATAGTAGGATTTTTCTAGATTCACCTTTATAATAGATAATTTTTATGTACATATGTATGTAATCAATTTTCTTTATATATCGTACCTAGTAAACGATAATAATTAATGAATTGAGTGAACAAATCCATTCCCACCATAAATGTACCTATTCATTAAATGTAGCGCATTTGGTCTGTACCGTAGTAAACAATGGCTGAACAAATTGTGCGCTCAGTCCAGCCATACTTTACTGCGATACAGCTCATGTATGCTCTGTAGCGTAGTAAGGAATGCCAATACGCCACCGGGCATTCGACTTGTCCCCTCCATTCTCCATTCGACAAAATCCCCATTCGACAATATACTTCACAGCCCCAGTGCCAGAGCAGCCCAGAGCATATTGTCGAAACTTCCGAACCCGAACGACCGTTCGTCGACAGGATGATGAACATTCGACAGTTTGAAGAGGTCCCTCAAAGATTACTAGAATATTACGAACCACTGTTTTACAGATTTTCATTACTGAACTCATGTTAAGATTACCAGATCTAGTGATGAAATTATCGAATTGGCAACACTGCTGACGCGAACTTTATTCCATTGTTACCAAATTACTAGATGTTAATAGGTACTATAAGTTGGGATTCCGACTTATTTTCACGGAATTCCGTGAAGTCAAGTCGGAATTCCGAGATAATTTCACGGAATTCCGTGAAATTAAGTCGGAATTCTGAGATAATTTGGCGGAATTCCGTGGAGTTAAGTCGGAATTCTGAGATCATTTCACGGAATTCCGTAAAGTTAAGTCGGAATTCTGAGATCATTTCACGGAATTCCGTAAATTAAGTCGGAATTCTTAGATAATTTCACGGAATTCCGTGAAATAAGTCGGAATCTCAGAATTCCGAGTTAATTCGCGGAATTCTGTAGAAATAAGTCGGAATCAAAAATTCCGACTTAATTCAAGGAATTCCGTGAAACTAAGTCAGAATTCCGAGATAATTTCACAGAATTCCGTAAATTAAGTCGGAATTCAATTTATTTTCTGTAGTGGCCCCTCTACGCTTTCGTAAGTTTCTACCATTCCGTTACAAAAAATATATATTCTTTTTGTCATTTTCCATGCAGCCAGAATAGATCAACTGTCAAAGTTGAGATTGAGTATAATATGGAGTTTGGGGGAGGGGTACTTAAAGGAAATCAAACAATCAATTTCCAAACCATTTTCTGCTCAAATCTTCGAAAATGTATCAAATTTATGATCAGACAATAAAATTATACTGACAAATAGGTCGCTGTCGACAACAACAATAAACTGAAGGGGACCTCACTGTCGATAACAGCGCCCTCAAATGAACTAATCAAAAAGAGGGACGTTTTTTCAGGGATTTTCGTATGTTGATTCGTCTCCTAGTTTCAGTCCTCCATAGTCAGGACGAGGAGTTGTTTGATTTGACGTTGCTGCATTGAACTCGATACTACCGTACCTGGAAGGGACCCGTCCGTGCTGTTTACATCGAGTTGACTGAAGACAAATTTTCGACTAGAAAGAGATAGAGACAGAAAGGGGTGTCTATCTTTGTCATATCTGTTGACATATACAGGGTGTTACGGTGATCATGTTACAAACCTCTGGTAGATGAAACACACGAAAATAAGAAAAAAAGTTCATATGAACATGGGTCCGGAAACGCTTCCTCAGGGCGCTAGGGCACTTCGAAAATGACCTTCAAAAACACCTCTTCGTTTTATAGCTTTGGTACCACTGTAGACTGTAGCTATCGTCACCAATTATTTTGGAACATAAAATCTAGTTGGTAGGTTCATCAATTTGAGCCTTCCGGATTTTTGGGGTATTTTGGTAAAGAAGGAATAAAAGCGTTTCCGGACCCATGTTCATATGAACTTTTTTTCTTATTTTCGATTGTCTTATCTACCCTCGAAGTTTGTAACATGATCACCGGAACACCCTATTTATGGCAACCCAACCTTTCAATCAATATGTAGCTTTCTCTGATTCTCTGTAGGTTCAAAATAGTTTCATTGCTTTGAGATTTTCTAGTTTTCAAGAAAAAAGCGTGAGCGTTATTGGATTTATTTGTGATTTTGATAAGTTTAGATTTTATTCCTTGGTATCTTGATTAAGTCGTGACTGTTTCATGGCTATAATCGAGGGTATAATATACTGTAATTTTGGGTGATTAGCCTAGGGCTAGTGAGTAGATGATGAGTAGTGAAACCCAAGAGAAAGCTTTGAGTTTGCTGCTGTGTGGGTGCCAAAATGGTTAATACACTCCAAAAAAGCAGATTTTATGTTTTGGGTAAGTGATATAACTCCAATTATTAAGGACAAGGGCACCTGAAGTATACCTACACGAAATTGTCCTAGTTAAGGGTCCTACTCACACGCCTGCAGCAGGGACAATCTAGGGAGGCATGGCAATTGGGGCAATCTAGGCCTGCCGCAGGAGAAACTTCCTTGTAAAGGACGATTTGTTTTGAAAATGTGACAATTTCACTTCCTGTTCGAGTTCGTTGGTACCACCAACATCATTTACATAGTTTTCTCATATCTTGCTTGAAATAATGCTAGAAAAGTATGAAGGGGTATGAAAAAACACCATATTTATTAGTTTTAATGTGACCTCAAAATAAAGGTATTTTCATTTTAATTTAAGCTATTATAGTTTTCCAAGTTTATACCTTTACTTAACTCAATACATAGGTTAAACATATAAATCACCCTGCACCTACTACCTACCCTGTATTTTCTCAACTATTTAATCGAATCAGGGATCATCCAAGTATACTTCATTATTTTCCAATTTTTATCTTATTTTGCATTTTTCCAGATAGTTATTTGAAATATAGATCCATTCGAGGATCCATTATATTATCATGATAACTAAGTATGCACAGAATTATTGTAGTAATTTTTTCCAAACAAATCAACCGTTTTTCCAATTTGTTATCTTCAAACTATTTGAAAACCTCCGACTTCGCATAAGGGCAATGAGTGTGACAAAGATAGCATCACCTTTTTAGTCCAATCAAAATATAATGTCTGTTCATGGCTTTCCTGCGGTTACGTCATACTTTTCCGTCTCTCTCTTACACATTGAAAAAAAAAATACGAAACGAAAGTCTGAACGAGGGTCTTTCGGATCAATTTGACAAAGGTCACATGTGGAGCGATCAATCTACGACATACTGCCAAACGTCAAATACTGTGACGTGACCGCAGGAAAGCCATGAACAGACTGTACCTATGCGCCTGTATGCGCCAAAAAAATACGACTAATATTGCCTCAGCTGTCGATACGACAGGGACCCTTCCAATTACGTAGTATCGAGATCAATGCGTTGCTGTTGCGAAGCTGCTAAGGTTTCTTCGGTCCGTAGTGTAGTCCATAGATAAAAAAAATATATACGGGAAGTGTAGTCTGTAGGCTGTTCTGGGTCCGGTCTGTCAGTTTGACTGATTGCTGCTGTTTACAAAATGCCCTGGATAGAAATCGTTCATTCGTTGCTGTTATGCTGTTGCTGATGAGCAGTGAGCAGCTGATTTATAGAAATAGAGATCTCACGGCTATGACACACTTTTTATGATAAATTATGCGCCAAGAAAGGCGTAGAGGCGAGTATTAGCCAGGGTTGCCAACTTCTAAATTCACCGATCGCCAAGAGCTGCAGAGCAGAAAAAGGGAGATGGCTTCACGAGGCCGAAAGTGCGCGAAGCCGAAAGCGCGCGTAGCCGAAACCGAAGTAAACGATTATGATTCGTCCGGGATCGGATTTCGTCTTTTCGTTTTCCGTTTTAGAAGGTCATTTTCGCTGAAACCTATGTCGCCAGTGGTTTCTTTGTAAAGACAAATCTACATATTTAGAATTTAATATTTCGAAGAGAGTATCGAACCGCTATCATCCGGTAAAAGACTCAGATTACTTCCACCGAAAACTATATTTTTATCTGTCAAATAGCGACTATCGCTACTGCTTTCGTAACCGCTACCGGTGAAATTTTTAGGAGAAGCTAACGTACGGTGCATATAGCTGTAAGTTGCCCCAGCAATTTGCACTACACTATCGTACACCGAAATAACCATAAACACACCTATTGTGAGGTGTTCTTAAAAATCTGACAAGGTTGAATTTGATTTCTATTTCTCATTTGCTACTTCTTTTATGGATATTTTTCAACTTAACATAAAACCAAAGAACTTATTTGTTCTCTGATATAACTAGACGTTCTGGAATGTATTCAGATATGTTTTCAATACATACCTGGTCAAAATTTGTGTCCATGTGTTGAGTGAAGAGCCGGGCGTACACGTTTTGTGGCTTGCACTTAATGGATAACTTCATACTAAAATCTACTGATTCATTGGAAAAACGCTGTTGTTATCAAAACAAACAAATATTAGATAGTTTGTCTAAGAAAAATGAGAAAGGTAGATAGATAAGTACCCACTCACTTGCCTATTGAGTCCTATCTGGGTGTTTCGACAGTTATTATGTTTAACTTGTTCGAGAACATTGACTTCTAACGTAATTTTCAAATAGTCTAGACCTTTTGAGAGATCTCAAGTCATCCATTTTGTGCTAGAATAACGGTACTTTATAAAGTCTAAACCTCAAGTCGTTGGTCTCCTGGTCCTGGTAGTGAGTAGTTTTACTTCACAGCTTTCTGAAAGATCCGTATTGAATAATATCGAGAATTTCGACATCATCCTCAAGAGAATCTTTTCCAACGAATTTTTCATTTGTAGACAAATCGCAAGATCATAAAAAAAACGAAACCTTAAAAAACAATAAAGTCATCCAACAACAGTAAAAACCAACTACATATTTGAAATCTCAGCCCCACTGGTGACAATAGCCTCTATCCATTTCGACTCTTTCGGCTACATGCACATGACGTGTTCGGCTACGTGAGCATTCTCGATTCGGCCTCTTGCCCACTGGGTTTTCGGCCACATGCACTTTCGGCCTCGTGTGGCGTTCCCGAAAAAGTCGCCACAATGCCGCCAATCCCAATGTTCAAATTCAAAGTGGATACAATGTCACCAACCGTAAAACTACTACGTGTTCATTGGTATTGAGTTCGATTCCACTTACCTCAAATCGTTCAATATTCCGGAATATATCAAAACCATATTATTATATAGGAATAATAAAATGAATAAGTAGGTATATGATCAAAACTGTCTGTGTTAAACCATAAAAATTTTATTATTGCATAGTAATCATAGTATTATATTGTTCAATTAAATTTTCATCAGTTTCTTAAGATTTGTTCTTAATCCACTCATCTTCATCCATCAATTCAACAATAATAATGTTCTCGCGTACACTCGGAATCGCCCGTAATGCCGTAAACGTGAAGTTATTTGTAGAAACAATCCAAGAAAATTATAGTTATTTGTTTATTTGTTATTGTATTGTGAACTGAACACCGAACCACAAAAAACAATCTATTCAACGATCTAATTGACACTATGACACTATTGACAGAAGACAGAACAGAATGAAGCTAGCTCACAGAGCATCAGGGCATTTATTGGGCATCAACAACAGCGAGGATGGTCGATATCGATATGAATTTATTCGACCGGATAAAATGATAATTTAATTCGATCTATGAATCAATCACCGTAATAAAGAGTGTTCAATAAAAAGTACGATCAAGTCTCCTATGGATTGCAATTGTTTCAAAAAACGTATGTCTTGGCTAACATCGCAACTATGACATGACATCCACTTTCTAACCGTCACAGATGCCATGATGCCAAACCATACAAACTAGCCACGACCTACGTTCATGACAGAAAAAGAAATCCAGAGGTGACTAGATCGTATTTTTTATTGAACACTCGTTATTTCGCCAGCTGAAATACGAACTTCGCCAGATTTATCGCCAGTCGCCAAATAAGAAAGCAAGTAGAAAGGTAGCAAGTCGCTTTCGTCGTAAAAAAGTAGCCACTTTTGCGAAAAATCGCCACAGTTGGCAACCCTCTGGTATTAGCGAAAATTTATAATTTAATTTTGTCCGCGGAATCATATATTGTAATGATAATGATACGCAATGTATAAAGACCGAGGTGACATCTTGTGGCGTTCGCGCGATATAATACGCTGGAAATGCATACAGCGCCTCTGTTAATCGTATTGACAACTCGGAAAGGACATGATTGTAACGAGTGTTCGATAAAAAATACGATCAAGTCACCTCTGGATTTCTTTTTCTGTCATGAACGTAGGTCGTGGCTGGTTTGTATGGTTTGTCATCATGGCATCTGTGACGGTTAGAGAGTGGATGTCATGTCATAATTGAGATGTTAACCAAGACATACGTTTTTTGGAACACTTGCAATCCATAGGTGACTTGATCGTATTTTTTATTGAACACTCTTTATCATTGACTGGGTACTGGCATTTTATAATAAAGTCGACCCGCGGATTTGGGAATTTAATTTTCAAGTCGCGCGTGTGACCTGCTAACATGATAAGAATAGAACCAAATCTTCACTCTGTTGTTGGCATTATTCGCGGATATTTAGATACATGTGAACTCATCGCAACAGAATGAACGTGGTATATGAATAATGTGCACAGCATGAGCGTTTGTACCATGTTTGTACCCACAAGATACACGTATGGTTACTCCGAATCATACCGTGCAGGGTATCCGCCTCAGATTAATAAACAAGTATTATTCTGAGGTATCCGCGATTTAAAATCGATAACAACGCGATCAATTGAACTAATTCATATTTATCCATGGTACCTAAATCACAATGTTGCAGAAATGAAACTTGAACGTTACATTTGATTTTAAGTTAGTTTGATTCAATCCAAAATCCAACATTATCGAGTGACCTCTTTACTATTCTTTTCACTTTTATTGTTGATTATTTAAAAAATGGTTTTTTGCTGATTTAGCATTAGGTAAGTGCAATATTTTTATAATATAAGAAGTATGAATTCAACTGTTCAGAGTGTGTTCCATTATTTTTGAAAAAAAAACAGAATTCACGGGACTTGGAGCGCAATGATTTGTTTTTTCAGGTTTCGTGATCCTCGAAACCTTCCCAGACATTGGAAATAAGTACACCATCTTTAAACCATAATAATTATCTTTTTTGATCTTTTGATGTGTATCGGTTTCTTCAATAATTGGTTAATTTAATAATTGTTACAACTCGTGGTTGTTACTTCTTAAAGATGTATTATATTAGATTTGACTATTTATACCATTGTTTTTGTATCACTATTATATTATGTATATTTATACTGAGTTATCCATTAATTATCTTTATGATGAATATTTATATCGTGATTACATTATTTCTACTATTTCCTTCGCAACTAATTAATTAAACATAATTGTCACATAATTGTAGTCGAGCATTGTATTTTATCGGCGATTCTGAACCGGACACCTGTCGAACGCGCATTTTTCGGTTGGTGCGTTTTGGCTCAACAAAAACTCAGGGGTGAGTGTGAATCAGTATCAGTAATCAGTTGCAGTTTGAGTTTGACGGTTGGGCGGATAGAATCGGAGCTGAATAAACGATAGATCATTCAACAATATTCAACATGGTGGATTAATTTATTTAAACCTGACCAAACGTAACAATTAAGAAGTGGGATTACTCATTACTCTTTTCGGTGTATAATAAAATGGCATCGCGCCGCAGTAAAAGCAGTACGACAAACAGTAGCGATAGTGAAATGGAGAACGATATGGGGAAAAAGGGAGTCGAAAAAAATATAATACAGAAAAAAAGGCTACAGGTGGACGGGAATTCCACAAGTTGGATGCAACAAAAGCATATTTCATGCAATCCAAGTTATCGGGAATTGCAAAGCTCTGGTATAACAGACTTCGGGACTATAACAAAAGTTGGGACGAGTGGAAATCGGCACTCATGGGCGCGTCTCCTGCTCATGAAAATTATATTGATAATCTAAACTAGATGATGGAGAGAAAGAAGAATGGATCTGAAAGTATATGCTACATTATTTTTATTCAAAATGTGTCCTTTTACGCAAAAAATGAAATTTCCGATCTCAATGCAGTGTCATGTATTATCGACGGGCTACCAGTCTCTAGTTCCCTCGGTCCTAATTCCTTACGGAATATGGTGGTCACTTCTGTGTGTCGTTGATCAATTGCAAAGTTTACTAATATACAATAAGCAAAGTTTACTAAAAGTTTATTATTAGAAAACTTTGTCAATTGTTTCCAAGATTCTCGGTCCTGTGCCTGGTCTTCAAATTCGTGGAACGATTTATGCGTGATATGGGTGGTTTGATCTAGCCAACGTGAGGGCGATCAACCTCGTGGTCGTTTGCCTGGCACTTATCCCTGAATAATCAATTTTTCCATACAGTCACCATCTCTCCTCATAATGTGGCCAAAGTATCTAACCAATCGGTTTTGCACAGCTACGGATATTCTCCCATTCCTCCCATTACTCTCCATATAGTTGTGACCATATTTAACTTTGTCAAAGGCCTTTTGGTAATCGATGAAGCACAAGTATGATGAATTATTGAACTCTCGGGATTTCTCAATTATTTGACGAATATTGAGAATCTGTTCACGTGTACCTCTTCCTTTGACGAAGCCAGCCGTCTCTGGAGGTATTTGTGGAGTGATATAAGCTTTCAATCGTGGGTTATATTGCGATGATTGTCGCATTTGGCGGTCGACCCTTTCTTATGAATTGTTGTTATTGAACATCTTGTCAACAGTTTTGAGAGTTTTTTACATGCCTATAAGTTATAGTGAAAATCCAACGACACATGAAGGGTCGCTCCTCGGCTCGGTCATTTAGTCGTGGAACATCAAAGTTGCACTTTTTTTAATGCAACCCCTAGTATACAGTGTGACCCATTTATGAGCGGACCACCCTCTTAACTCTTTAATTTATTGATCGATTTCGACGATTTTTTTTAATGTAGACAGGGGAAAGGTATATTTTGAGGCCATACGTCGCCCAGTTTTTTCCAAAAACCAAGGCTCTACTAGAGCATATTTAGAGGCTGAAAAATCCAGAAAACATACAGGGTGTTTCCTAAAGATTGGTAAAAAATTCGTTGTGTGATTCCTGGGGTATTTTCATGAAAAAAAGTTCCTATAAACATTTGCCGAAAAATGCTTCCTAAGGGAGCTACGCCCCTTTAAATAGGGCACCCCGAAGACGGTTTTTCCTCAATATTTCCGAAACCTTACATACAAAAATCATGAAATTTGGTACATCATACAAACTTTTAATGCTGAATGAGAATTTGAGCTCAGAATTTCAAAATTTTAATCAGGGGCGTACCATACTGGCGTACCATACCATTTAAAAAATTGGATTCTTTTAACCTTTAACCCCGCCAGTATGGTACGCCCCTGATTAAAATTTTGAAATTCTGAGCTCAAATTCTCATTCAGCATTAAAAGTTTGTATGATGTACCAAATTTCATGATTTTTGTATGTAAGGTTTCGGAAATATTGAGGGAAAACCGTCTTCGGGGTGCCCTATTTAAAGGGGCGTAGCTCCCTTAGGAAGCATTTTTCGGCAAATGTTTATAGGAACTTTTTTTCATGAAAATACCCCAGGAATCACACAACGAATTTTTTACCAATCTTTAGGAAACACCCTGTATATTAGCGTTTTTTTTAGAGAAAATCTGCCTACGCCACTGTATATGTAGACAGGGTTAAGGGTGTGACAAATCCGAGTATACAGCATTGATAACTCGTTGACCATAAGAGATACAACATCGGTTGAATGGAGGCAAAGCTGCGCAATTTCCGAAGATGAAACATATTCATGGTCACTTTTTCTGCTCGTCTCACAAATATAAGGTGTCCACTTTTGAGATCATATTTTTTCAGAAACCTCGTACACGACTGAGTCATGGAATGAGATAAATTATATTTGATGATTGCCTTTCAAGTTTCAGACCATGCAGAACTTTTTTTTCGTTAAACTAATGATAAAAAAGTTTTCCATATGTTGCGAACCTATAGACACACTGTATACAGGGTGCCACAGATTCGAGTGTATGCATGGGGCATGGGGATCTCGCAGTTATTATAAGAGATACAGGGTTTGTCATTGCCACTTTTTCTTCTCTACAAGATGGTGGTTTCAGATTGAAGATCTGACGTTTCGTCTTCGAGCTTTCATCATCAACTTCATTTTTTTAAATACAGACCTGGATTTTTTATTTTATTTTTAGTTATCTTTTGACGTCCTTGAGACATTAAAGTGATAAGATGAGGGTGTAGAGTGATTGGTTGCCTCAGCAACCTCAATATTCTCAATTAATATTCACCTATTATCATTTTCAATATTTTGTTGAAATGGCAATATTTTTGAGCACTTTTGCAGAAATTGATTCAACGTTTTATATGTCATTTTTTTATTTTCCATGTCATTTGTGGATTTAATCTATTTTCATTAAATGTATCGTTATTGCGTATATTGTATGTTATTTCTATATTTTCTATTTTGGTTCAGTCAATTGAGTTTGTTTAGTTGTGCAGGTTCTCATGAGAATAACGTGTCGAATAAAGATGGATTTATGAACCAAACTATGTTTTAGGGATACAAGGGTTGCCGAACTAATTTGCTCTGGTATTATTTTTAAGATGAGTGTTTTTTTCGACGGTTGCGGTATCTCAATGCATTGAGGACGTCAAAAGATAACTAAAAATAAAATAAAAAAATCCAGGTACGTATTCAAAAAAATGAACTTGATGATGGCCGCTCAAAGAGAAAACGTCGGATTTTTAATTTTACATCGCCGTATTGTAGTGTAGAGGAGAAGAAGTGGCAATGAGAAAGTATAATTCATTTTAAAATATCTTCTTGAATAAACTCAGGAAATAATAATAATGTATTGGCAATTGAATTATTAAAACATTTTCCAGATTGGTGCATTTATGTGAATTGTATTGAGAAAATCGATTCTCGAAGTACCGCTTGTTAAAAGTCCCCTCGAAAGTCCCTATGGAGGTAAGTAATGCTTTTTCGGAATAGCCTTTATTGAGATTTCCAGGACAACGGAAATTGTTAAAATTTCAAGAAATAATCAGGTCTGTTCGTAGAACAATCACAAACCTGTCAGAGCCAATCAGCATTTAGCATTTGCAGTTTGCAAATTATTTCTGATTATTTTGACCAATCGAATAAGCGACCGCTTTGTGAGTGTTCTACGAATAAATTATTAGCTTTAAAAGATAAATTTTCACGTACCTGATTTTAGTGATTTTCAAGATAAGTATTCGGTGTTTAAGTTTCAAAGTATATTGTAATTCGAAAATTAATGCTGATTAGAATAATTTCAAAACTGAAAATCAAATTACTTACCTCCTTGAAGAAATTATTGTTTTAGCTCTAAAAAATATCTTTTGACTCTATTAATTATGAATTTTTGTAAATTATTTCAAATAAGTTCAATTACTTATTGAACAAGTTACTCATTTTTTACGAAAAAAAGATTGGAAAATAGATTTTTTCAATATTCACATCGATGCACCTAACTGGAAAAAAGTTTTAATAATTTAAATAAATTCGATGTGCCGTAGGCATAGTGTCCTAGGTTGCGTCCCCTACTATATACAGGGTGTTTCAGAATAACATGCTAATAATAAAGGGGGTGATTCTTGGGCTCATTTTATGAAAAAAAATTCATATGAACGTATGTCCTAAACGCCTTAACTTTTGAGATACAGGGTGTCAAAGTTTTAAAAAATAGATACTTATTTTTTTACAATAACTTTGTCATTACTGTAGATATCTTTATGAAATTTGAGTCATGTTTTTTAGGCATTAATACTCATTCTTTGATGCACCAACAATTTAATTATTCTGACCAGTGCCGTCCATGCGGGTTTTGGTTTGCATATTTTTTGGGGAAAAAGTTAAGGCGTTTAGGACATACGTTCATATGAATTTTTTTTCTTAAAATGAGCCCAGGAATCACCCCCTTTATTATTAGCATGTTATTCTGAAACACCCTGTATAGTGATATCAATACCGTTGGATTTGAATTTTTCCCCTTTAAAAATCGCTCGATACGTATTTCGTATCGCTGTGTCGTTTCCATGAGGAATAATCGAGGATTGACAAACAAAAAATAACGTTTACCCATCAGATTCATTCACTTGGAGATCTTGAGAAGCCCTTCTTGCAGTTATAATGTTTATTCTTACAGGATCTCACAAACGTGTCCTATTTTTCGTTCATTCCTCGGTTCAACCATTATAAAATGGTCACCCCTTTTTCCTCTTAAAACATATTAGGTGGTTAAAACTATTTCACACGAATATTCTCACCTTAATAGATAATAAATGTATCTTCAAACCATAAAGTCATGTTAAATATTTCATTGTTTATGGTCTTATGGTCATTGTTATACATTTGTAGCTCGCAGGTGTTGTCTAGACTTGTAGACTAGATGAAGCTGTGCTAGATGTTCATCATTATTGGAATGCGTTATAAATGAACCAGACAGACAGCTTAAACACAGAATAGGCATATATTTTATGATAATATTTTGAAAATGATCCATTTCACACATGTTATCAAGCTGCGTTTTTATCATGCAATATCAGAATATTTTTCCTTTCCACCTAAACACACAAGAAACTATTTTTATTTAAATGGCATCTCCAGCTTTTATGAAGAAAATTCGGCAGCTTTCTTCAGGTCTAGAGCTATAGTACCTACAGTATGTCCACGAATAGAGTACCTTATACAGGGTGTAAATTAAGTACACGTGAAAGGGGTGAATCTTTGACAAATTTTAAGATGAAAAGTTCATATGAACATGGGTCCGCAACGGATTGGATTCTGAGATACACTGCGTCAAAAAAAAACTATTTTATTTGGCTTTTTGCTTATATTTATGACAATTAATATGGAAATTAAACGAAATTTTAGAGACTGGGGATATTGATGACGATAAACTAAAATATCAACTTGTTTTTTTTTAATGTTGTTGGGCGCCACATACAGTGTTGGTTCTGAATTTAATTAATCATAACTTTTTTGTGTCGCATTGTATGTGATTTTGACAAAGATACTCTTAGTATGTGTCGCTCAAAACATCCGTTTTGGATAAAAACGGGTTTGAGTAAAACCATGGTTCATTTCCGAGTTTTTGAAAAATGAGCGAGAAAATGTATCTTTTATTGATTGATGGTAACAAACCTAGATTATTTACAAGACTAGACTGTACTAGTTGATAACATTTACAATAATAGTTGCTGAAAATAACCACCGCCTTGACTTTGATTTTTATCGAATTTTCACTAATTTTGCCATAGTGATATTATGTAATAATGTGATAGTGTAACATAGCACGCATGACGTTAAAAAAGTAGTTTTTTAAACAACTCGGAAATGACCCCACTTAAAAAAAATCCAATGCCGGTAGGTTTAACAAACTAACCCGTTTTTATCCAAAATGGCTGTTTTCAGCGACAAATACTAAGAGTACCTTTTATATGAATGGAGAATAGGTCAACCTAGTCAAAAATTTAAAATGCGACACAAAAAAGTTATGGTTGATTCAATTCAGGAACAACCAATGATCTTATAGCAAAGTCTATATATTCCAATTATATAGACTTTGCCTATAGCATGGTTTTCCTCTTATCTCGGAGACCGTAGGCAGCGTGTGCTGGTTTCTGGTGCAAAATCTGCTTATTTAAATACGAAGTGTGGTGTGCCGCAGGGTTCTGTACTGGGACCACTTCTTTTCTTGTTATATATAAATGATCTGGGCAAATTGAATATTTCGGGAAAGTTTACATTGTTTGCGGATGATACATCTATTGTTTGGCGCAATAGGTCGATTGAGAATCTCAGGAATGATGTCTCCAGTGATTTGATTTTGATAAGACAATGGTTCAATTCCAACAGGTTGTCCATAAATGTGAGCAAAACCAACATTTTGGGTTTTAAGTGTGATGTTGAGGGGCTGATGTTGGATGGGATTCATCTTCCGGCGAGGCGCTCGGCAAAATTCTTGGGAGTTACGCTGGATGATGAGTTATCCTTTAAGGATCATATTGTTAATCTTGGTAAAAAGCTTTCTTCTGCGTGTTTTGCAATCAAGACCACTAGTAGAGATCTTGGTCCAGCCGTGGCACGTACTGTTTACTTTGCCCTTTTGAATCCCATTTGAGGTATGGCATTCCTTTTTGGGGAACTAGTAGTCAGTATTTGCTCTCCATGATTTTCGTGCTGCAAAAGAGAGCGCTGCGTTACATGGTGGCAGCAGGCGGGAGAGAGACCTGTCGGCCTCATTTTATAAGTCAGAAGATTCTTTCTTTGTACTGTCTTTACATTCTTGAGACTTGTACTCTCATATACAGGAGAAGGAACTTCATTCGAAGATCATTTCTGTGCGTGAAACGCGCCAGTCCCAAAACCTCCCACTGCCTATACCATCTAGGACTCTGATTATGAAATCATTTTTGTATGATGGTAGAAGGATGTTTAACCACTTGCCTCTTTCAATTAGAAATAGTTCATCTGTGGTACAGTTTAAAAAAAAACTGAAGTCTCTTTTGATGGAAAAGGGATACTACAGTCTTGATGAGTTCTTTGGAGATGTTCTGTCTTGAGAATGTACTTGTTATTTAGTGTTATTATTATATAAGTTACGTTTTAAGGTAGCTATTAGATGTAGTCTTTTTTCTTGTTCTCATCAACTAAATGTAGATAGTTAGCTTTAGGATGCTTTGTCACTGGAAATTTTTATTCTGAGACAATAAAGTACATTTTTTATTTGATTTGATTTATAACTATAGATCATTGGGAACAACACTGTATATGTGGCGCCCTCTAACATTAAACAAAAAACTTATTTAATATTTGAGTTTCTTGTCATCAATATCGCCAGTATCCATCAGAATTTTGTTCAATTTCCATGTTGATTAACGAAAATATAAGCAATAAACCAAATGAAATAGTTTTTTTTGACGCCCTGTATCTCAGAATCTTGCGGACCCATGTTCATATATGAACATTTCGTCGTAAAATTAGTCAAAGATTCACCCCTTGATTTTTTTTTCGTTTTTGGGAAATGTCGCGAATAAAAAAAAAAGATTTTTGATCCTATACAGACTAATTCTGAAATTTCAACTCAGCATTCCAAATTTAATTTTTCTGTAACGTTTTAAAATTTTGTTTCTAATTTTTTAAGATAAACTTTATAGCAAATTAAGTGTAAAAAAATATCGGATTCATTCAAAATTACCTCCCTCGTCATACATAGAGGTGAAGGATACGTGAAATGACCTGAAAAAGAGTAAATTAGAAACAAAATTTCAAAACTTTACAGAAAAATTAAATTTGGACAGGATTTAAAATAGCTTTTTTATTTGCCACTTTCCACCGAAACAAAAAATAATATAGTATTTCACGTTTTCTTGTTTTTCGACCCCCTTGTATAATATTTTCGAATTCAAAGTATTTCAATAGACTTTTTAAACCAAGCAGAACTTTTATGAAGAGTGAGTTTTGGTCAAAAAATTACATTTCTGGTCCATCATACCTATAGAGGGTACTCTATCCGTTGACATACTGTACAAAAGGTAACGAAAAAAAGTCAACCACAAAAGTTATTGGATTTTGAAATGCCTATAAGGCCAGTAATAATGTTCTATATACAGGGTTGATCATAAAGCCGTGGCACATCAAAGTTGCATTTTTTTTAATCGAAAAATGTAATAATATACAGGGGATATTATTACTTTTTTGGATTCTACGTGAAAATCTAGGTAGCTAAGTTTGATCTTACATGTCTTCTTCTATACCTAAAGTTAATGCGTAAATATTTTAGTTTTTATTTCGGAAATGGCTGAATTTGATTTAAGTGATTTTTTCTTTTTTCTCACTCCAAATTTTGTATGATCGGTTTACTAAAAAAATTGATACAAGCTAACGAAAAGGTATAGAAAATCTTCAAGTGAAGAAAAAGATCGCCGGATATAAGAAACGTCGCAGACAGATGAATACATCTAGAAAAAAAAACTTTCGAGCAATTAAAACGCTTCAAAACTTGATAAAACTCACCCTCGATAGGTGAGTGAAAGCAAAGCCGCTGGCTTGAATTTCCGGCCAATCAGCACCTTTGGCCGAAGTATTGACTGTGGTACCGAGGTCCTTGAACTTTTAGGAATTTACCAATGTGTTTATGTGTTTGGATAATCTAACATCTACCAATCAAACTACAAGATCAATAAAATGAAATAATTTATTACACACACAAACAATCATCTAAATTCAGTCTTAGCCAATTAACATATCTGGACACTCTGGTATACACCCCTGGAAAGCCTGGCTTAGCACATCCTACCCCCCATGACACAATACCTGGAAATTGTTTATTACCTACGTATACAACTTACCGTCGATATAACTTACCGACAATTTCATATTTCCCCGCTGTTTCAACCAGCAGTGGCCCCCCACTGTCTCCTTGGCAAGAATCTTTAGATTCTTTACCAGCACATAACATGTAGGATGTTATTCTGGAACCTCGATATTTCATGGCTTTACATTGACTGGTGGTGAGGATGGGGACTTCAACTTCTTGGAGGACGCTAGGAAGGGGACCACCTTCGCTGGTTCTTCCCCAGCCGATTACAACTCCGGATTTTCCGGCGGGGTCTCCACCTTAAAGGCCAAAGTCCATAAATTATTATGAGTTTGTATCAAAATATTTTTACTATAAGATTTTTTATTGAAGCTCATAAGCTTATTGAAGCCTTTGTTTTTGATTTTTATAAGGCCTCTATATGTTTCCATATAATAGTTATATTCTGCTTTTTAATTGGTTTTCTCACATTTCAATGGTTCTCTCTGTCTTTTTTTGACCCTCTACATTTTTTTATAGTACGGTTTTTGTTTTTATACCAAGCTTTTCCCAATGTTTCATTTGCAACATGTTTTATTGAGCATTTTTGGACTATTTTATCAACTAATGTTGTTGTTTTTTTTTCATAATACGGAGGAATATTATTCCGTTAAAGTATCATCTTTTAGCTTTTATGTTTCGACTGATTAAGTGTTTAATTTATCACGTTGCCTATCGTTTTACTGTTTTGGGAATTTTTCAAGGTTTCAGTTTTTTTTTTATTTTGTTACAATATAAATCCTCATTTCAGAAAATGTTCTAATGATGATTGTTTTTTTTGTGGTTTGTTATATTTAAGCACATTGTATATACTATTTACTATTTCACTGTTTTGGTAGAATTGAGATTATTTAGTTTTTATGATTTTGAAAAGATTCAAATGCGGATTTCTTTGTGCAGTTTTTCATTGTTGATGACATTTTTTACTTTTATATTCATCAAATAAGTGCCTTTATCCTTTGTTGATGACTTTTATAAAAATGTTTTGAACGTTTTTTTTATACTGGGTGGTGGTACAAAACAAAAATACGGGGTTGAGCAACAAAATTTAGGAGTATTTAAAACTGTAAAAAAACTTGTAGATGGCGCCACATACAAGAGAGAGTCATTATAGCAATATCAGATTTGAATTTCTCATGTCAAAAAACCCTGTATACCACCGATTTTTGTTGTTAAATTAACTTTGACACCCTGTATCTTGAAAATCATGCATTTCCGGACCATAATTTGTTTATATAAAAAAAATCTTATTTTCTAATGTTCAGAATCACCCCTTAAATTATGCGAACGGTATTTCCGGACACCCTGGTATAATCAAAGTACCTACCTACTCAATGGCCAAATAAGAAAACGTACAAAAAAGATTCAATATACCCCGAGGTGAAAAAAAACAAAACAAAAAAAAAAAGTCCGTGGAAAGAGATCTCGAATAAGTAATAAAGAAGTGCAAGAAAAGATGCAAATTTATCAAGAAATGGGGAAAAAAAAATTTTAAATGGAAAGTCATTCTATCCGTGGGAAAGCTCACTCAATAGACAATTTGCAGACGTTTTCAAATGACTTGAAATTTTATATACGGATTCTGGACATTATTTGAAAGTCACCAGCGAAAAAATTTTTACGAAATACCCAAAAAATATACTAAATAAATGGAAAAGAAAACGCGAATTTTACTGCATGATCGCAAAAGGGGTGGGGCCATATTACCCTCCCGAGAGAGAGAGTCATCTCGGTCAATACGTCAGACGGAGATAGATAGTGTATTCTGTGACGTATGAATGTTGTTTGGCGCTCTTTAATCGGTGATTACTACATTATTAGAGGTCGTAGGTTGATTTTTGGAACATCGATGGCATAAGTACTGATTCCTAATCCTTATATTTTTCATATTTCCAAAAAATGTGCAAATTGTCCATTATTAAAAAAAAATAAAAATCACAAAACAATTGGAATATACTGTCAAAATAAAGCGAACAGTAGATATTTTAAGTGAAAACATTCTTTTGCCAATCGAAAAACGTAAAATTAATGACAAAAATGTATAGAAAGTAAAAAAAAATGAATTTTCCCAATTTCCCAGGATTAATGGCGTTTCAAAAAACATATCCGAATTTTTGTTGGATATTTATTGTTTAATAAACAAATCATTTTTCATATTGATTTAAAAAAAAATCTCGGAACATTTCTAAATCTCTCTTCGTGAGAATGTGACTAACTCACCTGAGGGTAAACAAATAGGCCTAATAGTCTTGCTAAACTCAATCTTCTTCCTCAACTTGAGAAGTGCAATATCATGATTGAAGGTATCAGTATCAAAATTCCTGTGTCTTATAATTTCAGACACAGCTCTCATTTTAGCAGGAACATCTGTCATAGTCGACTGGTCATGGTCTCCAAGAATCACTCTGATTTTGGACCTTTTCAACCTGCAATGGTGGGTTGATTACAATCCTGCGTTAGCTAATTTTACTCACTTTCTGACACAGTGTGCCGCAGTTAGCACATAGTTTTCCGTCACCAAAGACGCTCCACAATGGTAACGTCCATCATAAACAATCCTCGCTATCCATGGATATTGGTTAACGCCTGTGGGACGTCCTCCCACTATTCTGTTTTCGTGATTGGATATGCCACATTCTGGAATAAAACCTTGTAAAACAAAATTATAACTGAAAGAATTGTAGTACCACAGCTACAGTTTCGTGTCTTTTCTTTATTATTTACAAAATTGTCTTCATCGTCGTAGGTATCATCCGAGTCAGAGTCGCCACCAAATAGACCACCAAAAAGGGTGTTGAAGAATATTCTTCCCTTTCTTTGTGATGATACGGTGTGGTTAGTTAGTTCAGCATTCTGTAAACGTCGTGTTTGTGATAAAAATATAATTCCTTGTATTTTTTTATATGATTTTTTTCACTGTTGATGTGCTTACTTTAAACACTTTTATTCGGTACTTATGATGACGCAAAAACGTGGATATTTTCCATAACTACCGAGTTTTTTTTTATTTTTTCTTTAGGAAACTTTTTGTTATGAACCTGTGAAAGAGGCTAAGTTTAGAAAACCCTTAAACATCAAAGAAAATTCAAAATATGTAAGTGACAAAACTACTCTCCAAAGCAAAAGTAGCGCGGATTTACGGTACCTATTTCATTTTGGTTGTATTTTCAACTTTTTGATGTTTTGGACTAATTTTCCTGAGAAGAACATGTTTTTATACAGAGTGTTTCCTAAACATTGATAAAAAAAATTCATGGGTATGGTGTATTTTCATGAAGAAAAGTTTCTATGGAAAGTTGTCGAGAAATGCTTTCTAAGGTAGCTACGCCCCGTTTTTAAATAGTGTACCCTGAACCGAAACCGTCCATACAAAAATCATCGCATAAACTTCTGCTGAATCAGAATTTGAGCTTTTTTTTAAATTTTAATCAGGGGCGTACATAGTGGAGGGGTTAAGGGTAAAAACAATCCCGGTTTTGTATAGTACTTTTTTTACAGTCAGATTTCAGAATATGATACTTGAAGGTTTTTCACGTGAAAAAGGTACTTACTCTTTTTTTATTGGTATAAAGCTTGAGGGATAAAATTGATATTATCTACTTATAGTGACTGTACTAATGTATTACAGAGGCCACTAAAATCTGAGATAATATCTAGACATTATTTGTCCATATTTAATAAAATAATGACCCGATCTTGGCGAAGCAGGAAATTCGTCAAAAAATATTAATGGAGTATGCGGTAAAATGATCAACACTTTCCGCACGAAAAAGAGAGCGGTAATGTACACTTTTCACATCTATATCAAATTTTAAAGTTTAAAATAAATAAAAACGGGCAATATACCAAAAAATAAGCCTAATTTAATGAGTAACATGAAAAGTGAAAATAATAATTATAATACTAAAATCAGTGAAAGTATCGGACAACCGAAACAAGACTACACTCACCTGTTGCGTGTAACCTTGACTCTCATTGATAAAAACTATGCAGAAAAATACTACACACGCGTACACTTTCATTTTCACTACACGGTACCTAGACCTAGATTAAATAATATCAGATGATCCAAATGTCGTTCGGTAGGTACTGCTGTCCCCTACCGAACGGAACAAATTTTTGACGAAAAAGTAAAAGTCGACGATTGTTGCGTCAAATGATTTCACCGCAAGACTAAAAACTCTTTCACTTGGCCTTCGAAGAAAGTGAAGCTAACGCGCATAAACTGCTTATTTTGAAATAGCGCCCATTCGAATAAATTCATACTAGGTGGCCCAATTATGTAGTATATCACATTTATTTATATTTAACAGGTGCAAGACACTACATTGATTTAAATTTCCATGCCTGAGGCTGCATGGCGCCGAGGAAAAACAGATTATCTCAAGATCAGAGTTTCTCCGGTTGATTTAGATGGAATTTTTGTTTAATGGCCCGTTATTTGAACAGTCGCTTGACATAATGATTATCAAGCTTTCTAAGCGTTTTTGATCAGAAACATTCACTCGGAAACACTGAATCAGTAATGAGTATGAGAGAGACATCTGTTGGAGTCTAAGTAAGCGCACTATCGGAAACAACATAGCTTTTTAATAATCAATTTTCGATTTCTTTGCAGAAATGATTGCCTTTACAGTCAGTTGTTCGCGTGCTCAAATAATTGTATGGTTTATACTGCGGCCAATAATTGTAATGGCTTATAACGGTCGTTATACTTCTTAACAAAGGTGCCGCGGAACATCATCAAGTGTTTTATGTATGCATGGTTGTTTATGACACCATAAACTGGTTTACGATTGATTTTAGTTAAATCACGTGTGTTATTATCTCGTTATTAGACTTAATTAAAACGTCAATATAATCTGTAGTAACTATTCTCAAAGAACTAAATGAGGTTGACCATTTCCGCAAAATGAAAATAACTATTTTCTCCTCTCTCTGTCCAGCTATCCACACTTCAGGGTGCCGACCTTGGTGTCATTGATCAATGATGCCGACTCTCTCTCTGGGAACGATAGAACGGTCATATTAAGAGAAAGAAACGATCTGGGTACCGATTCTGGGAACAATAACGAGAGAAATAAACGATCACCTCCATTAGTTATTAGATCATTGCCTCCATATACTTCCCCGTTTACTCTCTCTCTCTCTCTCTCTCTCTCTCTTTCTCTCGATATGACCGTTCTAGCGCACAAAATCGGCACCCTGAACGATCACCTTCATATACTTCTCCGTTTACTTCTTGTGATATCGTTCTATGCTATCGGTCCCAAAATCGGCACCCAAGACGCTTATACTGATGGAGATCGTGAGAAGTGAGAAGTCACTTCGCTTGTGCGAGTATCTAATCACGCCGACATCGTTCGGTGGGAAAACAGGGAGAGGAGCCAAATTATACCCTCTCTCGAGAGAGAGTCATTACAGTCAATACGCCAGACCAGACAGACATAGACAAAGTTTACATTCTGTAACGTAGTTCATGTTGATTTGGCGCTCTTTAATCGGTGATTACTAATCAATAGAGGTCGTAGATTGATTTTTTTAACATCAATGGCATCAGAACTTACTTATCCTTATATTTTTCATATTTCCAAAAAATGTGCAAATTGTCCATTGTTGTCCTATCAAAAAGTGCTTCATTCAATAATGATACAATAAAAATCTTAATTGGGTGCATGAGTAGCAGGAACATAAATGCTTTTCGCAACGATCAATGAAGAATAAAATAGTCAATAGTCGATATGGAAACCGCACAAAATTTCATTAACACAGTTTATGAATGAACTTTCCGATTTAAAAACCGATACATTTAACAGTATTTTTTCTCGAAAGAAACCCCAAAGATTATGGACCGAATTGTATAACTTATTCGTCTTTCACAAAATGATCCATTGAGATCGATGTATGACGGTGAAATTCAAAACATCAACATTTTAGCCATTATTTGTGTAACGAGCTTGCTGACTATGACCAAGCAAAGCTCACAACACACAGAATCAGACGGTGATAAAGATAAAAATCCGCCCACACTCCCATGTTTACTACATATCGTGCGATATCAGAATAGGACTCCCGCAAATAAACATAGTTTTGAAGGTTCGGTCAAATAAATTTATTTTTGGAATACTACAGAGGTATTTGATGGACCTACTACTTCCACGCCACTGCCATTATCCCAAGTACCTACAAGTATTTGTTCGGCTTAAAGCTTTTAGTTCATATACATACATGCGAATCACGAAAATCATTTTTATTGGTCGGCTTACTATCAAGAATGTCACTCTTTTCTTGATATCGACCAATACAGGGTGTTTCCTAACCTCTGTGACAAAATGAAAGAGCTGATTCTTCGCTTAATTTTAAGACGAAAATGTGGTATAACTTTTTTTCGAATTTCGCTTTGTTTCCAAAATACAGGGTGTTTAATTTTTTTTATTATTATTATTTATTTTTTAATTTTTTTTTTATTTATATAGTGTTTTTGATTTCTCCATTAAAATGATTATAATTGATTGCTGTATTTGTTAGAAAATTCAACATCAGCGATAAAATTACTTTTTGCGTCAAAACTCACTCAACTAGATTCAATTTTTTATCTAAAAGATTAGGCAAAATACGATAAAAATTCAGGAGATCAAAAAGTTGCGTTTTTAGTTGAATAACCTGAGAAAAAAATGAAAATGACACAAAAAGTCAGTGGCGTACATTTTTTTCCCAATAATATTGGTTGAAGTGCCGCTCGGGACGCCACTGTATTCGATAATTTTTATTTGTTCATGGCAAAATGAGCACGTTATCACTATAAATACCGTTACCAAACTTCAACAAAATCGAGTAAAAGATAAATTAATTAAAAATAAAAAACTAATCAAAAAAAAAATTAAACACCCTGTATTTTGGAAGCAAATAAGCGAAATTCGAAAAAAAGTTATACCACATTTTCGTCTCAAAATTAAGCGAAGAATCACCCCTTTCATTTTGTCACAGAGGTTAGAAAACACCCTGTATACATTGTGACCCAATTGTTTTCGGGTCACCCTGAAAAAAAGTTTATCAATTGCCGGATTTGACTCAAGTTTTTTTTTTATTGTAGAGCTTCTCAAACTGTATCTTCTGAAATGACCTCGCTCATACAAAATCTAAGGCCTTTGTTAGTTCTCAGGTGCAAAATTTTGACAAACTAAATTAGCAATTTTTTTAGGAAAAATCTGGGCACACCATTGGATTTTTTCAATATAACCTTTCATAAATTGATTATAATCAAATCAGCTCCGCATAAGGAATCACGCATATACTTCATTTTTGTTGCAACGAAATCAAACACAACTTTAAAATTCGGCAAAAAATCTTTTTAACATGGCTAACTAATCAAAAAAATCTTTATCAAAGAAGTGCAATTTTTGTATTTCATACCATTAAACCTAAGTATTATTTATTTATATATTTTTTTTCTGGAGCGCTTTATTTTTGGTATTGAGGCAAAACTTTAGCTTCTGAGCAACTTTTCTTTATAACGTTCAGCTGATTTTTTTGAAATAAGGTTTCTTTACTCTTGCACAATTTTTATACTTTTTGACCCATCGTGTATGATGTTCGCTTTGCAATCATTCTAATTGCATATAATAAGTTAATCAACCATGCACAAACTTTTGGAGATATTTGAATTTTGATTCTGCAATCAATAAAAAAAATCCCAAATGTTCCATACTTACTGTATACACCAATATGTTTGTGTTTGGTATGTTTTTCCTCATCTACTTATCTAAAATATACATAACTCTAATACCCGTCGTAGAGAGGACCTAGAGGTTGCAAGGATTTCTACTGTTTTAGGTCAGAATAGTATTTTCTCCAGAGGTGTTCACATATATTATTCCCAGCCTCAATGTTTGAGAAATACAAATAATTGGGGGAATTTGAAGATTCACCTTAAAAAACGATTTAAATAGAATCCACAGTTTTGCTGGACGCTTTTGTTTCCACATATTTAATTTCAAAACTGTGAGGTGAAAGTGTCCATGCATTTGGTATTTTCTGGATATTATCTGGGTTCTATACAGGGTGTTTCATTGATATTGCGAACAAATTTAGTATGAGTTTCCTTGCCTAAAAATAAGAAGAAAACTTCCTATCAACACGTATCCGGAAATGCTTCATTACAGAGCCACAGGGTGTTGAAATTTTATTTTTATTTTTGTTTTCTCTTAATAATATTTGAAGCAATGTCGACATTTTGATAAAATTTTGTTGTTCAGGGGTTTTTTGTCATGCGAAATTCGAATTTTATCTTAGTATGGCTCTAACTTGTAGGAGCTACCTACAATTATTTTTCCAATTATTAACAGACATAACTTTTTTGGACGTACCCCCATAACATTTTTGAGCAACAGAACAGATTTATTTGTATTTTCTACGCAGAAAAAGTATTCTTGTTAAAAGTCGCTAGATGCAACCATTCTCGAGATATTCGGATTTGAAATAATAAATACATTTGATTTTGAAATAATGGCGGAGGTAAAGCTAGAAAATCTTTTGTATGATTGCTACATATTTTTAGTAAAAAGATAAAATTCAACTAATGAGCTATGTAAACAAGAATTTGTATTGAAATATTATAAAAAATAAAAAAAATGGAAAAAATGAATAAATAAAAATCTTCAAGCATTTCCGGACACATGTTTATGGGAATTTTTCTTCTTATTTTTAACAAGGAAGACTCATCCTGATTTTTTTCTCAAAAAAAAAAGCAAAACCTTGCTTGACCATAATTCCAAAATTACATGTATTTTTTATTTCAAATCCAAATATCTCGAGAATGGTTGCACTTAGCGACTTCTAGCAAGTATACTTTTTCTGCGTAGAAATGATGAAGACATCTGATTTTTGACTTAAAAATATAATGCAGGGACGTCCAAAAAAGTTACGGCAGTGTAGTGTAAGTGTAGGTAGCGCCCTCTACAAGTTACCCCCAAACACAAATTTTCATCAAAAGATCGATATTGGTGCAGGTACTATTTAGAAAAAACTGAAATAAGAATAAAAATTCAACACCCTGTAGCTCTGAAATGAAGCATTTCCGGACAAATGTTTATGAGAAGTTTTCTTCTTATTTTCAAGCGGGAAAACTCCTCCTGAATTTTTTCGCGATATGGTTTTTAAGATACAGGGTGTTAAAGATTTATCTTATTTTCAGTTTTCAATACATTTTCCAAAGACGGTTTGAGATAATGAACTGGATTTTGCCACAGGATATTATGGTATAGGAACACACTTTTTTTTTTTTTTAATTTTTTATTTGTGTTCTATTTTATTTTATTTTTTTTTTAGACCCAAGTTTATTTGACCTTTTCGACTTAAAATGTATCCAGGGACACCCCCTTGAAATTATGACATACCATTAAGTAACGCCCTGTAGATTATTTGTGTTATCTCTGGATTTTTTGAATAAAGATTTTTTGATTTGATTAGATTTGACTAAAGCCTTTCTTTGTTCATTTTAATTTCTCCGGGCCTAATTGAAGTTTCATGTTTGAGAAAATACTAGGTACTCTATGATGCCTCATTTTTTGTTATTCAAAAAGAAAACACCGTTGTCGAAAGGACTTCACATTTTTAATATGGTTACGTGTTTGCATGGTTCATTGGTTGAGCAGTGTATTTATCCGAAGTAGACAGAATTCCGTCTCCGTCCGCCTCACAAGAATACGTCTTTTTTGACCTAACCTCAATTTTGTGACATAATTTGAACGTGAATTAATGACATAGACTAATATTATATACATTAATGAAAACAAATCGCTTCGTTTGTTTATACGCAGTTATTTTAACAATAATTATTGTTTATATCGTTGTTTAAACGTACACGAAAACAATGTACATCAAATCATAAAAATGAATAGTTTAATAATATCATGATCAGTAAAGCCTATTATTCATTTATTTCCTATGCTGAAGTGTACAAAACGTATCAGTAAGTACGCTATTTACTCAAATTCACCGAAAGTCGTGTTTTTCAAACTTACATTTATCCTAATTCGTAAATTTATAGATTCAACCCAAACCCACCATGGTCTAGTAGAAGCCATGGACTTCTTCATGTCCAAAAGAACCCTAGTTGCTCTCATTATCCTGGCATGCATTTCGTTTTACATTACTTTTCTATTCAATTCCTGCATTGTGTCTAACATATCAAAAGGAATACCAAAAGTGAGTGAACAGCAATTTTTAATCAATTGTATTTGAACAATTGCGCTCAGTGGCGGCACACCCCCATAGAAGCAAACGAAATATCACTTATGCCTGAGTCTTCACGTGTAAGAGACGTTCCATTGCTAGAAGGAAACTTGACTGATTTGTCCCCTAAATATAAACTATTTCGTGATCAGGGGCTGCAAACGCAGAGACAGCTACCGAGTGCTCTTATTATAGGTGAGTGAATATTTAAATGTTCCTCATTATAGTCATGTAGAAACTAACGAGAAACACCCCGATTCGCTTAATGTCCCGGTAAGTTTGTTTTTTTTATGAAAATGTATGCTGGTTTTCCATTTTTGGCGATTTTTGCCAGTCTGTGGTCCTTCATCCTGGATACCTATGTGCTCGTTCCAGAATCGCCTCCTTTCGCGTGTCCATCTAACCACGCTCTTTGTCTTGCATTATTCCCTAATTTTCTCACTCATTTTTTGATCCAAAAGCTTGTTAATTCATAGTATTCTCATTTCATTGGTTCGTACGATCCTTTTTGTCTCCGCTGTGTCAGCTCGTATTTCGTTTTGAAAATAATGGATAATGCTTGATTATACCACCGAACAAATAACAATGAGAAGGCTCACTCTTCACTCTATTGTGTAGCAGCATCAAGAGACTGCCCGTCGACCCATTCGGGAGCACAGATCATACGTGCCCCATATTTGAAAATCAAGAGTTAACAGCGCTTCTCATAATAGACTGATAACGTCGGTTGTTGAACAGTCTGGGATTCTCGGACCAGGTGGACGGGCTATGGTGTTGTTAACATCGGCACTCCTTGGGTCGGTTTCGCGCGCTTGGCAGAATAATCCTTCTTTTTGCTATTTCTTCGGTGATTATACGTAGTAGCTTTGACTAGTTATCAATATTTTGTTTTATTCTCGATATTGTCATGGCTTCATAGCTACATAATTTTATAAACTGAGTAAATAATGATGAAACTTTGAATTCGCGGGTGATTTCTGAAAAAACTAATGATCAGAAAGGTATGATGTATGGTGTTTTTTGAGAGCTAATGATGTTATCTTCAAGATGAAAATATAATATACAGTGTGTTCCGTTTGAAAAAATTGTTTACAGGTCGTGTTTGCAAAGCTTGACCACCCTGTATAATAAAAAATAATTTTATTTAAAATGGATGCGATTATTGTGTTCAAGGATAAGTAATGTTTTATGGGTCAGTTGGTTTTTCGATACTTTCTTCCATTTCGCTTAACAAATTGCCCAACTATTAGTCCTTTTTCAACTTTGATCGCCTCCTATTTCTTTATTATAAGTCTGAATCCCAACAAACTTTATATCAAAATGATCGTACGAGATAGGAGAAATAACTAGAATTCTTATATACAGGGTGTTCCATTTAAAAAAAAAAAAAGTTTAGTTTCCCACAAAATTTTTTGAGACACCGTGTACTATGACTATATTTTTAAAACATAGCCTTGTTGAGTAACTATAATAGACAAAAAAAAAAAATTCAAATTCCTCGCCATTTTTCCACAATCGTCCACCTCATCTTGGTTGCACCACCCTCTATATATTCAAACTTTGTTCGAGATTCATATGCATGTATTTTTCCATATGGTTGTTCGTAAGGCTCCTGCTGGCTGCCCTTGTTTACCTGGTTCCATACGCCATTCTTGAGTTAATCATATCGATGGTTCAAAGCGCAAATATGTATTGCATAAAACAAAACTTCTTTTGGCTCCAAGTAAATGTCTTGATAAATTTACAAAATATTTGTCAATTTTTTTCAAGTGAGTTCATGTTTCTGTAATATGGGTGTGTATGCAAATTATAAATAATTATTGTTATATTCATTCTTGATAAAAATCGGTATAATTGAAAATCGGCTGGACATACAATATTGTAAATCTCCATGATTGAACATACTACTAATGGAATCAATAAAAAGCAAAAAATACCAATTTTAAGGTAGATCCAAAAGTTTTGGTATTGTTTCGATTTCAATGGTCACCATGCGCGAATTGGTTTTAATTTCGTCCAGCTAGTGAACTTACTTTGTGTTTCAATATCATAGACCCTGTGCCATGGTCTATGACTTTCTTTGAACTTGGTAAAAATTCAAAATAACTTTTGTATGCCACGGAAATGATTTGCTTACCAAGCAAATGAAGTAAATCGTTTTTTTTTTCGCTTGTGAAATTGGTCATCTTTGGTCATATTACTGCAAACTACAGAAACAATCCTCAACATTACGAAAATGATAATATAGCAAGTGCAAACAAATCCAAATATTATATAATCAGGATATTGTATAATATTTAAAGAAGTGTTAATTGTTCAAAAAAAAATCACACAAATATTGTATGTCCGGACTTACTACATATGCATCGATCAATTTACAGTACAGAATCGCAGATTTATGTTATATCCGAACATACAACATACAATATTTGATTAAAAAAAGCACAAATATTGTATGTCCGGACTTACTATAGTATGTGTGCTACCATGCAATGCTTCAGAATTTATCAGATAACATTTAAGTGTGCATAGAGAGGCATTCTGGGCTTGTGGTTTTACAATGTCAATAAAGTGCTGATACTCACCTTACTCGTCATCCTGGACCTGGACATAATATGATATTTGTACAAATCATATATCTTTCCTTAGGGTTCAAATGTTACCTTTAACCCAAAATTGTAAAAAAGTGGACATACACTATTTGCGCTTTACTCCATCGATATATTGATATTGTGATGAACCAACATTAACGATTAATTCTATGTAAACTAGATCGTGGGCTTACCATTCATGATGACCTTATCTCCCTTGCTCATTTCGCCATTCTCGTTGAAAATGATCATACCAGCGGCTTGCATCTTAACTACTGATAACAGGTTGTAGGGTACATCTGGGCTGTATAGGACATTGCCTAGGGTTCCATTGATTCCTAGATTGCCCGGAACCATCAGTGATCCCATCCTCGTTGCTGATATAAACTGTCCATTTTAAGCCACGGAGATTTTTATTGGTATTCGTAGGGTTAAAAAATGGCTGCTGAGATTACTGAGATTACTTTAAATATGATCCGAGGCACCAGAAATGATATTTTGTTTCTTGAATCACTACTGTATCTTTGAACTTCTAGCATGCAATGCAAAACTTTGGTTATCAGTCTCCTGAGAATCCAACTGTACGGTTTGTAAGGTCTTTTCCTTTGTGTAGTTTTATATTCAAAGGATTTCTTGTGATGGCTACAGTCTTTTTTTGAATGACTTCCTTCCACAGTGATCACACTTCAAGTGATTTACTTTTGTGTTTTTTCTAAATTTCGTTTTGTAATTGTTTTTGGGAAATCGGCTTGATGCACTTCTACTTGGGATTTGTTTGAGTATGCGTTCTCTTCTCGATATATATTATCTTTTTGCCAGTGTCACGACTGTCTTGAGATAGTTCAACTTCTTGACCAAGCAATATCGTGTTTTCACTAATGCGAGACTAAAATTATCTTCTGAAAGTGTCTCGATTGCTGTAATCACACCATCATATGTATTGGGAAGGGTGAGAAAAAGATGTGGAACTTTGTCAGTTTTTCAAGCTTATCCCCTGCCGCCGATAACTCACTGATCAAATCATCGCTTATATTGCGAAATGTAGTACGAATGGTGCAACACTTTGTAATTTTAGTTGTACGAATGGTGTATAACTTTGTAATTTAAAACTAAGTAGTCGTTTTCTGAGGACCAATTGGGAAGCAAGACTTTTGCGCTCATAAATTGCATCCAAACTTTTCAAAATGTCTGCCTTTGTAAACCCAAGAAAGGACTGTGATAAATATTCTACTATCAAACCTTTAGCAATTCGTTCTGATGTTGTCCATTCTTCTGTTAAGGGGAAAGGAGCTTTACAATCAACAACACCGAGCACATTAAGTTCTGGTAAGACTGCTCTTATCCTGAATTTCCAGACACTATATTTTTCACCATCAAATGACCTAATGTTCCTCTTTGCACTTCGATTTTCCATTCTTACAAACTCGACGAGTCTCACTGTAACAGTATACAGTGCAATTCTTCAACCACCTTCTCTTTGATGGTGGGTTGAAGATCGAAGCTTCATGACTCCCAATGAAGATGGTATGAATGAATAGGTTGGCTCAAGATTGAAGCTTAAAGACTTCACATGTAGCTTCAATCTGCTGTCATTTGAAGATCAAGGACTCTTGTTAACCTCGGACATACTGTATTTACCTATTTTGGAATGAATCAAACAATATAATGCTAAGCGCCGGTACTTTCACATTCAAATAAATAAAATTATTATGTCAAATAATAAATGGAGCGTTACCATGGCGGTCCCTATTTGGAGGTTATTCTGAGGTAATAAAATCGACTACTTGAATGTGAAAGTACCGGGCCTTAAGGTAATAGACGAGTTTAAGTTCACATTTCCACGTAGGCGTTAAAAAGGGGGGCACAAGAGCACTACTCGAGTTCATTCGAATACATCCAGACGTGCGAGCTGCTGGCAGTGAGGTTCATTTTTTCGACAAAAACTATCACAAAGGTTTCCAATGGTACAGAAGTCACATGCCTCCTACGTTAGAGGGACAATTGACCATTGAGAAGACCCCTTCGTATTTTATTACCAAAGAGGCTCCCAGAAGAGTACAAATGATGAATCCGTCCACCAAGTTGTTGGTTGTTGTTAGAGATCCAGTTACAAGGTAAGACTTTCTTATTGTTCTATTGAATATACGTAATGTTTTAATCAATATCCAAGCGAATAAGGATTGATCTTCCAGATCGATATCCGACTACACCCAAGCAATTTCAAAAAAACGCGACATGAAATCCTTCGAAGACTTAGTATTCGTAAACGGCACAGTGGGCAGCATCGTCGACACCTCCTGGGGCCCCATCAAACTAGGCCTCTACTACAAATACCTGGTTAGATGGCTGAAATTTTTCCCTTTATCGCAACTGCTATTCATCAGCGGTGAAAGACTGATTCTAGATCCAGCAATGGAACTAAAACGCGTTCAAGACTTTCTAGGATTAAAGCGTGTAGTCACCGAGAAACACTTTTATTTCAACACAACCAAAGGTTTTCCGTGTTTGTTCAAAAGTGAGGCAAACAGTGCGCCGCACTGTTTGGGCAAGACCAAAGGTAGGAGCCATCCGACGGTGGATCCTTTGGTTTTGCAGAGGTTGCGGGATTTTTATCGGCCGTTTAATTTGAGGTTTTATCAGATGACTGGTATTAATTTTGGGTGGGCGTGATTTTGAGTTTCTATAATGAGCCCGGTTTGCTTGGAGTAGCTTTGGTTGGGTATAAAAGCTTGTTTTATTTTGGTGTATATGCTTCGATTTCCGTTCTTACGCATCGAAAAAACTCAAACAATGCCGATATTTGCATATAATTTTCAAGTGTGATAACTACCCCTTATTGCTTGATAAAACTTCAAACCACTTCATAAGTTGATTGAAGATTTTTTAATGGTTTGGAACCTTGTTTTTTGATTGACGAGATATTTTACTAGACCTAGGTATCTCTTTGTTTTTTCATAAATATTTTGGCTTCATTTTTTTTTTCATAAAATGTGTTTTTGAGTTACTCAAAAAACATACTTAAGTATTTTTTTGAAGGAAAATTATTGTCACTTTCTCCCACAAATAACTCGAAAAGTATTGATCTCTCGAACCTATTACTACTCACTATACAAATTTCAAGTAAATCGATGGGTGAGAACAAAAATCTAAGCGAAAAAAACATCATTTGTGATGTTACGTTACCTGACCTACTGTAACCAAAAATGAATCGAAACTATATTAGTAAGTAAGGAAAGTTTTGTATTAATGTATCAAATATTACTTATACGAACACGATTTGCTCAAATAATTATCATTGTACGGGAGCTACTTTTTTCCGTGTCATTTTAAAACCTTTTGTTTTTGTTCTGAAAACAATATATAAAATTGTCAGCTGACGCTTCTATGAGGGTTAAAGGTGTAAAAGGCTACGAAACTTGTAAAAATAACTTTTTTTTTGGCTAAATATGTATACATTATAGCTACATAGGACATGTGGCAAAATTTGTAAGCTTGCCAATTCTACGTGTTTTATTTTACATTGACATGGTCAGCTGACAACTCTCGCCACTCATCCTGTGCAGCTGACGCATTTTTTCTGTAATTATACCTTATAACGGAACTTCTTACAAATTTTCGGCTTTACTGAAATGACCCCTGATTTTTTTTTGCAAGCTACATAGACAATAACACCGTTCGGTTACGCCCCATAGTCGCATCAAACATTATTGTTTATATTGTTTTCAGAACAAAATCATTATTTATTAGGTCTGTTCGTAGAACAATCACAAATCGATCAGCGCTTCATCGATTGGTCAAAATAATCAGAAATAGTTTGCAAACTGCAAATGCTGAATGCTGATTGGCTCTGACTGGTTTGTGATTGTTCTACGAAAAGACCTATTATTTGACGACAAAACAAAAAGTATTGAAATAAACCGGAAGACACTAACGGACCTCCCGGAGTATTATCATTGATTTAACGAAACAGTTTTGAAGAAATGTCTCGATATATCGAATAAATTAGAAATACACGATTGGCTCAATTTTTCGGCTTTTATAATGCAAGTCTCGGCTAAGGTTGATAAGTTAATTTAGATTTTATAAATGTTGGCAATGGTGTGGTGTTTAAATTTTTTTTATTTGTTGTTATTCATTGACTTGGTAGAAAAACATTTCCTTGTGTCGAATCTTGCCATGTCATTTTTTACATGTATTCTAAGAATACTTTATATTCAACCTAATGCGTCAAAACAATAGTCACTTGTTTTCTGCCGCCTGACCAATAGGAGTGTTCTTTAAGAAAGTTTCAGCCTAGTTTGTACAATCATCATGGCTCGGACATTTGATATTGTTACGGCGCCCTCGGTTTGATGCACTATATAATTATCATAATGGTGAATTATCTTTGTATTTTTATTCTAGTCATTTGTTTTTTGCAAATATAATGCACTTTTTAAGAAATAGTGTTTCTTTGCATATTCCGTTGCGTGCAAATGATTAATTTGAATGAATGAATCTTAGAAAAATCGTGTTGGAGAATTTTGTGTGTACTAACCCAAACTAACCCTGAAAATAAAAAAGAAACAAAAACCGTAAAAAAAATGAATTTTTAGTTCTTTTCTTCTAACTTAAATTCTTCCATCCACTTGCTTCTTTGATTTTCTAGTTCCCTGGTTCAGTGAAATGATATTTCAAAAACTGATCAATTTTAACGAACTTACATCCGTTGTATCAATAATGATTATTGTCCTGTCCGAATTGTACCAAAAATCACTATTTTATACGGAAAACGAAAAAACAGGCTCACAATCATAGAGAACTAATCAAATTCAACAAAATCCAAACGCCTCAATGTAGTTTCCAATTATTTCTATCAATCCCCAATATTTTGCCTCTGTGATAACTCAAAATCATTATATTTCTTATCCTATCAACATATAATGATATCAATAAAACTTTTGACAAAAATAACACCGGAGCAATTGTGACGATTGACAGCATGATTGCTGCCAATTGATGCTCACATCAATGATTCGGCGTGTTCTGGATAGAGCTTAAAAATATTGGTACAAACCCAAACTAACCACAAGTGTATTTTTTGTGTTGCAGAATAGGGAATATCTGCTTTACTTGTTCAAAACAACTCTCCATGGATTCTCTGGATTACCAGGGGCTCTGAAAGAAATCTTAAGCCAGGGAGCAACAGCGAATCCAGAATCAGCTGGGAGAATAGCACAGATTTGATATCTTCTGATAAGTGGTTTGATACTCATCCCCATGGAAAGTAGGCTTTATATGAGTGCAGTTCATCACTCCTATTGCACAAAGGGAAACTGTTTGATTCTTGCCAAGCCTTTTGACTTTCAAATTCTTCGTCAGTAGAGGGAAAATTGATCCAATGATTAGCTTTTTGAATTATTCTTGGAATCGCTTCTGCTATCACATTTGACACGGTTGGTTGACGAGCTCCTGTATCTGTGTACCTTTGTAAAGACCGGATAGAGAAATTTTGTGATCCAAGAAGATCACTAATAGTACAGTCATTTGGTGCAAAAACAAGGTGTTACGTGGAAAGTTTTCCGGGAGTTTTGAAAATTGCTGTCTTAATGAGTCGGAAAAGACATATTGTCAAAAAACTGCTTCTATGTACCATTCTCGGCAAAGATACGAGTGAAGTTGAAATTCGGAAAAAGCACATTGAAATCTATAAAATCACCAATTTTCAAAATTCCCGGAAAACTTTTCAGGTAAAAATACCAAATGACTGTACTATATCACATTCAACAGTTTCCCTTTCAACTCTACGCACTGAATTATATTTTACGATTGCGTTAATACTCGGCCATAATGCCACTCTTTTCTAGTTGAGTTTGCCACTAACTAGACTCTAATGAAATCGGCCAGATGTTCCAGTTTTCACAGAAATAATTATTTTTTTGTTGATAACCACGAGCAAATCCTCATAATCCAGAGACGATTAAGTTTGAGCAAAAGCTTGACTTTTTTAGTCCATAAAATACCGGTTGGAGCATTCACTCCAAATACTTGGAGGTTGTGCTTCATTTCACTATTACCACTCTTTGAGACATACAGTAGTTATGTTCATAAAAAAAGTCATAAACGTCAGTGTCAGTCATTTGCTTTTGTAGGCCTGCCACATTTTTATTATAATTTTCAAACAAAGTCAAACAAGCCACACATGGGGACATGAGGGATTTCTTTCATATCTCCTTTCTAATTTTATAAAAAAAAATCAAACTAAATATTAATATGAGCAGTGAGAAAAATGTCTGTATGACTTTTATATGAACGGTGACTGTACAAAGGTAGTTTTTATAACAAATTGTGTTTTTTTTATAAGTGTTTTTGAAGTGATCCTTTGAAAAAAAAAACAAGATACGGGACTCTTTGAGGATTTAGGCAAATAATTTTATGTTATGTGGGTGAAGGGAATCAACGATTTGGAAAAGAAAAAATTGAAAATTAATAGATATAACGTTATACAAAAATGTAGATTTGAGGATAAAAGATATGCTCACAAAATACAGGGATTCAAAACAAAAAATGTGAAAACATCTGACACAGGACATAGCAAAGTCAACTTACATCGTCGAAATAAGAATCGGATTTTTTTCTAATGAAAAGCATTCTGAACATGTTCAGTATCTTCATCAGCCTCTTTTGAAACCGGAAATGATCTGAAATGGTTAGTGAATTTACCCTTTTTTCCTCAATTTAAGCTAGATTGGATAGCAGCAAGCTTCTGCCTATTATGACGACCAGTTTCAGTAACAATATTTGAGTTGTCCAAAAAACAATTCTCCCAGTAAAATATTAGTCATTGGATTATCAAGCATAATTAACCATTAAAACACTAATTTAAACACGCGCAGAACCCAGAAACAATTAACGGAAGGTCAATAATTATCTCTTATCATTTTTTTACCATTTACTTCCAGCAATATGTAATATACGATTTAGTCATATCATAAACATGACGCAAAACTTTATATTCACTGTCTAAAAAAATGTTTACTTTGCCAATTCAACAGATAGAAGGTATGAGACAAAGAACGTTAATTTACGGTTGTATAGTTTTTGCTATTTTTGGAATATGTGTTGAAAGCCGACCACATCTATTTCACAGTAAAAACAACGGAAGTACAAATGGAACCGCGACTCACAAGCCAGGTAAAACATGCTACAAAATGGCCAATTTTTACAAAACCCTGTTTTAGTGGAAATACCGCTTGTTACCAAAATAAAGGACATAAATCAATTTTCTGCTGATATGATGCATGGTGACTATGTGGGCGCAGCACTAGACGGCATCGAGTTTTTACAAACGTTCAAGAACTTGAAGTTTCCCGTTAAAATCGCTTTGGATTTGAGCAAGAAGTGTCTAACCATTATCCATCCCTTATTTTTGACTTTCTTCCCGAAATCCAAAAACAATGGAACGTTTATGGATAATTTTATGTATTCCATCAATCATGGGGGTGGAATGATGATGGGGATGGCTAAAGTGATGTCAATGTTACAGTGAATAGGCATATTTTGTTATGGGTAATCAAACTGGTTTTGATTGATTAGAGATTTCATGTTGATTAACCTAGAACTCTTTTTTTGTGAATAAGTGTCTATTTTTGAGTCTAATAATTATTGATTTGACATCTTTATCAAAAAATACATACATGATGGTATAGTTATTAATATGCTACAGAAAAAGAGTATAGTGATTATCGACCCATGGAATTCTCCTCTTCAACGACTCACGACCTGAAACAGTGGACTGCTTGACTCTACCTGAATCAAGAAAGTCGACACATACCATACACAAGCGATTGTACCCCAAATGTGACTGCCAGAGTTTGCATTGCATGTAGTTGACACGCGTGGGATTCTCTCTTATCTGAACATTCTCACATACCAATGCAGGGACATTGATAGCGACGTATCTATCCCTGGTTCATTGAATACTTCAAGGCCTTTCGATCTTGACTCACACCAGAAGCTAATCACATTCTAAGATGCACTGGTGAGAGGGTGTGGAGGGCTCAATATCTGACGAAATAGAAATTCGGAGAAGCGTCAGGAAGGAGTGTCGGACAGGAGACCGACCCTCTTCTTTAACGTATACTATGAGGTGGTATTTCTTGAGAGGCGCTCGAGGCTCTGAAGGACTTGGAGGAGAAAATACAAGATACAAAAGGTTCCCTATTTAACAGCTCATAGGTACGGTTGGCCGATGATACGGTCGTGCTCGCCAGCTCTTACACGATGGACCTCATCGCTTCTGGGAAGGATCTTCTTACCAATCGAGACCTACACCCGCAGCTCGCTCATAGAACTTATCTTCGTACCATCAGAGATTTTAATCGCCCTTACGACGATCGCCGTATACAGTTCTTGCTATCAGGTATCAGGATCACAGAAGTAGTGGAGAGGTGTTAACCCAGTTACTGTTTCAACAACAACTTGAACAGAAGCCTATCGCTTCACCAGTTATTTTTCTAACCTCAATTTATTCAATCGCCCATCCAATTCAAATCTTAAACTGACCATGGTTTCAGAATAACAAAAGTGAAAATGAGGTAACAGAAGCATTGAGGAGGTATTATATAGCAGTCGATGCACCCATGCTAGATCCAATACATCTTTTCCATACGCGGAGTTATAAAGATGTGAAAAACTCTGGTATGTTTTAATAAAGGCCAGGAAGCTAGTATCGAAGGATGGCGTGGCAACATCAACATCGAGGTGCGCGGCGAGATGAACTACTCCACTTTGTTTTTACCCTAATGACATCAAAAAAATCTGCACCTTCTGCACTCTATGAGGATTTCTTAGTACTGATAAGTTTTCCTATCAATACTTCTAGAAATGTAGGGAAGTTTGCGGGAAGGTCCTAGCGGCTGTCAAAGCTGGGACTCTGTGACTTGCATTCGCTAAGAATGTTAGAAAAAAAAAGAGAAGCGAAACAAAAATATTTCTTCGCAATAGATGTTCTCCGTTAACCGATCTATCGATCTCGGCTTTTCGGCGTGGTAGCAAAAGTCACTGATCTTAGGGAAGAAAATAGAAATGTAATGACCTGAACAACTGCTACTGCCAAATTACCTCAGATTTAGCAAAAAAATTCCCAAGCCTGAGGATCTTTAATGACAGTGGCCTCTATTGAAGATATCTTCTTTCTTTCGCTCACAGATATTGGTGAGATGGAAAACGTTTTCCGGGAGATGAAAAATCGAAATGCCTTTTGTTTCGGCGGGAACCATCAATGTGTCATTTAATGCAGGCAATTGATGAAAGTCGTCTGCCACAGTGATGGTTTCGATCTTTGAGAGTGAAGAATCCGATGTCCCACAACTTCCGTCGCATCTCGCTGCTTCCTATCCTTCCTAAAAGAATTGGAAGGTTAATTAAACGTCGAGTTTTAGCACTTAATAAAATCAAAAAAATAATATGTATATTTCGATTTGGTTTCCAGAGCAGTAAGAATACAAACGTCGCAATATTCGCGATTCCGGATGACTTTAATGCTTAATGTCAGGCTGAACGATATGGAGCAGCGGCGGCGGTATTTTGTTATTTAACAAAAGCCATTGTTACGCGAATGTTACGGCTTCAGAGGCCGGTCTTGGAGTGGTCTAGGTCTTATCTATCTACAGTATTGGGCGTTCTCAAGCTGGCGGGGTAAATCTCACTCCCGAAATCTCAAATGGAAAGGGAGGTCGAGTGATACCTTATTTTTGAGGTCATCCAACCCTGATTATAACTACCAAGTTTCATTTTTTTTATTATTTTTCCATAAATAATAACCCGCAAGAGTTGACTTCTCCAAGTCAGTCAGAGGGTATATGATATTGATAAGGGAGAGATGATCTTCAAAATGAGCTATTACTCATATCCATGTGACGAGGATTTCACCCAATTTCTGTTGTGAAATAAATCCTCGTCAAAATGATTGATGACAAGTCTGGCACTCATTGTAATGTAGTCGGAATAAAACACCGATAATTACTTTAACTCTATTAATATTGAAAAATATACCCGCTAATACAAACACGTGCGAAGCAAACAGCATTTCGAACAGAACCGCACGATTTGACAGAGCTCTTCTTATTTGTCATCTTTGACAACTGCACATCTCCTAACTTCATTAATATTAAAGGTGTGTTTACATGTTCACGACACTACAATACCTCCCCTCATAAATTCAAACGCTGGGGCGGTTTGACATTACGTCTAGGTCTTTCATTTACATTTAACTTATCAGAACATCCTTGAAAGTTGGGTGTACATGCAGAAACAAACTTAGAACTAGGTTGGCAATCAAAATTTTCATTCTTCTCCGAATTTTTCTGAACCACACTTTCATTTAGTTTAACCAAAGGTTCAACCCTTGAGTCAGTAACATGCTCATTAACTGTCAAATTTGGTTCAGCAACATCCGAAATTACAGGTGAGTAAGGTAATAAATTAACATTTTGTTTTAAACTCAAAAACTCATCATTGGGTTTGTCAATCATACATTCTTCAAACCCATCCCCTAACGTATCTGACTTATTACGTCTAATCTGGTTCAAATGTCTTTTCCAAATCAAATTTTCATGAACCAGTTTACAAAAATAAATTCTGTCATTCAAAACTTCATCTATAACACTCTCAACCCACGTTTTCTTATTAGGATTTCTATAGTCTCGACACCAAACTCTATCCCCCTCTACAAATGTTTCTTCACGTTTTCCCTTATAATTTAAAATCTGTCTTTCAGTTGACTGAACACTTTTTGTTGATAACAAATCTAAACGTGTGCGTATTTTAGTTTTAAACATCATACTACTAGGTGTCATTCCTGTTGTAGCGTGCACAGAATTTCGGTACGAAAATAAATACCTATAAGCCAAAGTTTCTATGGAAACATTTCTATTTTTCTCATCTAATAAAGCCTTTTTTAATCCTAATTTTACAGATTTAACACAGTTTTCCGCAAATCCGTTTGTTGAAGGATGAACTGGTGGAGATGTGACAAATTTGACTCCGTTTTGACTTAAGAAATGTATAAAATTTTCAGAAGTGAATTGACCCCCATTATCAGTTTCAACTATACGTGGTATTCCAAAACGCGAAAAACACTCTCTAAACCTGTTAATTGTGTTGTCTGAATCGGCATTGCTCATTATAAAAACTTCAGGCCATTTTGTATATGTATCCACAATAATGAGTATCATTTTGGCTCTGATTGGTCCTAAAAAATCAGCATGTATTTTCTCGTAGATATGATTAGATTCCTGTGACTTGATAAGTTTAGCCTTGGGTGGATCTGGACGCATTTGACAACAAATCCTGCAACTATTCACTTGCTGCTCAATGTCATTAATCGAGTGAAGGCCACCAGAAATAGGATCTTGCACTTGATTTCATCTTAGCCATACCTTCATGATTGCTATGTAATTCTTCCAATAAATGTTTTCTGAGGCTGACTGGAACTACAGCTCGATAACCCCACATGACAATTCCTTGCTCGATTGATAGTTCGTTTCTTCTCGTTAAAAATGGTTTGAAAAGCTCATTTTCACTATGCTTGGGAAACCCATATCTAATAAAATTAAATACTTTACCCAAGATAGAATCTTTTCTGGTTTCTGACCTTAATTTCAAAGAATCTATTGGTATTAGACCCTCAACCATATTTAAATAGTCAAAATCTGGTTCAGTACAGTCGTTAACATCATAGTCCGGTAATGGTAATCGTGACAAAGCATCTGCTTTTGAATTGTCAACTCCACGAATAAATTTGAAAGTGTAATCAAAACTAGCCAAAAATAGAGACCATCTTTGAATTCGACCAGCAGCCATTTTAGGCAAACTTTTATATTCACCAAAAATAGACTTTAAAGGTTTATGGTCACTTAAAATTTCAAACTTTCGTCCAACTAGATATTGATACAGCTTAGAAACGGACCAGTAGACAGCCAAAGCCTCCTTCATAATCTGCGAATAACCCTGTTCAGCCTTGTTCAATACTCGAGAAATATAGCAAATTGGTCTCTCGTCTCCATCTGGTAAAACATGCGAAAGAACTCCTCCAACGCCATAGTTGCTAGCGTCACAAGCTAAACGAATAGGCTTATCCGGATCATAATGGACTAAAATTTTATCTGAAGCTAATTCCTTCTTTGCATACTGAAACGCATTTTCACATTCCTTCGTCCATTTGAACTCCTTACCTTTCCCTATTAAATCGTACCTTGGTTTTAACTTCCCTTGCAAATTTTCACAAAAACGGGAATAATAATTTACCATTCCAGCAAAAGCTCTAATTTCTGTAATATTTTTAGGTCTAGGCGAATTTACTATTGCCCTTACCTTTCCTTCATCTTTTTCTAAACCCTTTGCTGAAATTTTGTGTCCCAGATAAAAAATGTTCTCTTTGAAAAATTGACACTTTTTCGAATTTAATCTGAATCCTGCACTGTCCAGTCTCGACAAGACGTCCTCCAAATTTTTCAAATGTTCCTTTTCATCTCGCCCAGTTACAACCACATCATCTAAAAAGTTTACCGTTCCCTTACACCCCTGAAGAACTTTCTCAATTACATTTTGAAAAATTGAGCATGCTGGTTTTGTACCATACGGTAACCTCTTTATTTTGTATATACCTAGAGGTGTGCTCCATGACAACAACTCACTGGTTTTATCGTCCAAAACTAATTGATTATAGGCGTTAAGAAAATCAAGTTTTGTAAATTTTTGTCCTCCCTGTAAAGCAACAAAAATATCCTCGATTCGGGGCAATGGATGGTTAAAATCCTTTAGAAATTTGTTAACTGTTATTTTATAATTTGCGCAGACGCGAACATCTTTACCATTGGGTTTTAAAACAGGTACTAATGGTGTCCCCCAACTAGAGTTATCAGATTTTTCTATTGCACCTTCTGATTCTAGCCGTTTTAGTTCATTCTCCACCTTTTCACGAAAAGCAAATGGAATTGGGTGAGGTTTGTGGAAAACTGGTTTTACATTTTCCTCTAACTCTAAACCAATTTTTTCACCATTAAAAGTTCCCAACTCATTTTTAAAAAGATTAGAAAATTTTAACAACATTATGTCGAGTTTATCAGAATAATTTTGGACCGCTACATCATTAATTATAACTTCCGAATTTCTCAAAGACAAATTAAATTCGTTAATAATATCACGACCTAGCAAAATTTTTGTCGCTTTCTTAACAACAGTGAAATTACACATTTTTGAAACATTTTGAATAGATATTTTAACTGAAATTTTTCCTTCTGGATTAACAATTTCCCCTGAATATGTTTTTAGCTTAGTGCTGGTGCTCTCTAGTGGAATATGGCTCAGTTTCTCTGCATAAAATTTATAAGGCAAACAAGAAACACCAGCGCCTGTATCGAGCTCCATTTGAGTCGAAATTTCATCATCGAACAAAACAGGAATACATAAAGGCTTTACAAAATTAATATTCTGACAGTCTGTCAAATTGTACAAGGAAAATGTTTCTTCACTTTCCTCCTCAACCAAATGACTTCCTTCAATTTTACAAGCTGCCATAATATGCCCTTTTTTGCCACACTTTTTGCAAATAAATTTCTTGTACTTACATTTGCTAAAGTTGTGCCTACTTTTATTACAAAAATTACACTTCAACTCTTCCTGCTTGTCTTTTTCCCCTTTCTTCTCAGAATAGCTCACACTCTCCCTTGAAAAACCTTTGCTGGAACCACTACCTGCCTTTTGTCCCACTTTTTGCACTTTATTCACTTCCACATTGCTCCTGGACTGCTCCCTCAAAGCTGCCTCTTTGTTTAGAGCTATTTCCAACAAATCTTGGAAACTCTTGGACGGATTTTCTTCACATAAACGATCCAATATTGGGCCTGGCCTCATGCCTGTCACAAACTTATCTTGAACCCTATACATCAGCTTGTCCATAAAGTTGCACTGTGAAGCTGTATTTTTAATTTTCAAATACCAGTCATTCACTGACTCCTGTTGACCTTGTCTCAGTGAGTCGAAAATAATTCTTCTACGGTAGACTGACAATCTTGGTTTAAAATGTGTTCTCAATAACAACATTAAAGTTTCAAACTCCTTTCCACTGGGTTTCTCTGGGCTACACAAGTCTCGTAATATTTTGTAGACCTCTTCTCCTAGCAATGTGAGTAAAACAGCCACTTTTCTTGAGTTTTCAACAATATTTGCAGTAAAAAAATGCTCCAGGCGTTCTTCAAAAACTTCAAAATCGTCGCCCTGCTTGAACACTGCCAATGATGACACGCTTCCAGTATTGACCACTGTAATGGTCGGTTGCACCGAAACGACATTTTCCGCCTCCATGACTTGCAAATCTTGATCTCAGATTTCCGTAAAAATTTTAAGATGCTGCGCTTCAAAAACAACGTTCACTATTTGCTCGTCGCCAAATAATTGTAATGTAGTCGGAATAAAACACCGATAATTACTTTAACTCTATTAATATTGAAAAATATACCCGCTAATACAAACACGTGCGAAGCAAACAGCATTTCGAACAGAACCGCACGATTTGACAGAGCTCTTCTTATTTGTCATCTTTGACAACTGCACATCTCCTAACTTCATTAATATTAAAGGTGTGTTTACATGTTCACGACACTACACTCATCATGTCCTCTTAGTTTACAGAAGTTAACTGTTTACCCGCAACAGTTGACTATTATTTATTAAATTAAAAAAAATAAAATAAAATTTGACAAGCGGTCATATCAACAGGAATGATAACAGAGGCATGAAACTCGGCAGTGAAAAGATTTTGGGGGTGAGTTTCACCCTGCTCAAGGGATTGCGGATGAGGGTTTGAGTGTTTTATTATTATGTGACACTAAATGCCCAAAATCAATGCCGTTTCGTTTTTGATGGGCCACCCTGTATGTATTGTGAATTACTAGGCACTTGGCATCCCTCCTTAGATAGTCGGGGCAAATTCAGTATGTTTGCGGACGACACTACGATTCATTAGCATATCGCTCCATTCATGGAAGAACGTCACATCTCAAAAAATTGGCTTTTTGACTTTTTTTCACATTCAAGTTAAAAATAATCAAACTTATGAAAAATCGTCACATGTGCAACTCACATAGTTCGTCTGTAGGTGGCGCATATGTCATTCTGCCATTGTCAAAATCAAGTGATGAGTCATGCGGAAGATTGTCAGTTGCCAACCATTTTCCGAGTAAGCCTTTTGTCCGTTTGTGCATTTTATGGAAAAACGTTGAAGAATGTTTACATAAATTTCTATGTTGACTTTTTTTTTGATAATCAAAACATTATAATGGAAGAAAGATGAATGTACAAAAAAAGGACACTAAACTGAGAATATCCACATTCTTTACTCCACTGGTCCGATTATAGCAATAATACATAGGAGGTTTCAAACCTATCGTTATAGCTCTTTATTCCTACATAATATCGTAAATTTCTTCAATTTCTAAACCGCTGTCCTGAAAAACTTTCTATAACCGGAGCGATTTGGTGTTGTGGACCCAACTTCACAGTTTCGCCCGAGAAAAAAATTACTTTGAGAAGCTAGAGGAAGCGGCGAAAATTTTCCCGCCAAAAAATTTAGTTGATGGTCTGTGGTCGGAAGCTGTCATGGACTTCGTCAGCTGTTTAAAGATAAGTTCAAATAATCTACAATTGAAATGACAGTGACATCTGAGGATATTAGGTCAGTCACATGACATTGTTGTTATTGTTAAATGTTTTGGAGTACCTAGCAGGAAAAACATATTCGGCACTTTTTTTACGATTGGGCTACGTCAAATTCTTGTTAAACTGCATAAAAAACCAAATTTTGAGTTCAAAGTCACGCTTAAGCCAAGCTCAATGTGGGTGGTACCATTAATTCCCGTTTGCCAAGCGGAAATTTGACAGTCTTCGAAATGAAATTGAATGTAAATCAGACATAAATTATTATTCATCCGAGAGGTCGGACGCTGTCAAATTTCAATTTCAAGGACAAATAAATGTGTTCCCATTGAAGCGATGGGGAACACAGGAATTTCTTGCTTCTCATTGTTATTTTTTATTGGGCTTCACCAAGAACTAAGAAGCCATAAAAAAATGGAATCCCTTGACTCTAAAGATTGAAGTATGCATCATAACTCTAACGGTAATAACTCAAACTAGTTTTGATAACAATTAAAATTCAAAACACAACCTCTAGTTTTCTGCTTTGATCATAAATATGTGATCTAAGATTTCCTGTTCCTTGTCGATGATTTTTTGATTTGTGAGTAGTGTAAAACAAGTAACCGTCTCAGTTGCCGAGCAGCTAAGGAAGGCAAGTTTTGGTAAAAAGAAGACACAACAAAGCAGACATGACATAACATAACCCAACTTCTTGTACAGATTGTTTTGAAAATTGATTGGATATCATCAGATTATTTGTTAAGTTTAAAATGATTCGTAACGTATTGTCCATGACCACGAAGGTGCTCGTGAATACACCTCCAATATGTACAAAAATCAATCTGTAAGTATGTATTGCAAAATCAACTTTAATCTCACATTGAGTAATATTCAACTGAACAACCACATTTTAGCAAGACAGCAATACCAAAGCCCCTCTACAGACCAATATCAACAACAGACCCCTTATCAATGTTCATACAGACCCAAGAAACGCCAAACCCCAACAGTCTCAAGTTCCTACCTGGCACTCAAGTGTTGGAAAGCGGTCAAACCATTGACTTTCCGAAACATCAAGATGCTTTTTGTTCTCCTCTTGCCAAACTATTGTTTCGCATTGAGGGAGTGAAAAGCGTGTTTTTAGGCTCTGATTTTATCACAATCACTAGGAAAGATGAGGATGTGGAATGGAAAATCATCAAACCTGAGATTTTTGCCACTATTATGGACTTTTTTGCCAGTAATTTGCCTGTGCTGAATGAGGCGAAGCCTAATTTGGATACCCGTAGGTTTTTTAGTTTTTAGTTTTTTAGTTTTACATACAAACTTGCATACAAAGGTAAACAAACTAAACTTGATTAGACATTTTCGTTCTCCTTTGTTTGATCACGTGTAGTTGGTTTACATTGGTGACCTGGTTGTGAATAGAGTGTAGACAGACAGTAAAATTCAGCAGGGTACGTCGCCGTGATTGGTCAGGAGTGGAATACATTTGGCGGGTGATTCGAATTGGAATTTATGTAGTTGAATTCTCCATTGATAAAATGAATAATACTCTAATTGAAAATTCCAATTTGAATCACCCGCCAAATGTATTTACTTCTGACCAAGCACGGGGACGTACCCTGCAGTATTTTTCTGTAGTCTTGTAGGGATTTATTGACGTTTTCCATGTTAGCTGAAAGCAAGATCAGTATACAAGCGGTTGCCTCACTTCGACTCTGGTAAGAGACGTAGGGGGGAAAAATATGACGTCATCCGGTCATTGGTGTCTAGCGTCTGCCAGTAGAGTAGACTGAATCCTGTCATTCGATTCGATTGTGTCATTCGCAAGGTTGCCGGAAGTACTGTTTTAACAGAAGATCTACTGATTTAGCCCATGGGTTTCTGTTCTACTGTTTTTGATAGGGATCATCTGGCAACACTGGACATAGATCACGTCATGACCGTGAAAGTGAGGCAACCTGTTATATACTGATCTTGAGCTGAAAGTGGGGTTAGGGTAGGGTAGTACTAGTACTGTGATGATGATGTCGTATAAAATTTGGACAGGCTTTGTTGACTTTCTTATACAATATGGCGTATTGTAGGCATGCTTATATGCAGAGCCGTCTAGATTGTAATACAAGCCATGAAGTAACAATTGCAACGTCGCATCTAACGTCAACGATGGTCAAAATTTTGCATTAGCCTAGTTTACACCGACAACTTGGTCCGCGGACCAAGTACCAAATTCGGACTTTGTCCGAACCAAATATTTGGTTCGAATGGTGTAAACAGTTGCGGACTAAGCTGGTCCGCTCTTGGTTCGGTACTCGCCAGCAAGTGTACCGAATTAAGTTTGGTCCGATCTGGATCAAAATTATGTGGTTATGTTGATTGTTATTATTGTGAATTGTGTTGGTTCTGAGTTTCTAAGGCAATCTGAGCGTACTTACTCATGTTTTTTTTGGTTACGAATTGTGTTGATGAATAATTTCGACTTGTTTTTGACATTTGACGAATTGCGGGCGTACATATTTAGTTCACGCGTTGCAAGACGGTGTAAACGGGCAGGAAGCAAGCATTGGTCCTACCGTACTATCCCCACCAGCTTGGTCCTATCGGTCCGAACTAAACGAGTTATCGATGTAAACTAGGCTATTGCTTGAAGGGGCTTTCTTTGAAAATTAAGGTATATTACGATCACGACATACGAAAATTGTTCAATGAAACTGTAATTTGGAAGAATAACTTATATATTATCGCAACAGGTATGAGGTTCATCACCCCATGACGTAAAAATTTACATAAAACATATCCAAACCTAACAACAGTTTTATGATTTGTTGGGAAAAAATATTAATTCTAAACAATAAAACATTAAAACTGGAAGATAGGTAGATGGTTACAGATTTTGGGATGTGATTGAAGCCATTTCTGGAAGACTGGAGTTGATGATAAACGTTTGAAACTGAGTGCATGATTCTGATCTTTCAAGACCCTGACACGGTTTATGCCTGAGTTACATTCAATTCTATTTCGAAGTGGAACTGTCAAATTTTCACAAGGCAAACGGGAATCATATGCTAGCATCCACAATGAATTTTGCGTAAGCGTGACTTTGAATACAAATTCGATGTAGATGGTTGCAAACGATTCTTATTTGGCAAGCGGAAACCTGTCACTTTCACTTCGAAGTGGAATTTGATGTAAACCTTATATTATTGAATTTTCGTCTCGCAATGGTCCTGTTCATTGTTTGGATAATAGTAATATTTAATACAACTCTCTCTCTTTCTCTTATGGGATCAGTAAAGAAGTACATATTCACTTCTATCTTCTATCATGTGTTCTGTGCTACATGCGATTTTTTAAACCTTATCACTCTTTTTTTTACATTAGAAATTCACGAGGATGACGATGAAACTGTTCAAATGATCAAGGAACTGTTGGATACCAGAATTCGACCTACTGTACAAGAGGATGGAGGTCAGTGTTTTACGTATACTATGAATAGGGTGGTTAATTTCCAGCTAGTTCTCGTAAACTATTCATCATAGACCCAGAGAAAAAATGTGTAGAGTAATGTGCCCAAGAGAAAATGCTGGAAATATGTTTCAAGTTCCTAGGATCGCCGCAAGCGGGCGTAACTGTACTGTGAAAACAGAAAATCGACATATTTTTCAAATTTTCCCCATTGAACTATTAATAGAGAATATGGGAACAGATTTGGGACCATAACGTGTTTCAAAAACATGTTGCCAAATTTTAAGGGGTTATACCTTACACACAAATATTACGATAGACTTGCCTATTCCGAAAGTTGATATTTACAGTGATACAGGGTATCAAAGTTACATTTTAATTTTGGTTTTTTTCTAATTACTTTTGAAATAATTAAGTTATTTTGATGAATTTTGGTACATGAGAATTGTTTGACATGCGAAATTCAAATCTGACCTTGATATGGCTCTTACTTGTAGAGGTCGCCACTTACACACTTTTTAACTCATTCAAATAGCCATAATTTTGTTGTATGCACTCGTACTTTTTTTTTATCGGAAAATTGATTTTTTCGTCATATTTACATAAGAAAGGTATACTTTGTAAGAGTAGCTAGGAGTAACCCTTTTCAAGATATTTGCACTTGAAGAAATACATGCAATGTGGTTTTAAATGGCAAATTTTGAAAATAAACGTGGGTGGCTTTGAAACAGGCGTTATCGTGATAATTTTGACAGTTGTTTCAATGTCCAATGTTTCTTATGAAAAAAAATGAAAAACAAAAAATGAAAAAATAAAAAAAAAATAAAAATACAAATATGGGTTTAATTTTTTTAAATAAAAAATATTGAAACAAATGTCAAAATTAGCATGATAATGTCGTTTTCAGCGCCACTTATGTCTATTTTCAAAATTTTCCATTTAAAACGACACTGCATAGAACATTTTAAGTGCAAATATCTTGAAAAAGGTCACTTCTAGCCACTCTTACAAAGTATACCTTTCTTATGTAAATATGCCGGACAAATCAAATTTTCGATAAAAAAAGAAAGAACGAGTTCATACAAAAAATGTATGACTATTTTATGAGTGAAAAGGTGTTTAAGTGGCGCCTCCTACAAGTAAGAGCGAAATCAAGGTCAGATTTGAATTCCGCATGTGAAACAATCCTCATATACCTAATTTCATCAAAATAACTTGATTATTTCATAGTTATTTAAAAAAATCGAAAACAAAAATTCATCTTTGACACCATATATCTCTTTTGATATAAACTTTCGGACTGGACAATTTGGGGTCTATCGAAATATTTGTGTGTGGGGTATAACTCCTTAAAGTTAGGTACCATGTTTTTGAAACACCCTGTATTCTCTACCAAAACTACAGGTCGTCAAACTTGATGTTACTTAATTACCTATAACTTCCGAATCTTTAGTCCGATTTGACTGTTCTTTGGTTCGTTTTAAAGAGGAAAATCTGGTCTTTCTGGTGCATGTGCTTGATATCAATTTCATTCGAAACACACAACATGAATTGTCAAATTCAAAACTTCTTTTTTTCAAATGCAAACCCACTAAATGGATGCATGTATCGTGTTATTTGAAACAATTTCTACCATCTTCGTAAAGATCATTTTTGTATATCTCTTGAAATAGAAGAGTCAAGGACACTTCACCAGAAATCCATCGAGAAATACTTTTGAAGGTGCCCCTGTAAATTTGAATATGTCCAAGATATAGACTTCAGATTTGTTCTGATTCGCGTAAGATAACGTGTTCTTGAGTTAATGTTGAAAATTATTATTATTAGTGGGAATGCCAACTGTTTTCCGTTTTTTTTTCTACGAGCAGCTGTCAAATAGAATAAGGTGCGCCACAAATAATACGATGAACCAGTGAACATCTTATTTTAAAAATATTTTTAAAGCAGGAAATCACCACAAAAAGAAAATAAAAACAAGTGCAAATGCTCAAAATGACACTTTCAAGTGCACAGGGATTGTTTCAAAAGTATTCCTCGAGGGATTCCTGAAGTCTCCTTAACTCTTCTATTTCAAAATATTTAGAAAAATTATCTATATGAAAGTGTTAGGGAATTTTCCAAATGACACGATAAAGGCATCTATTTAGTGCATTTTGCGTTTGAAAATTTCTAAATAACTTCAAAAACAGTTTTGACTTTCATAATTTATGATGTGTGGTCGTCTAAAGCGAATTAAATTAATCCCAGGTGCATGCAAAAGAAATTGAAGATTCTTTTTTTTTTAACGAGCCAAAGAACAGTTAAATCGGTTAAGGGATTCGGAAGTAATAGGCAATTTGGTAACATCAAGTTTGACGGCCTGTAGCTGTCTTATTTGACAATTTAGGGAGAAGTGTTGGGGGCAATTTGTAGAGAATATCGTCCCAAATCTGTTTCCATATTCTTTTTTAGTAGTTCAATCGAGACAAAAAAAGTCAATTTTCTGTTTTCACAGAAACGTCACGCCCCTTTGCGGCAATTCTGCAAACTTGAAATATATTTAAAGCATTTTCTCTTGGGCACAATACTATATAGATTTTTTCCATGAGTCTCTTTGATAAAATATAGTTTACGAGAACTGGTACCCTGTCGCTGGAAATGAATCACCCTGTACACTGTTAGGACTAGGAGTAATAAATTACCTACACGACATTGGCTATATCGCACATATCTATCACCGCTTTACCACTTTTTATTACTCCGTACTTTCGATGTATTTGAAGTAACCTACATCGATATTCCAGGTGATATAATCTTCATGGGTTACGAGGACGGAGTGGTAAAGCTAAAAATGCAAGGTTCTTGTTCGAGCTGTCCCAGCTCTGTAGTAACTTTGAAAAATGGTGTGCAAAACATGCTACAGTTCTACATCCCTGAGGTTGTAGCTGTTGAACAGGTTTTGGAGAGGTCTGATATTATTGCAGAGAAAGTGTTCGAAGAGATTGATAAGAAGATTGAGGGAGATATTAAATAGTGATTTTCTGGTGATGCACTGAGTGATACTGAATGTACATATTTAACTAGCGATAGTCGTGTGGTTAATAAATTTTGATTGAGAAAAGAAGAAGTTTTGTTATGTTTTGTTGAGAAGCTCTTCAAGATACAGACCCTCAGATAACGACATATTCTGCTGACTGATTTTCTCGTCGCTGAGATTTTAACCACTGAAAATAATATTATTGTTGAGCTCAAAAAATGAAAATTTAGCGACGGCAAGTGTGCATGGCATATGAAAAAATTGGTTTTTCCTTATGCAGAAAAAGTTTTTTTTTTTAATCTCTCGTGAATGGCATTTCGACACATTGAAATAATATAACAATCTAAGAGTAAAAAACCATTGCCATAAGGTTTGCACGAACTTATATTGTTGAAATAAAGGCGCCATCTTGTGAAAGGCTGATGCATTTTTTCGCTCATGGCAATCAACAGAATGAATTATGATATCATTAAGAACCCGCCAAAAATTTCTCATAAGCAGGTCAGTCGTTGAGAAAAATATCCCGGTCGGGCAAAATATATTGCGAAGAGATTTTTGGTACGCCATGCACACTTGCAGTCGCTAAAATTCAATTTTTTCTAGTCAACACTGGCATAATTTTCAGTAGTTAAAATCCCTAAAGCGAGAAAATCAGTCAGCAAAATATGTCGTTATCTGACGGTTTAATAGACCTATCTATCGTTGAATTTCCCTGCCTCCATTAGCTCTATCGATATTCATCAAAATATACAGGGCATTACATATAGAAAAATTGAAGTGTCATCTGATATCTTTTTTTTGTAATATAAATACCTTGTATAAATAAAAATTAGTTTAAAAACAGCGCAACGAAAAATTGAGATCGACGTGTCCGAGCGTTTTTTTCCAAAAAAAAGATGCTTGAATTTTGAATGAATGTATCCGTTACTTTACGGGCACACATATCCATAAGCTTGTATTATCATTTTTTGTGGAATCAAAATAAAACTAAACAAGCGAATAGGCTAGGTACACTACTCATAGGACAACCATGATACTACCACAAACACATAAGCTCGCGCGTATCTTGTCTCCTCTCTCTCTCTCTTGCTCCGCTGACGTCAGTCGGTTACAAGGTTCACTTAGGTTCAACGCACTTTCTTTTATCGCTATTTTTAATAGTTTTGTGATTATATTTCGTTATTCACATACTTAGAACAATGGTTTACTGGTGCCTTGGTGGTGGTTGAAAGTTTGTATGTATTACCATTTTATAATATAGTCTTATTATAAAATGATATTACTCACTTTTTTACCCTAGATTAATGATGACCATTCGTGGAAACTTGATATGTATGTAAACTACTTAATTTTATTTATTTATTTCACTTTACAAACACTCCAGAACTAAGTTATCACATGTAAAGGATTAAATCCAAAACTAAAATAGGTTTTAAATCCTGATGCAGGATGCAGCAGCAAGTTGCTTTTAAGCACACCAAAGCTAATATTGAAAAAGTCTGGAACAATATCATCATTATCACGAACAAATATGTTATTTGTCGGTGTCACACACTTTGAGCATATTGGCACCGAACACATAACATATTTTGTTCGGTGATATTGGCAAGAGGAAGAGGTGAAGGACACACACTGTTAACACAGAAGAAATCGAAGAAAAGCCTCCTTAAACTAATCTTTGGGACCTTTACCTTATATTAGTATTAGATTGCAATTGGAATATTTCAAATTATTTACGATTGTATTACCAGTAATTAGGTTATGTACCTATACAGTGTGGAACAGCCAAATGGAATAAATTCGATAACTTATAAATGAGGACATTTTCAAAAAAAACGCTTGGACACGTCGATTGATATTTTTGATTTCACATTTTTTCCAGCAAAAACATTTTATACAGGTTGTGTCCTGTAGCAGTGGCTGATACCAACTGTTATTTCAAATACAACACCCAATATATGAGTCGATTGTTGGATTCTTAAGAAAATTCTGGACATATTTCATGTACTATATCCTACAGCAAATGCTAAACAACTTTCGATTCACGTCATAATTGCCACCAAACGAGTTTCAATGTGATTTGCTGGTGACCAAATCTGGCCACCAGCAAACTTCATAACAACGAGCATGGTGGCAACGATGACGTAGTTCGAAAGTTGTTTGGCATTTACTATATATCTATCTTTACCTGTTTTGGTAATATCAAGTGTTATTGCAGAAATTAATATTACAAAAATAAAATTATGTCATGACAAAACTTCGCTAGAACACACTAAAAAATTAATGAATACCATGTAGTAATATTGTCTATTTCTTAATAATGTAAAAGTTTACAAAATCAAAAAACTAAGTCTGACAACAGCTACTGCCATGCAGTCAGTCATTTTTTTAATATTTCCATATCAGTAGAAACACACGCTGAAATGGTTTCCACTCTCTTTCTCATTATCAAGACTTAAATGAGAGAAAAGTATTGAATGTGTTCTAGCGATTTTTTTTTGATTGTTTTAATAAATCTGAACACTGAATATTTCCGAAACACTTGAAGATATGTATAGGACAGTTAACATGAAATATCGACGACTTCGCTGCATAAGGGCGCATCTCAATAATTGGTAACTTTTCAGGTGAACGATTTTTATTAAACTGGATTCTTTTTGTGACCATTTTATAATAAGAATCAAATGAGAAATGATGTGTTTCTGTCTTTTTCTGTGGTAAGGCTTGTTGAAGAATTCTTTTATATAGAAGTCAACCAAAATTTAATACCAAAAGTGGTCACATATCGATTTTGATGATTTTTGAGATACGCCCTTATGCGGTGAGAATCCAAAAATTAAATAATATACAGGGTGTTGTATTTAAAATAACAAAGTTGGTATCTGCCACTGCAGTAGTTATAGCTAACCCACTTCTGGATCATTTCCCAAAGTGACCGCTAGGTGGCGCCACCGTCGGTGGTGGGGATGGGAGAGGGGGTCTTGAGTGAAGATGGGAGTGGGGGTCTTGAGAGGGGATGGGAGTGGGGGTCTTGAATGCTGGATCATTTCCCAACATTTCCGCTAGGTGGCGCCGCAATCACGAAATTTGAATTTAATTATTTTTGTACTTTGTCTAGCCGACGCCTAGCCTGACGTCAGTTTCGTCCAAGGTTGGGCAATTTAACTTTGGCTTGAGTGTATTTTTGTTGAAAATTAATGCCTCGTATCATAATATCTAGTTTGCCATGCTAATTGCGAACACGAGGCTTAATTATATGATAAACTTTGGCTGCTTGAGTGTATTTTTGATGTACTGGAAATGGTGCAATTTTTCCAATTATCCTAATTATATTGTTATCATCATATTTAACTAGAAGGTTGTGGTCTAAAGAATCATTTATAATCGAGACATTAGACAGTCGGTTTATTCAACTTCTCATTACCACTAACCTTACTAAGATGTCAAATAATTCTTTTGAAGAAATTGCCTCTTTGAGTAGTGACATTGTGACAAAGTTCAAAGAGGCATACCCAAAGTTATGTGTTGTCAAAAAAGAGGAGCAAAAGCGGTGGCTACTGAAAATAAATCGAAGCATCCAGCAGTTCCAGAGGGCAATGGCTGCACCACTATCTATCGGATCTAGAAAAAGATTGGTGACTTGAGAAGCATCCGGAACCTCTTCAAATGGCCCATGGCGAACCATTATACACATCACCTCTGTCATCACTCCCTGCAGTCCCAATGGAGGCACCACGGCTATTTCTCTGCCTGATGTCGTCTCTGTGATATGTCATTCCAAGTCGGAGCCACAATTTCCGCACTTCGTATCTTCTATCTCTTGGAGGCAACCCACCAATAAGGCAAATTTCTCACCATTCACCAAGAGTTTACCCCTGGTCCTTGCCTCTGGGTTCAGTGCACAATGGATCTCGAACCTCAACTTGCCTACTGGAGCTCTGGCACCTTCTCCCCTCTCGGAACTAGCCGACATCCTGATTACTTGGATGTTTGCATTAGCATTTGTACAAGGGTAATTTTCATCAATGTTCTACTCAGGTAGAAATATGAGAATATTCTGTTTTCAAGTTAGTCACATGCAATAATTATCCTGCTAATTGTTTACACGAGTTACCCAAAAAAAAAAAAGAATTTGAACCAATTTAATCATTCTGGTTCAATTTATATCACATGCAACAATTATCCTGCTAATTGCTTACACGAGGTACCAAAAAAAAAGAGTATTTGAACCAATTTCTTCAAGCTTGCGTCACATCGGAAAAATTTAACACACACGAGGCATCAATCAAATCAATGATGACAGATCGGAAAAAAGAAGGAAGTAGTTATTCTGCAAATTGACATTTACTTACACTGTATTCTTTCTGTTATATAAAGTTATTTCACCAGAATAAAAGTCATGATAAAAAAAAACTATGTTTTCATCAGTTATTTTGAGTATTTCTAACAATAGTGAGTATTTGATGATGATTTTAGAACTTGTATTATATGTATCTATTTTATTGTAGGATGCATCGTCTGATTTACATGCCTGTCCATTCGACAAAACTCATCTGGTGAGGGGACCCATACGCTTTAGTAAGCATATTACAAAATGTTGGAGATCTCACCCGAATTGGGTGAGATGCCCATATAATTGGAGTCATTATTTTGATTCCACTGCTAAATTAAAAAACCACCTAAAAGAATGCCCCTCACAGAAGAGATTGTTTTCAAAAAATAAAAAGAATACGTTGCCAACAATGGTGAGTATTTGATGATGGTTTTAGAACTTGTATTACATGTATCTATTTTATTGTAGGATCCATTGTCTGATCTACATGTCTGCCATTCGATAAAACTCATCTGGAGAGGGGGCTCATACGTTGGGGCGACTGAATAGATTGTTGGGATTGATTTCAAAAAATAAAAAATCGTTATTTTTGAAGTAAGTTTTATTTAAATACCATATCCTTAATAGAAATACATTTTCTCTAGAACAATTTAAATTATTATATACGTGATTTTTACAATGATAAAAATTATTGTTTCTATTGATTCCTAGTTTTAAATTATCTAAATGTATCAACTTATATCATGTAAATCAACAATTTTATTTGGAATTATTTCACATAGCCATCTTTTCTTTAGTAAGCCTTTACAAAAACTACATCATTTTGAACAATGTTTTTTATAAATGAAGCAATATTTTCTATGGGTAGATTGTTTTCACGAGCACAAGAATTGACCCAGGCTAGTCCGTGCACATTGTTAATGGTCCATTGGAAGTGTTTTATAGCTGATTTATCCACAATTCTATTGGCACAGGTAGTTTAATCATTCGGTGAATTGCTTTTCCACTTTGGATGTTTATGATAGTAATTTCTTTACAAATGAAATCACTATTTTTATATTGAAAACCTTGAACATCTAGGATATACATTTCAATGTGTGTTTAAACTATTTTCACTGCATTCGTTAGTGGATTGTACTTAACTAAAAACGATCATGTAGTATTAAACAATAAGCTACAGTCTTGCCCGGTACCTCTTCAACTACGCAAACATATTCTGTTTCAAGTTATATCACATGCAATAATTATCCTGCTTATTTCTTACACGAAAAAACTACCCAAAAAAAAAGAGAATTTGAACCAATTTATTCAAGCTTGCGTCACATCGGAAAAAATTTAACAGACACACGAGGCATCAATCAAATCAATAATTACAGATCGGAAAATAGAAGGAACTAGTTATTTTGCAAATTGACATCCACTTACATTGTATCTTTCTGATTGTTAACTTTGAAAACCTACAATATCATTAAATCTCTGTTACTTTCGAATTGTCGAAGCAGTTTTAATTTTTGGTTGTCATTAACTGGCACATGTAATATTTTCCATAGAACTTTGTTGAGTGTTACATGATAGAATTCTTTTTTAAAACTTTGACTGGGTAATGTGTACAAATTCTGTGTTTGTATTGGAATTCTAATTTCATCGTTATTGTTAAAAAGCTTGTAGATGTATACGGCTTATGGGTATGATATTGATAACTAGTTATATTAAATAAAATTCGCTTTCACATAAAGTACAAACAATATAAAATTATAAATAGTATATTTCATTACCAGGACAGAAATGAGGATTTTTTCGTGCGCGCGTGACAAATTCTCGTGTGAGGCGCAGCCGAACACGGGAAGTCATGCAACATGAAGATTATCATGTAGAAATTGATGAATGTTCTTTTGGTATATTAGGTGCAAGAGGATATGGTTTCACCTCAGTTGCATTCAATGGTATTCCATCAGCATTTGATCCGGTTTTTCGATACATTAACGGAATGTTGTATTTCTTTCAAGATAATCGCTATTTTGAACATAATGAATTCACAAACTCCTTACAGGAATCTGGTAAAATAAATTTGGAAAAATTCGGTATAGGTTGTCCCAATTTATCTTTGTATGAACAACTTAGATATGCTCTGTAGTTTTGTGGCGCATCCATAATTCACAAAATTTTTTTTGGTATTTCACCACACCCTATCAAATATCAATCAAACTAGTGTTTATACACCCGATCTTCTATATTACCTGAAAAAAGTCTATTAGTAAATAATAAAACCTATCAATATCAAACGTTTCGGAAACGAATCTGCTTCCGTCGTCAGTGAAAACCTAAAAATGGAACAATTAACTCAAATTGTAGTTAGTTTTTTGTAGTGAAATTGACTTTTTCGTGTTTTTGGCACAAAATGTCACTTTTACTGACATTGAAGTGTGTGGTGTTGATTGTTTAACTTTACATATGTTCAGTATTTATGATTTACTTTTTTGGGCTATGTTCAATTTCTTAATAAAGGTTACCATGTATTACTTAAATTTACAGAGCAAGTTGCTAAACATTCATTAGAATTTAACATAATATATGCACTTTCTTTAAGTTTACGTTTTTTAGAACATGGCTCCTTTGCTAAGATTTTTGAATTATCAGAATTTATTCTATGATTTTTATCAAATGCATGTTGACAAATTCCCGATTTATGAAATTTCCTTTTTTTCATGTATGATTTATGTTCTTCAATTCTCTTTTCTAAAGGTCGTGAGGTCTCTCCAATATAGAATTTATTACATTCACAAGGAATTTTATAAATTACATTTTTAGTGGACTCATTAATATTATTAGGTCTAGTATTTGTTAAATTAGAGCGAAGTGTGTTATTAGTTTTGAAAATGGTCCGTATATTATATGTCTGACCTAAACGTTTCAGTTTATGAGAAATTCCAAGTATGTATGGAATAATTAAATTAGTTATGGGTATATTCTGTTCTTGTTGTCTGTTTTGTTCAAAACTATCAAAACACTTTTCAATAAAATTCATGGGATAATTATTTTTTGATAAAACGTCTCTTATGAAATCTTTTTCGGATTCAAAATTATCATTATCACAAATTATTTTTGCTCTATCATATAGACTTTTTACCACACTTTTTTTAATGTTCAATGGATGATTGGAATTGGAATCAAGATATCTATTTGTGTGTGTTGGTTTTCCATAAATTTTTGTTTTGAAATTTTGAAAATCTTTCTTTATTAGTATATCTAAAAAGAGAATTTCATTATTTTGTTCTTTTTCAATTGTAAATTTGATCGTGGGTTCTTTATCATTTATGTGAATTAAAAAATCATTAAGTTTTGGTTCATCATATTCATATATAGAACAAATATCATCTACATATCTCCACCAAATCATTGGTTTGTAGGTACCTATATGTTTCTACATAGATTGTTTCAAAATGTTCCATGAAAATATTACTTAAAAGTGGAGATAAAGGAGAACCCATTGCCATGCCAAAATCCTGTTGATAAAATTCATCATTATATTGAAAATATGTTGTTTTAACACAAATTGTTAAACGTTCCAGAATAGCATCGATATCCAAGTCTGTTCTTTCTTTTAAATGTGTATCATTTTCAAGTTTATCTCTTATGATCATCAATGTCTTATCAACAGGTACATTAGTGAAAAGACTTACTACATCAAAACTTACAAGAAGATTATTGGTATTATGATTGATATTTGATAATTTCTCTAAGAAATGTTGTGAATTTTTTATGTATGATTGTGTGTTGCCTGTTAAAGGAGTGAGTATGTTTAATAAAAATTTTGCTAATGCATGAGTTGGTGAGTTAATACTACTGACTATTGAGCTTAATGGTATATTTTGTTTATGTATTTTTGGTACAACGTGAAAATGTGGTGCTTTACTATTATGTGGGGTCAGTTTAGATCTTTCATTATCTGAAAAAAATCTTTTATGTTTTTTAAGTTTAGAATATATTTGTCTTTCAACACGTTCTGTTGGATCTTTATTCAGTTTTGTATAATTTCCATCATTTATTAGAGACATTATTTTATTTTCATAAGTTGTGCTATCTAAAATTACTGTTGCATTACCTTTATTTGCAGGAAGTATTTTTATGTTATGATCGGACTTCAAATTTTTTATTGCTAAACGTTCTGCATGATTGATATTTTGTTTAATGTTATAAGATTTATTCAAAATCAATTTTGATCTAATTCTAAATTCTTCTTGTTGTTCTTCTGGTAAATTTTGAGTTGTTGCTTCTATAGATGAAATAATATCTAATTTATTTATAATTTTTGGTGTAACATCAAAATTCAAACCTTTTGATAAAACATTCTTTTCATCATTTAAGAGAATTTTATCAGATAAATTTATAACAGTTTTTTCTATCATGTCATTGTTTGTAGTTTGTTCTGTATTAGGATTTATACTTTCATTTATTAATTTGTTAAATTTATTGACTTGAATATTTTTTTGTTGAGAGAAATGTAATTGAAAACGATTATCTAAACAATGACAAATATGATCAAAGTCGTAAAAAGTAACTTGCATCTCTTTTTGTTTTGTTTATATTGAAATTGAGTCTTTCTATATGAGATCTATGAAATTGAATTCGTTCTCTTATCAACGCTTTACTAGCTCTTTTAAGAATTCGTGTTGATTTTTCATTAGTGTATGATGTTTTAAGTCTAAAAGCTTTGGGTATAATGTTATGTTGCCTACATCTACAAAGAAAAGTTAATGAGTTTTTTCAATAAGATTTTTGAACCCTGAAAAAAAAAACATTTTTAGGTTTTCACTGACGACGGAAGCAGATTCGTTTCCGAAACGTTTGATATTGATAGGTTTTATTATTTACCAATAGACTTCTTTCAGGTAATATAGAAGATCGGGTGTATAAACACTAGTTTGATTGATATTTGATAGGGTGTGGCGAAATACCCAAAAAAATCTTGTAAATTATGGATGCGCCACAAAACTACAGAGCATATCTAAGTTGTTCATACAAAGATAAATTGGGACAACCTATACCGAATTTTTCCAAATTTATTTTACCAGATTCCTGTAAGGAGTTTGTGAATTCATTATATTCAAAATAGCGATTATCTTGAAAGAAATACAACATTCCGTTGATGTATCGAAAAACCGAATCAGATGCTGATGGAATACCATTGAATGCAACTGAGGTGAAACCATATCCTCTTGCACCTAATATACCAAAAGAACATTCATCAATTTCTACATGATAATCTTCATCAAAGAAATAAAAGGTTCTTCCGGTATATGTATTAACAGCTCCAGTGACCCTTCTACCAAATCGCCTAGTAATATTTTCTCTTCTAGTAAGTCTGAAGTTTGTATCTTCAATCATGAATAGTTCATCTTTGATAATTATTGCTATCTCTCCCGAAGGTCTCTGATAGATAGCTGTCATTTTTCAAACGGGGGTAGAGAGCGAAGAAAAGTATCGAGAAACCAACCTTTTGTGGTGGTAATAGCTATTTGTGTATTAAGAGCGCAAAGTGATACATTGCCGCTCTGAGCAAGGAGATGGACTACCTTGCGAGAGCGGCAATCTCACTTTGCACTCGAATTACACACAAGATTTTTTCTACAACCGCAGATTTTAGAAAAACATGAGTTGTATTGAAATAGATATTTTTATTTTCGATGACGATCTTCGAATACGCGTTGTTCATGAAACTGTTGACATAATCTGTTAAATGCTGTTCAGTAATTTAGATTGGGAGAAGTTGACAAAAGGGGTGACATCTAGTAACGCATTTTGAACTTGCATAGCGGTGAACAACAACAAATATTTGGTTATAATTAACCCTACTTGTATTTCTCAGTTTTAATTTCATTATCATTTCATAAAAGAAGTGTTCTTAGTGATACATCTTTGATCCATTATGTCGTTCAATGCCCACTGTGCTGTCAAATGTCGCAGAAACTTTTGACATTTTTCTAATATGGTTTCCATATTCAGCGAGCGACAAAGTTACTTTGCCGCTCGGCGAGCGACAAAGTAGACTCCGCGGAAAAGTGACACTTTGCGCTTCCTTTTTGATGCGCAAACATGTTACTTTGCGCTCGGTTGTAGAAAAACTTTTTTGTATCAAGATTCAGAATCCAAATTCTATTTTTATGGATAATATACATATTTTTGGTTTTCCCTTGTATCAAGAATAGAAGTTCTTTGGGTTCAATGTTACAAATATCAGTATTATCATATATCAGAGCTACTTCAGGTTCTTTTGTTGTTTGTTGTTTTGTTTTATGGTGTGAAACCTAACAAAAAAATAACAACAACAACAACAACAGCAACAACAACAAAAGAACCTGAAGTAGCTCTGATATATGATAGTACTGATATGTGTAACATTGATCCCAAAGAACTTCTATTCTTGATACAAGGGAAAACCAAAAATATGTATATTTTCTATAAAAATTGAATTTGGATTCTGAATCTTGATACAAAAAAGTTTACCACCACAAAAGGTTGGTTTCTCGATACTTTTCTTCGCTCTCTACCCCCGTTTGAAAAAATGACAGCTATCTATCAGAGACCTTCGGGAGAGATAGTGATAATTATCAAAGATGAACTATTCATGATTGAAGATACAAACTTCAGACTTACTAGAAGAGAAAATATTACTAGGCGATTTGGTAGAAGGGTCACTGGAGCTGTTTATACATATACCGGAAGAACCTTTTATTTCTTTGATGAAGATTATCATGTAGAAATTGATGAATGTTCTTTTGGTATATTAGGTGCAAGAGGATATGGTTTCACCTCAGTTGCATTCAATGGTATTCCATCAGCATTTGATTCGGTTTTTCGATACATTAACGGAATGTTGTATTTCTTTCAAGATAATCGCTATTTTGAACATAATGAATTCACAAACTCCTTACAGGAATCTGGTAAAATAAATTTGGAAAAATTCGGTATAGGTTGTCCCAATTTATCTTTGTATGAACAACTTAGTTTGTTATTAAAACAGAATCTACGTAAAGTCTAGAAAATAGTTGTTTCATAATATTAGTTGTATAGTGATAGCTTTGTACTTGAGAATTTAATGTAAAATTTGTTAAAATAATAAAAAACTATTTTATAATTTTATATTGTTTGTACTTTATGTGAAAGCGAATTTTATTTATTATAACTAGTTATCAATATCATACCCATAAGCCGTATACATCTACAACCTTTTTAACAATAACGATGAAATTAGGATTCCAATACAAACACAGAATTTGTACACATTACCCAGTCAAAGTTTTAAAAAAGAATTCTATCATGTAACACTCAACAAAGTTCTATGGAAAATATTACATGTGCCAGTTAATGACAGCCAAAAATTAAAACTGCTTCGACAATTCGAAAGTAACAGAGATTTAATGATATTGTAGGTTTTCAAAGTTTAACAATCAGAAAGATACAATGTAAGTGGATGTCAATTTGCAAAATAACTAGTTCCTTCTTTTTTCCGATCTGTAATTATTGATTTGATTGATGCCTCGTGTGTCTGTTAAATTTTTTCCGATGTGACGCAAGCTTGAATAAATTGGTTCAAATTCTCTTTTTTTTTGGGTAGTTTTTTCGTGTAAGAAATAAGCAGGATAATTATTGCATGTGATATAACTTGAAACAGAATATGTTTGCGTAGTTGAAGAGGTACCGGGCAAGACTGTAGCTTATTGTTTAATACTACATGATCGTTTTTAGTCAAGTACAATCCACTAACGAATGCAGTGAAAATAGTTTAAACACACATTGAAATGTATATCCTAGATGTTCAAGGTTTTCAATATAAAAATAGTGATTTCATTTGTAAGAAATTACTGTCATAAACATCCAAAGTGGAAAAGCAATTCACCGAATGATTAAACTACCTGTGCCAATAGAATTGGATAAATCAGCTATAAAACACTTCCAATGAACCACTAACAATGTGCACGGACTAGCCTGGGTTAATTCTTGTGCTCGTGAAAACAATCTACCCATAGAAAATATTGCTTCATTTATAAACAACATTGTTCAAAATGATGTAGTTTTTGTAAAAGGCTTACTAAAGAAAAGAAGGCTATGTGAAATAATTCCAAATAAAATTGTTGATTTACATGATATAAGTTGTACAAATTTAGATAATTTGAAACTAGGAATCAATAGAAACAATAATTTTTATCATTGCAAAAATCACGTATATAATAATTTGAATTGTTCTAGAGAAAATGTTTCTCCATTAAGGATATGGTATTTAAATAAAACTTAGTTCAAAAATAACGATTTTTTATGTTTTGAAAACAATCCCAACAAACTATTCAGTCGCCCCTACGTATGAGCCCCCTCACCAGATGAGTTTTATCGAATGGCAGACATGTAGATCAGACAATGGATCCAACAATGAAATAGATACATGTAATACAAGTTCTAAAACCATCATCAAATACTCACCATTGTTGGCAACGTATTTTTTTTATTTTTTGAAAACAATCTCTTCTGTGAGGGGCATTCTTTTAGGTGGTTTTTTAATTTAGCAGTGGAATCAAAATAATGACTCCATTTATATGGGCATCTCACCCAATTCGGGTGAGATCTCCAACATTTTGTAATATGCTTACTGAAGCGTATGGGTCCCCTCACCAGATGAGTTTTGTCGAATGGACAGGCATGTAAATCAGACGATGCATCATTCAATAAAATAGATACATATAATACAAGTTCTAAAACCATCATCAAATACTTACCATTGTTGGAAATACTCAAAATAACTGATGAAAACACAGTTTTTTTTTATCATGACTTTTATTCTGGTAAAATAACTTTATATAACAGAAAGAATACAATGTAAGTAAATGTCAATTTGCAAAATAACTACTTCCTTCTTTTTTCCGATCTGTCATTATTGATTTGATTGATGCCTCGTGTGTGTTAAATTTTTCCGATGTGACGCAAGCTTGAAGAAATTGGTTCAAATACTCTTTTTTTTTGGTACCTCGTGTAAGCAATTAGCAGGATAATTATTGCATGTGATATAAATTGAACCAGAATGATTAAATTGGTTCAAATTCTTTTTTTTTTTTGGGTAACTCGTGTAAACAATTAGCAGGATAATTATTGCATGTGACTAACTTGAAAACAGAATATTCTTATATTTCTACCTGAGTTGAACGTTGATGAAAATTACCCTTGTACAAATGCTAATGCAAACATCCAAGTAATCAGGATGTCGGCTAGTTCCCAGAGGGCAGAAGGTGCCAGAACTCCAGTAGGCAAGTTGAGGTTCGAGATCCATTGTGCACTGATCCCAGAGGCAAGGACCAGGGGTAAACTCTTGGTGAATGGTGAGAAATTTGCCTTATTGGTGGGTTGCCTCCAAGAGATAGAAGATACGAAGTGCGGAAATTGTGGCTCCGACTTGGAATGTCATATCACGGAGACGACATCAGGCAGAGAAATAGCCGTGGTGCCTCCATTGGGACTGCAGGGAGTGATGACAGAGGTGATGAGTATAATGGTTCGCCATGGGCCATTTGAAGAGGTTCCGGATGCTTCTCAAGTCACCAATCTTTTTCTAGATCCGATAGATAGTGGTGCAGCCATTGCCCTCTGGAACTGCTGGATGCTTCGATTTATTTTCAGTAGCCACCGCTTTTGCTCCTCTTTTTTGACAACACATAACTTTGGGTATGCCTCTTTGAACTTTGTCACAATGTCACTACTCAAAGAGGCAATTTCTTCAAAAGAATTATTTGACATCATAGTAAGGTTAGTGGTAATGAGAAGTTGAATAAACCGACTGTCTAATGTCTCGATTATAAATGATTCTTTAGACAGCAAAGTTCTAGTTAAATATGATGATAACCATATAATTAGGATGATTGAAAAAATTGCATCATTTCCAGTACATCAAAAATACACTCAAGCAGCCAAAGTTAACCATATGATTAAGCCTCGTGTTCGCAATTAGCAATGCAAACTAGATATTATGATAATTGGAAAAATTGCATCATTTCTGATACGAGGCATTTATTTTCAACAAAAATACACCCACGCCAAAGTTAAATTGCACAACCTTGGACGAAACTGACGTCAGGCTAGGCGTCGGCTAGACAAAGTACAAAAATAATTAAATTCAAATTTCGTGATTGCGGCGCCACCTAGCGGAAATTTTGGGAAATGATCCAGCATTCAAGACCTCCACTCCAATCCCCACTCAAGACCCCCACTCCCATCCCAACCACCGACGGTGGCTCCACCTAGCGGTCATTTTGGGAAATGATCCAGAAGTGGGTTAGCTATAACTACGCACTGCCACATGACACACTGTATAGAATGTTATTGCTGGAAAAAATCTACAACCAAAAATATCAATCGACGTGTCCGAGCGATTTTTCGAAAACCCTATTATTCGATTTGGCTGTTCCACACTGTATAGGAAAAAAAATGCATTACAATGTTTTCAATTTTCTCATTAGCCACTGATCATGCAGTACCGTACGTAGTATTATCACAGATTAACCAATTAACAGCAGACGCGAAAAGTGCGCCTGTGTATTCTTGATCAAAAATTGATCAACCAAACTGAACGTGTCCGGACCACATCAGGTAGCCACAAAATGTTCTGTACCATTTCACATAAAAAAAGTAAAACATGGAAATAAATCACTATATTTTTATTGCTTATAAATATTTGTACTATTTGAATTAAGTTAGGTATAGGTATAGGTATATCTGTAAGTATACCTTCTACAGATGGATTTTTTTTTAATTATTTTCCATTTGTCCGAACTCTATAAATCTCGATTGATAAATTCTTAAAGTTAAGGAGATTCATACAAAGCATCTTGAAATTTTGGAAAATGTTATCGACTTTCGATTGGAATGTATGGCTTCAACATACTATAGGGTCTCGAAGTGCTTAGTATTCTCACTTACGGCCCCAGACAATTAATACTAAAACATTAATAATCAAATACCTACAGTCTAAATAGAGAATATTTTTGAAATTTAAATAACTAATAATTATAAAGTTTCGCAAAAAGCAGGTGAAAAACCTCTCGTTTATTCCAACTAGGCGATTGATGAAAAGTAAAGGATAATAAATATAGTTTTTATACATACAGAGTGGCCATTTGAAAAGAAAACAGAGGTACCCAATATTGGCGCCCCAAACATTAATGAAAAAACCATCGGACCCGACGATTTTTTTATTTAAGGGGGAACCTCAGATAAATAAACAAGTATATTAATCTGAGGGGGGAACCATTCCTGATAGATCCTGATGCACCCTCACACAGAAAAAGCCTGTTGGAACTAGTTGCAAGCGATGAACGGCGTCAAGGATCAACCGGAATCGCAATGAAATTATGATTCTTGGCTTGTTACTCTGATTCGGACGTGAAGATGTGAAAAATTGGGCTTCCAGTTGAATGTACTATACAATTTTTCATTCAACAGTGCGCCCTTCAATTGTAACTGATATTTTTTCAATGAGAATCGTGAAAATTGTGGAATTGTGAAAATTGATTAAATTCAAATGTTATGTTCGTCAAGTTTACCATTTTCGACGTTGCCGGTCACCATCATTATTTAGTGCTTATAGAGGTCCGTCCGTAGAACAATCACAAACCAGTCAGAGCCAATCAGCATTTGCAGTTTGCAAACTACTTCTGATTGACATTGACCAATCGATGGAACGCTGACTGGTTTATGATAACCTTAAAATATTTATAAGGTAAAAGTCGTACCTAATAAAAAATCACCATTTTCAAGACTCGTCATACGTCCATCGGAAATTGGCGTTTACTGTGAACTGTAACTGTTCATTTACCATTTAGTACACAACTCAATACACCACTCCACTTTTTTTCGGGATTATTCACCGATCGACTGCTTTTTTCCTAGACGCATTTCTAGAAATCGATCGAATAATCGGTTTTGGCTACGAACCCGTGCAGGGTGGACAAAATAGCGGCAAGATTGGGTCGCGTTGGGGTCAAAAGGCGATATGGCCTGTACATGCTGGCCAACTAAGAATGCGAGGTACTTCATCGGAAAAACTATCCATCTTGAAGGCTTGTGACAAAAAAACAGCCAAGCGAAAATATTTTGAAGTTTCTGAAATGGTACTGCAATCTTGAATATAAAAAATATTGTTTATGTGAATTTCGCCACGTTAATCCAATAAAAAAAGGTTTAGATTATCCTCGACTTTGAACATCGTGAATTTTAAAATAGAACTAACATATAAGGACGTTTATATGTTAGTTTGTAGTGGGATTTCAGGAATAAAGGACACGTCCATACATTTTCTTCTATTTATTAATTGCAACGTTTCGATGCTAATTGCATCTTCCTCAGGCTAAAAACCTCAATCATTTGGTCCCAAAAAATTGAAACACAAAAGTGTCTACATAAAACATGATAGTATAAGTAACGCCAAATACATATAAAATTACACAAAACATACAGGGTGTTACTTAATGGTATGTCATAATTTCAAGGGGGAGTTCCTGGATAAATTTTAAGTCGAAAAGGTCATATAAACTTGGGTCTTCAAATGCTTTTTTTTAAGTTACAGGGTGTTGAAGATTTATTTTATTTTCATTTTTTAATACATTTTCCAAAGACGGTTTGAGATATTGAACTGAATTTTGCCACAGAATATTATGATGTAGGAACAGACTTTTTTTATTTTTTTATTTTTATTCTATTTTATTTTATTTTTTTTTTGACTCAAGTTTCTATGACCTTTTCGACTTAAAATTTATCCAGGAACTCCTCCTTAAAATTATGACATACCATTGAGTAACACCCTGTATATATATTATGTCAAAATGTACAAAAGCAAACAAGCCCACAAGAACCAATCAAAGGAAACAAAAATACTATGAAACACAAACAACGTGAATGAATGCATACAGAAACAAACAAGGAAAATTAGGAACATCACTATATGACTACCTTATTCTTAACAAAATGAAGGACAATAAATGGCAGTTGTTGGCCAAATTCGAAGTACACCCAACATCATCAGCAGTCACATAAGTCAATACACATAAATTCAAATTATTCATCGTAACTAAGTAAGTATCATCCATATAAAACATCTCAAGAATTTTATTTCCATTAAACCCCCCAAGACTGACACAGCTAATTAATACGGTCGACGTTGCACGTTATTCATTCTCCATCTCATCAAGTGCTCATGAATTTCCGCTTCAATTGAGACGGGGCAACACTGTCGGCCCCGAACCAGTACAAATACGAACCATACCAGACAATTCCAACACAACCCATCCTTGTCAATTTATTCAGTTGACCATTATCAAGGATGGAACGTATGTTCGCTTTTGTTCCATTCCTATGCAAACAATTGGGGTACAACTTAACTGCTGAAAGTCTAACAATCCCGCCTCAACAGTACGTTATAGAAACTGCTCAGATTGTTGACATCACTTCTAGTGTTTATTGTGTTCAGATGGTCACGCTGAATGAATATCATTTCAGCCAGATTCCTCTTGTAATAATGATCCTCTCTGTGCAATATCTGAACCCGATCGAAAGCAAAATCGTGCTGATCATAAAAGTGATGCTGAGCCAGTGCAGTTTTCTCCAGATTCCTCCGATTTCTCTCTTCGCAATCGTATCGACGTTGTTTCAAATATTGTCTAGTCTGCCACACGTGCATGGAATACTTTAGATCAGACGAGACTATTTCAGTATCGGAACCATAGACGTATAACCAATTATACGTCTATGATCGGAACACAATCCTTAAGACGTATAAACAAAGAGTTGGTAGTTTCCAAATAATAAAAAACAGTCTGAGAATTCTCGCCTACAAATAGCCCAATCCTGTTAGAAAGTCCACTAAATATCTCTTTGTCTCCCTCAAACGCTCACGCTCCACTCTATTAGCATTGTTCATTGTATTGACCAATATGTTGATGACCTTAGTTGGATAGTTATTTTTTCTCGCTAGCATTCTAATCTTTTGTATGTTATCATATCTGAAGGTCTCATGGCTTAAACTAGTAGCTCTATAAACCAGGTTCGAAATAGTATTGAGCTTATGTTGGTTACTGTGATAGGTGTAGTGATTCAGTATTCTTCCGGAACTTATGGCTTTCATATACCAGTTCGTCTTTAATTCACCACTCAACTCTCTGATTACCAAGACATCCAGAGATGTTCACCGTCTTCTTCTATCTCAATAGTAAACTGTATCTTGGGTGCTATACCATTGCAAAAGCTCATCAGTAGCATCACTTGGAATGGCCATAATGGTATCATCCACGTTTGTTTGTTTGTTATTAGAAATTCACAGAAACATCATTTTTTTAGATTCAAGATTGCAGTTTCGCCTTCTAGCGGCGATTTCAGAAACTTGAAAATATTTTCGGAGTATTTATCTCAACATCAGAATGAAATATTGGTGGTTAGTCATATAACAAAAATTTGAAACCTCAATATTTTTTGAGTAACCTACCAGAAGTCAAGGGTCATTTTTTTTTCTTTTGCCACAGTGCCATTGAGGATTCACTAACATTCAGGTAAAAGCATTATGTTAGTAAATTAGCTACAAAACTAAGGATTTAATATTGAATCTTGTCAAATCCTATTTTTCAATAATAGGAACAAGGTTATTGATTTTTGAAAAATTATTCTCGATAACCAATGATTTTCCAACAACTAGATATAGCCCGACGTCTGTTTGTGTGTCACATGTTCATACATTGAGGGGAGAGAGGAATTCTTGCGACAATTCTTGCGAGTGCCAAACTGCAAATTTAATAAGCTACCTTGTATGCAAGGTATTTTTATTCTAATTAAAAATACTCTATACACTATGAGTGCATCTCCGGTAGTTACCAATTATACAGGGTCCTTCATTAGTGCGTCGGGCAATCCTAGCGTGGTTATTCACAAAAGTAGAAAAAAAAGTTTTATACAAAAGTTGTAGAATGTGACTTTATGCATATTTTAAAAATATTTTCAAACATACAGGGTGCGTCACAAAAGTATGGCACGAAAATGTATGATTTTTTTAAATGGAACCCCCTGTATATTGATTGATATTTCAATTCTTTCTTCAATTTGGAACAAAAATTGTGATACAACTAATGTTCCTAAATTCAACCGTTATCGAGATATCGCGTTTTAAAAATGGCATTTTTGCAACTTTGACATGCTATAAAACTCAAACTATTCAAGTTAGAGAAAAATGGATTGCACATTCCTATCTTAACTTTTCAAGAGCTATTCAAGGAGATTAAATCCATTATTGTGAAAAAATGTCAAAATGTGCCGAAAAAAGTTGACAGTTGACGTTACCTTCTATCCAAATGACAGAAGAGCTCTTGAAAAGTTAAGATAGGAAAGTGCAAACCATTTTCCTCTAACTTGAATAGTTTGAGTTTTATAGCATGCCAAAGTTGCAAAAATGCCATTTTTAAAACGCGATATCTCGATAACGGTTGAATTTAGGAACATTAGTTGTAGCACAATTTTTGTTCCAAATTGAAGAAAGAATTGAAATATCAATTAATATACAGGGGGTTCCATTTAAAAAAATCATACTTTTTCGTGCCATACTTTTGTGACGCACCCTGTATGTTTGAAAATATTTTTAAAATATGCATAAAGTCACATTCTACAACTTTTGTATAAAACTTTTTTTTCTACTTTTGTAAATAACCACGCTAGGATTGCCCGACGCACTCATGAAGGACCCTGTATAATATGTACATTTTTAGATCACTAGTGATAATAAAACATTCTCAATGAGACCCATATTTTTCCATGAACCTTAGTTACTTATGTAGACACGATGCAACGAAATACATTTGGCAACACGACACAAATGCCTATTTGAGATCAACCAATCACAGCTGATAATCATTTTAACCAATCATAGCCTGTAGCTCCCTTGAAACACTGTTGTCGGCTTGTTCAAAATTCAATATTTTTGAAGGCCGAACAGCTGATTTATGTGAACAAAACTCATCAATTATCAGTAAATTATAACTGTCCTATAACACCAACTATATTGAAACTGAAAAATCTGGGTGCTTTTTATTTGCAACAAGGCAACGTTGAACGAATTCAACGGACGAGATGTAAATAATAACATGTTTATTGTTTATTATAGTGACAAACAATTTGCCCGGAATCTAGGGTGTACGCTAGTTCTAGTGGGTTCTATGTTCTAAGTCGATAACTCATATGGGATGTTTTTTACAGCGGGTCAAATTTCCTTAACTAGTCAACACATACACGGAAAACCAACAAAAAAGGAACATAAATATAAAAACAAATATATTAAAATCATTAAATATTTGGTTACAAAGGTACATATTTCTGCTTACATATGCTAGGCATAAGAATTCGTGCAATTTAAACTTAACTAAGTGTTTCAAACAAAATCCAAAAAACCCCATATCTAAAAATTAAGATTTTTCTTGACTTTCTCTTTGCTTTCAGGCTCAACCACATGGATACCCTTTTTATCATAGCCTGGTAAAAACTAAATTAGTGAACTCGAAAAACATCAATCAACTTACCCAGAATCTTTTTTTCGTTTACTTTATACTGATCGACAATGTTTTCCAAAGTTTCGTCAGCGTCTAGTACTAGTACTGGTATGGTGTTGAATCTGAATTTGATATTATTATCGTTCAAAGTTAGTATACAGGTTGTTTCCTAAATATTGGTAAACATTTTGTAGGGTGATCTTTTGGGTATTTTTATGAAAAAAGTTCTTATAAATGATTATTGAAAAATGAATATCAAAAAATGGTGTTGTTTTTACCCCTAACAGCTTCAGTATCATACGCCTCTGATGACAATTTTAAAATTTTGAGCTAAGAATTTAATTAGGCGTCAAAAGTTTGCGCAGTGTACCAAATTTCAATATTTCGGTGAGAGCGGTTTAGGAAATATTGAAAAAATCCTTCTTCGGGGTGACTTATTTGGAGAAGGATACCTTTCTTGGAAAGCATGTTTTTCATAAAAATGCGTCAGAAATCACCCCATCACTTTTTAAGACAGTTTCTACCTTTCATCATCAGTCATCAACCACTGTTCATGACTGTCATGAAGCTGTTTCAAATATTCAAAAGACAGTCCAGATTCTTCGGGTCTTCCTCTGGCTTTTACACGTTCATAGACCACTTCGGGAGTGCTTCTCAAGTAAACTGATATAAAATAAAGACTATCAAACAAAAAATACTTATCCTCAAAGTTACGATATAAAGGGGCTGGAGGGGATAACAGAAAATGAAAAAGGCAACCACAAACAAAGAGAATTCAATTGATCGTACTCACCAATAAGATCCAGACTAATATCAACATTAGCTCTAATCCACCTGTACCACTGATCCAGCACAGCATAATCTGCAGAATGCAGATATCCAGCATCATAAGCTTGTTCCATGAAACAAAACCTGTTATTCTGAATCGACCTAGGAAAAAAATTGAATCAGACGGACAAAAATTTGCGTTGATTTTGTGACAAAGGTGACATATCTACCTTTCAAACATCTGCACCCGAGTGTTGCTACTCTGAGGTAGAGTAGTTTGAGTACTCAGTCTGGTGAATTGAACATAACTTTGGAAAACTTTAAGCCACTGATGAATATCCGTATACATGAGTTCGAGAAGATTGTGACCGTCTACATTTCGCCACCAATCAATGGGTTCCTGAAAATAATTATTGTTGTTCACTTTGCTCCCACCGCTGGTACCTACCAACTACATATAGACACTGTACTACCAACTATCTGGCTGAAATATATAGTTCTCATAACACATCAAATGTGTTAAACACATCATAAAGAAGTGGATTCTGATACACATAGAGAGTGATTCATGAAATATAGAGCAAATGGCAAACAACTTTCGATTCGCGTCATAATTGTCACCAAGCGAGTTATTATGATTATGTGGTTTGCTGGTGACCAAATTTGGCCACCAGCAAACTTCATAACAAAGTGCTTGGTGGCAGTTATGACGTAAGTCGAAAGTTGTTTGGCATTGGCTGTAGTATACGGGAGTTTTGTGGTATGAGAAATTCCATTATGAAGTTCGTTTTACTGCACATTTTGTGGTTTAACCCTGTATACAGGGTGTATTTGAAGTTGGGGTTTCAACACTGTATAGAATGCAAGAAAATAAGAACATTCCTACCACTCCAGATATTTCTACAAAATTTTGAACACTTCTATTGACCTTTTAATTAAATTTTTTGATGTAAATGTTTTAAAAAAATATCTACCAGTGGCGTTCAAACAGGATTTGTATTGACTTTTTTTATTGAACAAAAAGAGTCGCCACTGCTTTTTCTCAAAACCAATATCCTTTTTGGAATACTCATTTACTTTGAAGTTGATTTGGTCTCTTGAAATTTTTTCGTACGACGAACGGTTTTCGTTTATAGAAATAAAAGCTATTTTGATACATGACAAAATCTGATATGGTGTGACTGATTTTTATTTTTGAATTTTCGAAAAAATATTATGTAAGAAATTTGCCTCTTTTGTCAAGTCCTGTCTCATGTCAAAAGGAAAACCCCGCCTCATAATACACCCCGTATATTTGGAATCAAGAAAAAAAAATGATCATTTCAGCGCATGAGAATCCATTAAAAAAAAAAAAATTCTATTTATCGATGCCACTTTTTTTTGAAAACTACAAAAAAAAAAACATTGATATAAAACTTTTTTTCTATCTTGAAAAATAAACGCTATACGAGCCAATGCGTCCATTTTTTTTTCAATCCAAATATCTCGAGGACGATTGCTCGTATCAACTTTTAACAGGTATATGTACAACCTTTTTGCCGTACAAATAACAAAAGAATCTTTTTTTTTTCTTGAAAATGTAACACAGGGTCGTACCAAAAAGTTGTGATTGATTAAAGAGTAGAAAGACATGTAGGTGGCGCCCTCTACAAGTAAGGGCTATATCAAGAATACATTTGAATTCGTTATACCGAAAAACCCCGGATATCAATTTTTACTCCAGTATTTACATTATCATAGATTTTATCTGAAAAAATAGAGAAATTGGATACAAACTTTACCACCCTGTATTTCGAACACGAAGGCATTGCGGACCCATATTTATATAGACTTTTATGTTTAGCTTTAAGCCCTGAATACGTGCCTGAAGTATTGAAATTTCCTCATGAATCACCCTGTATAAAACAAAGTGGTGTAAGTTACACCATTTATAACTCAACAACCGCTGGACCGATTTTTATGATTTTTGATTTATTTGATTAGTCTCCGCCCCGAATAGCAGAATAACTATTAAAACATCGGAAAAATTATCGAAATAAAAACTTATAAACAACATTTTTTCATTAGAGTGGAAAAGAATGCTTGAAAGTTCAAAAGTTCACAAAATAAAAATCGCGAGAAAAAATCGGATGCCCCTCAATACACAAAATTGGGGAAAATCTTTAAAAAAGAGGGAGAGGGTCAGTTACAGCCGTTTGGATGCTTTTAAAAAGTCAGAAAATGATGTCCGTGAAGAGGAAAAAATCACAAGGACTCAAGTCTGGTGAGTGAGGAGGCTTTTGAGCGGAATGAATATTTTTACTGACGAAAAACTCGTTTATAGAAATAACTGTTTTTCATGATATAGCGATAATTATTGTTCTTGAAGTATAGTCTCACATGTATGACTCTTTTTAGGAGTCATACATGATCGTTTAACACAAACACTGTGGATGATTTGTTCGCTATCAAAAAAACAATTCAGCAAAATCTAGAGACCACTACGAAAATCGGTTTCACGAGAAAACGGCAACGGACAAATAACTTGACCGACATCAAACTCGAACGCTCATCACATGTCCACCTGTCGTCCTTCCATACCGCGTGCTTCAAGTCTTGCCATAACAAATGCATCGTTGTCGGTCTCATTAGTAGGTTTACATACCACGTACGTTAAATTTGATCAAAACCCTAAAAACCACTAAAAATGTATACAATTACATGAGAAAAAAAAACACTGAAAAAGTTATGACAGAGTGAAAGAACCATTTTTAGTAAGTTTAAAAAAATGGAAATTACAATCGTGGTATGAAAAAGAAGCCAATAATTGAAAAAAATATGTTTTACTATTTAAGATGTGAAGGAAATTTGAACAAAAAAATGGAAACAAAAGATTAGATTAAATCTCATTGGATCAATCAAAATGAAATGTCAAAAAAAATGTAAAAAGCTCACCTCAAAATTAAAGTAAAAATACTAATATAAAAGTGCAAACAAGCCTTTCTGTAAGTAAATGAATGAAAACAAACAAAGAGTTACAAAATTTATGATTTTTTTCATGCATATCAACTTAATTCTATTTTGTATAGCTTTGAATCTCATGCTCAACACACAAAAATTACCCTTGATAGACGAGAGCGAGAGGGAGAGAGAGAGAGAGAGAGAGAGAGATATAATATATATATTTATACACAACAAATATTCGGTTTATTCATCGGTTGGTAAAACTGTGCATTTGAGGAGAAAATCGAGTTCCAAGATTACGTTAGAAACCACTTTTGTTTCGAAAGTGTGATTTTTAGTTTTCTTTTCACTATAACAATTTTTTTAGCTCCTTGACAAGAAGATTACCTTGGCAACGTTGCATATCAGACAAGTTTAAGAATTACAGTCTCGTCAACCAGTCTTTCATTCACCATCAGTTTGACAAGCCAAAAATCAGATAATTCAACAAAACAACGATTTTGTTTAATTAAAAATTATTCATAATTTTTTAGCTCTTTTTCAATTTAAATTATTGTTATTATATTTATTGTATTGTCATCGGTTCTTGAAAAGTGTGCAAAGTTTCGATTCAGTCTGGGCATTTGAAGTGGATAAAAATCGAGTTCCAAGATTCCAAAAATACTCACTGGATATGTTTCAATTCCATCCATAGCAGCAAAATGCTTTATCAACGTCGATTTGCCAGCGCCAATATTGCCCTCAATGGAAACTCTAAAAGGCCGATCAGTGGGCGTTTTAACGTTGGTGAGTTCTTTTAATGGAGTTATCCCAACAAAGTTGGTTTTCTTTTTGGGCGAGCAACTAGGAGACGCTGCTGGACGCTTCATCCCACTGATGGTGGTGATTACTCCTTCCATGGTTGTCAAGGTGGGTTTTTGTGGTGGTTTTCTACTGAAACTGGAAAAATCAAGTCATCAGGAATCATGCCATAATCTAATTTGTTGTCAAGCCTAAGACTATTTGAATATACAGGGTGTTTCGTACATTAAATTGAAGGGCGTATTCCTGAGCTAATTTTATTAAAAAATGTTCATTTAAACATATTGGTCCGAGAAAGCATTGTTTCTAAGATACAGATACATTCCATGGTGTCGATAGGTCGGGTAGAAAAGATGGCACTTTCCGTCAAAAAGTTGATAACATTATTTTGAGTTCGCACTTTATACACCTCCAAAATCAATTATTTCATGACTCTGGTATGTCCTCGTTACATCTAAGGAGTTGGCAAACGTTAGTTAGGTTCATATACACTCATAGTCAGATAAATAGCACATGTCAAAAATTTGATGAAACTTTTATTCTACATCAGTGATCAAGGAAGTAATGGTGGATTTGAGAACTTCAATCCATTTGTCAGTTTACGTGTCCTGGCGAATTTTTCCAAAAGTGTGTTTAGGGCCCTTTTCTCACGGGGTTCCATTTAACATTTTGGGGGCGAATACCACCCTCGTTCGGTGTGGAAAGTTCTCAAATTGACACCCTGTATACTGAATTGAATGGATTTGTACCAGTACGAAACGACAGTGAACGTACATTTGAATTTGATGCCTGGATTAGGCATCATTCAACAAACTGTTTCCGTGAAAGACGAAAGAAGAAAGATCTAGAAGGCCAAAAAAATTGTGGAAAAAGTGGAAGTCCAGGTCACATGTGCTCTGTGGTTACTACTCAAAACTGTAGATACTGGAGTGACGAAAATCCCCGCGTTTTCACCAAAAATATACGTTTAAGCGGGAATTTTAGGTGACCAAATAATTGGTCCTTTTTTTTTCAAAACAAAATTTTACTGGCCCCTTTTATTTAGGATTCAAACATGGTACAATATTGAATTACTTCCCTTACTAATGATGCTGCTGATGAGTTCCAAGAGGTTGTATTTGGCAAGACTGAGCCCCACCACACTATTTTCGACAAGTGAGGAGTTATCTGAATGAGAATAATTACGAAAATAGGTGGATTGGTCGTAGACGTCCTACAGAAGTCCTCTAGATCTCTTCGTTTGGGAAACCGTTGAATCTGAGGTTTACAAAACGACTCCTGGTTCATCAGATGAATTCAGGCTTAATAGAGATGTATGTTTGAGGATAACGCCACAGATGCCTCACAAAGTTACAAAACGATTTACTGATCGAACATTCCATGATACTGATGCGAACATTCATATGTCAGGAGGGCCATGGTGCATGGTCATTTTCAACTTTCAACATCTGTCAAAATAGCTGTAATTTATTATTTATTTGAATTATTTTCTAATTTTTTTGATTGATTCATAGATTTTTGTTACTATTAAGTATTATTATTATTATCTTTCTGTCAATTATTGGTTCTTATTTGGAAAATACCCAACCAAATTTTTTCAAAACTGGGGAATGTATTGGTCATAAAAGGTCTTGAAAACGAGGTATTACACGACCCCCCTTTCCATTTGAAAAAAAAAAATCCGGAAGCAATATTAACATTTGAAGCTGTCATAGATATGTCAATATTTCAGGTACGAATGCAGGGTCCAAAAATAAACATGAAAGTTTATATTAATATTTGTCCGCAAGGCCTTGGTTTTCGAAATAGAGGGTGAGTTTAATTTTCCTATCTTTTAAAAAAAATCTTTGATAATTTAAATATTGGAGAAAAAATGGGTAATCAAGGTTTTTTTGGTATGACGAATTCGAATATAATCTTAGTATGGCTCTCACTTATACGGGAGCCACCTACATGTCTTTTTCATTTTTTATATCGACTTTTATTTTTGGGCCCTGAATACGTATGTTGAAATTTCCTCATGAATCACCCTGTATATACCACCGCTCCAAGTGGTTCCAAGCTTAATCTCAATATAACATATGGCTCAAAAGTTAGAGGACTTTCGGTCATCACTGTATGAACCTTTCATATTATTAGTTTTAAGACTTACATCGACTCTCAGATTTATTTATCAAAGAGAAATGAATCTTTATTCTATGCAATAATGTTTCCAGCTTTCGGACCAATTTTTTTCTTTTTCAATTATTTTGTTGTTTCTTTTTCAATTTTACTTGACGATTCTTAGTCCGTCCGTCATAAAGCAAAATACTTAATAGGAAACATTTCGCACAAGGTAGATGAATTGTTCAAGTTGAAAAGAACAATACGTAAACACATAGAAGAAACATGTTTTCTTCAAACCTGTTGTGTATAATATAGGGATGTAGATCGCGAAAGGTTTTTTAATCCCGGAATTTTCGGGATTTGTACGACTAATACGGTAACCACGATAACATTTACCGAAAAAAAAAATCATATAATCAAATGATTTTAATAAACTAACTTGAAACAAACAAAATAACAAGATAAAAAACAACTCAGAAGAGAACTTAAACAATGTTTTTGTAAATAACAGTGATTGATGCCCTTGTTTTTGGAAATAAACTACATAGTATAATAAACAACAAGTAGCGACAGCTCCATATACCTAAAGGTGATCAAATTTCGTCTGTTTCAATGACGGAAATTCGCCTCATTTATACACTGCTAACCTTATGAAATGTAAAATAAAACCATACTGTAACAGATTCCATGACTTCAATGATACTGATACATAGGTGAATCAAGTTATATAATTCGATTACCCACTATGCAGTATGTTTCGAAGTCTTGATTTAGAAAACAGTTTTACCTCGAGTTTTACATAACAAAATGTTAGCAGGGTATAAATGAGGCGAGTTTCTGTCATTGAGACAGAACGAAATTTGACCCCAGATATATGGAGCTGTCGCTACTTGTTGTTTATTATACTATGTAAACTATTACATTATATTAATTTACAGTGTGACCCATTTGTTTTCGGTTCACCCTGAAAAAGAGTTTATTTATTGACTGATTTGACTCGATTTTTTTTTTATTGTTGAGCTTGACAAACTGTATCTTCCCGCTAAAAATCACCTCTCCCATACAAAATCCAAGGCCTTCTTTGTCAGGTCTCAGGAGCAAAATTTTGACAAACCACATTAGCCATTTTTTAGAAAAAAATCTGTGTACACCATTGGATTCCGCATCCCTCAAAACGGGCCTATACCAAAACTTCACAGATGCTCATGAAAAAAGAACTAAATTCTGGTAATTTCCAACAAGCCACCATTTTCTTCACTAATCATTTTTTTTTTTTAATTTAGAAAATAACATCAGGTATTTGAGTCAAGTGATTTCATCAGAGGCGTTGAAAAAAAAACAATGATTAATTTTTTTTTTTTTTGTAAATTTGGTATGGGCTCTTTTTGAGGGATGTCGAATACCGTGGCATGATAGATTTTCTCTAAAAAAATCGCTAATGTGTTATTTTATCCAAATTTTGCAGACTGGAGCTGGCAAAGTTGGCATTGGATTTTGTGTGAGCGCGGTCATATTATTTGGTGAGCAGATACTAGCCTAGTTTACACCGATAACTCGTTTAGTTCGGTCCGATAGGACCAAGTGGGTGGGGATAGTACGGTAGGACCAATGATCGCTTTTTGCCCGTTTACACCGTCTTGCAACGCGTGAACTAAATCTGTACGCCCGCAATTCGTCAAATGTCAAAAACAAGTCGAAATTATTCATCAACACAATTCGTAACCAAAAAAAACATGAGTAAGTACGCTCAGATTGCCTTAGAAACTCAGAACCAAAACAATTCACAATAATAACAATCAACATAACCTCATAATTTTGATCCAGATCGAACCAAATTTAGTTCGGTACACTTGCTGGCGAGTACCGAACCAAGAGCGGTCCAGCTTAGTCCGCAACTGTTTACACCATTCGAACCAAATATTTGGTTCGGATATAGTCCGAATTTGGTACTTGGTCCGCGGACCAAGTTGTCGGTATAAACTAGGCTACTGTTTGTCAAGATCTACAATTTAAAAATAAAAAGTTAAGTCGGCACTCGATCAATCAATCGGTGACCCGAAAACAAATGGGTCACACTGTATATTGTTATCTATTCTAAAGAAATACCGCAAAAGTATTGTTAGATATTCATTATATGCGATGATAAACTTTTTATACTTGGAAAATGGGAATCTCGAAATAGCGATCAAAATGTTTTTAATCAATGAATAAATGAGTCATAAATTTACAGTATTTTTATCAGGCTTTTGGTTTTTGTGGTCCATTTTCCAAAAAAATCAAGAATTCCAACTCAAGTCTGGATGAAATATTAAATACATCAACTAGCCACCAGTCAACAATCAAAAAGAACAAAATCTGTATTATTACTAGTTCTGAAACGGATTTAATTCCGGTATTTTTCGAGACAGATTTTCCTGCTGGATTAACATTTGAGGTTAGATACAGGGTTTTTCCTTATAATTTGCTACCCCTTCAGAAACTTTATTTAGAGAGATACAAAAAAATGTTCAGATGAAACAGTCATGATTTCTCCTGGAGATTTTATAATAACTAAGCGAAAGAGCGCATCACTGTTGAAAATCAAGAGAAATTGGGAAAGTTCAATTTTTTTAAATGCCGTTTATTAAAAATATATAGCTTGTCTATGTTTGAACTAGCCGTTTTCGAGTTATTTGACTTTAAAAAACATAGTGTATAGTTTCAATGCGGGTGAATAATGCAATAATTTATCGCAAAAACCATGGAAAATCAAAGGAAACATAATATTTTGACAGAAAAATTACAATTGTTGTTGTGGCAGTTGAGATAAAATATCTCATTATTCTTTCGCAACGCTATTATACAGGGTGTAAATAAATAAGTGCAAACAAATTCAGGGGGCGATTCTTGGGTCAATTTCAAGAAAAAAACTTCATATGAAAGTATGTCCTAACTTTTGAGATACAGGGTAGTGAAGATTAAAAAAAAAAAACATGTTTTTTATATAATATCTATGAAACCCTCTATTTTTTTTTATTTGTACCAGTGGCGTTGGTGCGGGCTTTAAAGTTGGTGTATATAGGGTGTTACCTAATGGTATGTCATCATTTTAAGGGGGAGTTCCTGGATAAATTTCAAGTCGAAAATGTCATATAAACTTGGGTCTTAAAATGCTTGGTTTTTAAGATACAGGGTGTCAAAGATTTATTTTATTTTCAGTTTTTAATACATTTTCCAAAGACGGTTTGAGATATTGAACTAAATTTTGCCACAGGATATTATGGTATAGGAACACACCTTTTTTATATTTAATTTTTGTATTTTTATTTTATTTTATATTTTTTAATTTTTTTTTAAGACCCAGGAACTCCCCCTTGAAATTATGACATACCATTAAGTAACACCCTGTATATTCGGCCTGTATCTGAAAAGTTATGACTTCAAGGACATACATACGTTCATATGAAGTTTTTTTCTTGAAATTAACCCAAGAATCACCCCCTGAATTTTTTCGTACCTATTTATTTACACTCACACCACAAGTGGAATCACTCATTAATAGGGAAAAACTGGGTTCTTTTTTTTTGTAGTAAAAGGTAAAGTAAAGGTAAAACGGCTAAACCAAATATAGGCAAACTATACAGTCCGGCTCAAAAAGTCCCCCCCCCCCCCCTTCAAATTTTTGAACCGTTTGATATAGCAAACGAAATTTGGACACACCATATGTGAGGACTTTCTGCATTTTCTGACATAGTAGTGACAGCTGAAAAAGTCAAAATGACAGCTGGGCGCCATTTTGAATCATAAATCAAATGGAAAGGGGGGTCGAGTGATACCTTATTTTGAAGGCCCTTTGACCCTGATTACAACTGCCGAGTTTCAAGCCTCTGCTATCATTCCTGTTGATGTCAGCGCGTCATTTTTTTGTTCATTTTTGTTACATAATTACTCACCAGCAAGAGTTGACTTCTCCAAACTAAGAGGATATGATGAGGTACAGGAGAGCTTCAAAATGAGCTGTTACTCAATGTTTTTGACGAGGATGGATTTCACCAAAAATAAAACAGGGTCAGGGTCAAAGGGCCTTCAAAATAAGGTATCACTCTTTATCAAACGGTTTGAAAGTTCGAAGGGGGAACCTTTTAGAGCCGCACTGTATATTTTTGAAAAGTGGAAAATGAGATCTTGAATCTGTAATAAAATATAGGGCATTCCATTTGAAAAAATGAAACTTTTCCAAATTTTCCTGATTTGCAATAGTGATTTGTTCTTAGTTATTATAAAATCTTCAGAAAAAATAATGAAACTTTTATTTGAAAATTTTTTTTGTATTTCTTCAAATAGAGTTTCTAAGGGTGTGGCAAATTATGAGGAAAAACCCTGTACCTACCTATACAACTTAATCTTTCAAAGCCGTTTGTAATTTTTCTCTTTTTCTTTTTAGTTTCATATTTCACATGACAAGGTGTTGAAAGAAATTTTGGGTTTGGGTTGGGCTGAATGAAAAAAATTGAAAACATTTATTATAAAAAGCGGATTTATTTATAGGGGAGTAAAAAATACCTGTACACGAATTTATATCAACTACAATTTAGATATCTGATCAAAGTTTTTATAACTTCGAAAACGTAATAAATACATAACAAGTATCAAAAAAGTAACTCTTCCTAGCAAATCTATAATCTCACAATATATTAAGCAAATTTATAAAAATCATTGAAGCTCAGCCGTACACTCAACAACTGCAATTTTAAATTCGAACTGGAAGCCAGCAGTTCCAAAAACTTGGTCACGATAATATCATAAGTCTCCACAGTAGCGTTGATCTTCATCTTCGTGGTATTCAAAAACTGTCGAAACTCAGCTACACGCATCGTGGCAGCAGCCTCACAATCACTTGTTATCCCAAAACCTGTAGTAGCGGCTGCCTTGGCCCGATATTTCAAATAAGCTTCATTCTCCTTGGCGGCCGCCTCATAGATGGCCTCCTGGTGCGATTCGATTTTCACAACAAAATTGTAAATCGATATTAAATGTGAAAACAGCTGCCTAGACCCTTCGTCCAGCAACACACCCTTTTGCACAGAAGTCAGGAAAAAATTGTGGGCCTTCAAAATGTCATCTAGACATCCCGCTTTGTTGACTTGATTTTGCAGCTCCGCCCAGGAACACTCCAATACCTCAAACAGGAAGTAATATTGGGTTTGGTGTATGAAATGGATCATCTTGCTGGTGAGTATATGTACTATGTGCATGGGCGGCCTGAGTTCCTTGATTTTCCTAAATAACTTGGCCATGGACAGTTGCTGCCTCCGCATATTGGCCAGCACAAATTCAGTTCGCTTTGCCTTCCACAACGCGCCAAACAAGCTCTGGTACGTAGGCATGGACGGTTGGAAAATTGTGCCAATAGGCCCATCCACAATGTACATCAAACTAAAAACGTCCCAACCGATATCGCCTATCGAATGGCTCATAAAGCTGATATTCAATCTCTTCAACGTATCTTCATCTTCGTACTGAGCATTCGTCACCCGTATTGCTGACTCTAGAATTGCTGACAGAGTGTGTCCGAATATTTCAGTAGCTGGCTTGTTAAGCTCAGGCGCAAGAAGCTCCAGCAAATGCCGGATAAAGTCCCCTTGCCCCAGCAGCAAGTAGCTGCGCAGTGCTTGAAGATGCTCGTTCAAGTGGAAGTTATTCTTCAACAGATCCAACACTCTCAGAGATGTTTCCTTGTAAATACACTCCAGCTTGGCATGGAAGTCTATGCTTTGTTCCGGGGTGAACAAGGCGTCAGAGGTGAGATTACCGAACAATTTATGTAGCGCCTCATGTCCTGGTAGTTGGCCATCATCTCTGCATATATGCCTCAAAAAGTTGATACTTTTGCCCGTAGCCAAAATCCTGTGGGCTTGTTCTAGGTTGATAAACGACGGAATCATGGACTTTCTGACAACGTACTTGTCATGCCATAGCCGCTCTGCTGCCTTTACGCTTTTACCTTCGATAAAAAATTCATTGCACGGGTCGTTTATTTCGCCATCCAACAACCATCGGGATAGCATGATGTATAACGGCTTGCAGACTGCAGTGAGGACTTTTTCACTGACCTCCTGCGCAGCTTTGGTTCCATGTTGCAGGAACCCATGAACTGCTGTTATCAAAGCTCCGCCCTTTTTATCGCCACACTCTTCAGCAATATAGGCCAGCCATTCGAATCTGACCCTGTGATCCTGCAGCATAAAGAGAATTCTCCTCAGAGTCATGTCAGTTTGCGTTATGGTTTGCTGGTGTAAGTTGGCTTGCAGCAAGGCTATGGTTTTATAGTAGTCTGATAGTTCGTCATTCAAAGTTGCTATAAAGGCTTGGCAGATAGCGCCACTTTGTTTTTCGTTTGAATCACAGTACTGCTTTAGCTGCTTGTGTAGATAGCTCATGCCTATGATTCTTTCTATAAGGCTTTTTTGCGTAGGAGAGATCATTCTGCTTGTTTTGGCATCGATGGTGTAGCCCAGTCCTGCTGGTTCACGTCGGAGATATTTCCCTTGAATTCCGTGCAAGCTATAAATCACATCCTGCATCAGCTCCTGCTCCGATATGATCATGGAAACAGAAATAGTTGCCCGGGATGACGAGGGCATTTCCGGTATAGTCCAGGCGCTTGATATTGTAGTTGCCGGTGTTGATTGAGTATCCGTAAATCTTCGTCCACAAATAGTCCGCATGCTGTGTGAATTGCTCAAAGACCCGTTTTGCAAGATAATATTATAATCCGACTTGGGTTTCCATTTTTTAACATTCAATTCCTGATGACCAGAAAGCAAGCTTATGGTAGTTTCCGAAGCATCCGTTAAATAGTACAGAAAATTCAACAAAGCAGTGCGATTGTGAATGACAGTAGACTTGCACAAGTTGGAATACAAAAGATCGAATTTCTCAACATCTTCGATTGATTTAGATTTCATTTTTTCTCTAATTTGGTGCAGAACAAAGGGTTCTTCCCTCACAAGCCCGTGTGGAACGGTGTTTAAATATCGCATAGCCGTGTCTAAAAGATCGGTAGTGATTGCTTCATTTTTGATTGACAAACTCTTGCAAAGTTTCTGAACTAGTTGAGGAATAGAGGTTGGTTCTTGTTCTGTGCTATTCATGTTCTGGAGAAGACATATGCCTCCTACAACAGAAAACATGTATTAGTGAACTGGCGGGAGGATAAGGTCATCAAACTACCATAAATTTACTTTCTGGTTTGAGAGTTTAGTCAATTGGCTCTCCCAAAATCAAATTTTATTCGGCGTTGTCTCGCTATTATGTTGCATCAAACAATAGATGTAATTATGTTATTAAGTCATTGAAAAATCCTGAATCGTTCGTTAATGACATCGAACAAGAAAGGGCTTCTTTTATCGCTTAGATTTTGACGAAAGTATTATTCATACGAGTTTAGTTCATATGATCAATTATTTCATGAAATAGTGGTAAACTATGGTAAAATCCTCCTTGGTACAAAGAGCAGATCTTTGTTTTTCTTTTTAGGTGATACCTAACGCGAGATCTAAATACCGTTCAATAATTCAGGGGTGTTCTTCAAACAAACATAATAACGCTCATTTGCGAGAATACCGACAAAACTCAAAAAATTGACAATATTGAGATAACAGTATCATCATACTCAGAAGGGTGCCTCCTTTTTTTCAGAAACAACGGCGTATCCATAATTACAGTAGTTTTTCAGAGATGGCGCTACATCTTCTAAACACATCTCAAGTTTCGGCTGGTCCCATTCGTGAACAGGGACAGCGAAATAGTTTTAGTTGTGTCCAGTACATCATATCGCTCCGTTTATAGAAAAACGCCAAAAGTCAAAAATTTGAGTTTTTCGGGGCAGCGGCTAAAAAATTAAAGGGATTTACGATATTATCAAGGATATTATGTAGGAAAGAGCTGATAGGATAGATTTGGAAGTTCTTCTGTATTATTGTTTCATTTATCGCTATTATCAGACCAGTGGAGTAAAAAATGTTAATATTACTCATTTCATTGTATTTTTTAATCCATTTGTCTTTCTTCCATAAAATTGTTTTGATTATTTAGAAAAAAGTCACAACATATAAATAAGTGAAATTGTGACATTCTTCCACACATTATAGCAATCGAAACCTGAGAGCTATACCGACACCCTCCTGGTTCGGACGTTATTCCACAACTCATTCGGGAAATATTTGGCAAACTGACGTTCTTCCGCATGAACGATCACTTAATTTTGACAGAGGCAGAATGACATATTATGCGCCACATACAGACGAAGTATGGGAGTTGCAGATGTGACGAATTTTTTATAAAAAAGTTTGATTCATTTTGAACCTGAATGTATAAAAAAGTCGTTTTTGAGATGTGACGTTCTTCCATAAATGGAGCGATATGTAACTGTTCAGCCTCGTGTTCAGCGATATGAACACAACTCTAAATATACCTTAAAATTGACCATCAAAAAATAAAACAAAAAAATCAAATCATTGTGAAGTAAATTTATCACATGAGAAAGTAAATTTGTAGATTTGGTAGATTTTTCTCCTTTAATATGGCTTCAAGGCGCAATAACATAACTTGTAGTCTTTGACTTATCTCAAATCGACGTTTTTAGAGTTGTGCCAGTCTTCTCGCAAATAAGCGATAAATCCTCAGGCAATAGGCAATAGATCCTGTGAAAATGAGAGGCAGACTTTCCTGTAGACGTTTTCGATGCATAATCTATTTGAGATGTTTCCAGAACCACAGACCTGCTCTAATAAGTTGAATAGAGGTTTTGATGAATGATGACGTTGGATGTCGATTATTTTCAAAAACCACAGTATATCCAGAACAAAATTAAATCAATCATTCAACAATAACTCGAAGGAATTCTACAAGAACACCCAAAAAGGCCTACAAATTCATCGTTATGAATTTCAATATCTTTACTAAAAGGAAATCAACAAAGCCGATGTATTATTCATCTCACTACGTCGTAATTCCAATCAAGACCATCAATTACATGCAACATCAAAAATAGCTACCTACTCACCTTTGAAAACTGGAATAGGTGCTCACTGATTTCACTAATAATTTCTTCAAAGAAGGCCCAATTATCATTACAAATCTTCAATTATCCTATTTTGGTTCACACAAATAACGAAAATACGAAAACGACTGGCAGTTGTCACTCCATGTCAAAAGTAGTTTCCCGCGTTTTCTTGTTGACAGAATGACGGTTGATGGGAAGGCGTATTTCTATGATCATATCGATAACGTATGTATACTGCTCAACGAATAATATGAAGGGCTATGGTCGGTTTCTGCAGAAGGTACCTTATATGCTTGCAAAACGATTCAATAGGTTTAGAGTCGTGTTTCAGCTTAGGTATTTATCAATAAATTTATTATGCAATGTGTCCAAGGTAAGAATGTTTATCATGGGGATCTTGGAAATCATAAGAGTTACGAAGATGGTTAAATTAGAGTAAAGTTGCGCAATCTCAAGCCAACAATATGCCGCTTGGAAAGTTAAAAAGTTCCGGGTAGTTCCGGAGATATGCCTAAAAAACCGTTATTTGCCGAATTTGTTTTCATTTTTTTCTGACGTCATCTAAAGAAATATGGAAAAACAAAAGACACTCTTGTTGCTATTTTTTAAGCTCTACAAAACAGCATAAGGAGATTTTTTGTACGATGTTTTGTTGCGAAGGAACTATCATCAACTTAATTTTTTTGGCGCGTACAAATTATACCCTGTATCAAATAGCATATTTTATCACGAATACAACGATGTATGACACAAATATGTTTCTGCAATATTTAATCGTAAAAAAATGTGTTTTTGGTAAATTCCAAATGTTTTGTTGAAGTGGGCGGTGAACAGATGACACTGAGAAAATGTCAAAATAATGTTATTGCCATGTTATTGACACATAGTATTTTGAACTCGGTTCTTGTGTTTTGTTGCTACAGTTTTTTTTTCTGTTACAAAATAGAACGTGCTTTTCTAATTTGTTTGAACATTCTCTATAATCTGAATTTGTGTTTTGAGTTTCTAGTGAGTGGTTCGATAACTGATGGGTTTCTTTTATCGGGAAGAATGTACCCTGTGTCTGATGAAAAACCTCTATTGTACATTCACCGACGTTTCGAAGATTGGTTTACGTGTTTATCAAGCTTTATTACAGCACAATTTCAAATTATACAAAAATTATTATGTCTAGGTGTTAAAAAGCTTACCAAGAAGAGTAAGGTGAACACAATCATAAACGGCCACAAACATTGAAAAAGGCCGACAGCAGATATAAAACGATAACATCTAAACTATTCAGTCACATCCACTCATCCACATAACATTACATAGTATGTCAAAAAAAAACAATCACATTTGTAGTATTTCTCAACTAATTTGTTTAATTGATAAACATATGACGTGATCTATCTATCTACCTACGTATATGAATAAATAAGTTTTTAAATCGTCATCCTTTTATTTAGGCTGTGTTCGGGGAGGCGCTTTTTGCGCTATTTGGTGCTACGAGCCCTTCACGGAGCAATTCTATAGCATTATGAAGAGCATCGATGACGTCATTGTTTCTGCAGCCTACGTCATCACACACGCTATGAAATGCTATTTTTATCGAGCAGCGATAGCGTTAGCGCCATTTCGTGCAACAAGTGCTCCGTGAACAGTTTGTTTATGTTTGAAAATATAAAATTACTTGTGTTATGTGGATTTAAACGTAATAAGTGTGCTTCGTGATATATACTTATGTACATTTATATCGAATTGGTCAACTTTTGTGGAGTGGATATAAAATAAATGTCTACTTTCCAATACAATTATTCAATCCGAAGAAGGAAAGAAATTATTGAAGTATTTGTTCGAAATGTCGTCACTATCTGTTATACACATACTTTGGCTATTCTTCACTATACAGGCTTTGACCAGAAAGCCATTGCAGTGATCAAGTCATTTTTGGAAGATAGAAGACAACAAGTCAAAATTAATAATTACTTATCATCAGAACTGACCGTAACTCAGGGAGTACCACAAGGTAGCATTCTCGGGCCATTGCTGTTCACGATATACACATCGGGATTCGGAGCCTCTTTGAAATTTTGTGACTACCATATGTATACTGACGACACACAGCTCTACCTTTCTTAGGAATAAGGCTGACACTCGCGTAGTGTCGAATAATCTGAACAGAGATTTGGAAGCGATCCTAAAAACATCTCAGGACCACCTACTTAGTCTTAACACGAATAAGACATGTGCTATGCTATTTGGACCAAGAAAGTTTTGGAGAATCGTTCATAGTGAGCTCGATCTCAAAATTGGTTCTGTACCAATTCAGTTCACTGATACTTGTAAGAACTTAGGGTTGATATTAGATCAGAACATCCGCTTCAAGGAGCACATAACAAGTATTCTAAAAAAAGCATATTTTGCATTAAAACTTATTTACTCTCAAAGGAGATTTCTTGATAAAAAAATAAAAAAGGAGCTATGTGAGACGCTGGTACTATCACATTTCAACCACTGTGATGCATGGGCCCTGCTTGGATGCAAATGACAAACAAAGGATCCAGAAAGCCCAAAACAGCTGTCTAAGACTGATCTATGGTATTCGAAGGCCAAACAGAATATCGGATAAACAAATAAAAATGACATAAAACTAAAAATTTGTAACTTCTACCAAACCACCATCAACTTCAATGCATTTATCATTTCTTTTGATAGAATCAAAGATTGTTAAAGTGCGAATTTTTAATTTTTTTCAACTTGATATTTTCGGTTGAAAATTTGTATAGACCCGTTTTAAAGGATGGGAAAGGATCCAGTGGCGCACACAGATTTTTTCTAAAAAAATCGCTAATATGGTTTCCTGAAATTTTGCTCTAAAAAACTAACATAGTAGGCCTTGAAGTCAAAATGGCGGTCACTTTTTGCCAAGAATATACAATTTTTCGAGCTCTACAATCCAAAAAAAAAACGAACCAAATCAGTTAAGAAATAAACTTTTTATCAGGGTGTTCCCAAAACAAATGGGTCACACTGTAGATAGCGGAACACCGAATATCCGCGACATACGTTTAGAATTAGTTGATGGTGCCAATAATTTCGCAAGGATTTCTTCTCTAAAGCTTTATAAGAATCTGTGGTCTGGATTGTGATTTTAGAAGTGCATAATATGCATTGACGATCTAATAGACCGTCAGATAACGACATATTTTGCTGACTGATTTTCTCGTTTCAGGGATTTTAACCACTGAAAATCATGCTTGTGTTGACTTCAAGAAACGAAAATTTACCGACCGCAAGTGTGCTATATAGGCATACCAAAAATCTTCTCGTAATGTTCTCCGTCCGATAAATTTTTGTCAATAGCTGACGGGAGTGACCGGCTTATGGGAAATGTTCGCCGGGTTCTTAATGATATCATTATCCATTCTGTTGATGGCCATAAGCGAAAAAATGCATCAGCAACCGAGTATTCTTTTAAAAGATGTTGCCTTTATTTCAACAATCCAAGTTCGTGCAAACCTTATAGCACTGTTTTTTTTTACTCCAAGATTGTTGTTATTTTGATTTGTTGAAACGCCATACACGAGAGAATCCCTTGCTTAAGCGTCATTCGCATTAGGCTAGTAAAATGGTCGAGTGGCGACTAATTAGGAAGATAAAGGAGTAGATCCGCACATGTTTGTTGTAACTCGCCACTCGACTAAATTACTGGCCTAATGCGAATGAGGCGAATGACAAGTAGAAGTAAAAAACTTCTCTTCTATCAACTGTAGCCTTTTCCTTGAAATGCCAAATATTTCAAATTCATATCGATATATTGATAAAAACACCAGCAAAGCATATAAAATTCTATCTGAAACTTGCATCCAATTTATTCATTTTTGAAGTTAGCAGCCCTCTTCTCAACAAAAGCAGTCATTCCTTCTTTCCTATCTTCAGTAGCAAACGTGGCATGGAACATTCTTTGTTCAAAGTGCAATCCTTCAGTCAAAGTAGTTTCATAAGCGGTATTAACTGCCTCCTTGCACAGTCTATTAATAATAGAAGAGTTGCTGGCGATTTTTTCGCCCAATTTCACTGCTTCTTCCAAGAGTTTATCAGTGGGGAATACTTTGGACACAAGACCCATTTTTTCAGCTTCATGCGCTGGAACTTGGTTTCCTGGAAAAATGTTGGTAAAAAGCGAATTATTCAAGTTAACTATAGGTACCTGTCAGGGTAATTTCCATAGCCTTGGACTTGCCAACGTATCTTGGAAGTCTTTGAGTACCACCAGCTCCAGGAATCGTACCAAGAAGAATTTCAGGTTGTCCGAATTTGGCGTTCTCGCCGGCGTAAATGATGTCGCACATCATGGCTAGTTCACAACCGCCTCCGAGCTATCAACATTATACATAATATAATAACAATCAATGAATTCAAACACCTACCGCATATCCATTAACGGCAGCAATAACAGGTATGGAAGTCTTGCTGACGTTTTTCCAGTGATCCAAAAATTTGGTATTGATGCATTGAGCAAAAGTGTTGTTTTGCATTTCCTTGATATCAGCACCAGCAGCAAACGCCTTTTCACTTCCAGTAATGATAACGGCACCAATTTTGGTATTGGTTTCGAATGCCTCCAGAGCTTGAGATACTTCTAGCATCAGGCCATTGCAAAGGGCATTCAGTGCTTTTGGTCGATTTAGAGTGATAAGCCCGACGTTATTTTTGGCTCCTGCTGTGGTCACTTTGATGAATTCGTAGTTTGCTAGAAACGTTAAAATATGTTTTACTTGATAAAGCTGAAATCTATCACACTCTCACACACAAAGGTCTTGATAAAAGTCTGCATCACGATGAATTTCGATCTGACGGCTCAGCAATTCGCTGTGATATGGCGCATTCGAAAATACTACCCGCCGTTGATCATATCAGCGGCGAATGCCACGTGAAGAGAGAACCAATCAGATCACCTTTACGCTATTTACCGAATTGCCAAAGTATGGAGTCTCTACTGTATAATATGTAATAACCATTAATTTCGACTTCGGCGCCTACGGCTATGACTACTTATTTGGGCGCTGGAAGGCAGGCTCACGATAAAAATGGGTTCGTGCGCATTTTAGAAGCCGGTTTCTTCAGTCGGTATTTTAGCTTTACAATGTTCCATTTTTCAACTTTTCACGAGCTCTTCTGTCTCAATTTGAAGGAAGAGAAAAATGTATGCATAATATTATTTGGGAAATTTAATTTTAATTTTTAATCTAATTAATCAATTGATAATCTTTATTTAGCAAACAAGTGCTAAATAGGTATAAAGATAAAATATAAAACAATAAAGCTCACTTTATACTAGAATTTTATAGAATACATATAACTTTATCTACAGTAAAGGGATGTCCCCGGATTGATGTTACAAGAGAACAAATGGACTTCAAATTTAAAGATATGACAAAAAGTCATTCCTGATAAAAGTTTTTGCTTGCTCTAAAAATAACATTCATGTAAAAAAAATATTCAAATATACAGGGCTACGGGGAGACGAAATAAGAAACAAAATGAGAAAATGCTCTCTATTGCATTGTACGAATTGCAAAAATGAAACACACATGTTATTTGAATTTGAAAATTTCACTTCATTATCATAACTCCATTAAAATAGTATGATAAACAGTTTTGGGGATTCAAAATGAATCCTGAGAAAAAAATAAATTTTGGTGCAATAACAACCTTCAAATTAAATGTAACAAGCTTTTCGACATATTTCCTTAAATAATGATTGCTTATTTCATTATTTAAAGAAAAAAATCGTTCAGTGTGGATTATTTACATTGTTGGGCAGTATATTCGCAAATCATCAAATTCATAAAGTTACGGACCATTATTGTGAATTGAATAATCTGGAAGAGCAGTGTACAAGATGTGAATATCGATATCGACTAACCACTCTAACCAGCATTTCCATACCAAAACACCCCAAGGGAAAACTACACTACTTATGGATTATGGATGGGAAATTGGAAGTCAGCTGAGTTGAGCTGAGTGAAAATAGAAATAGAAAATACTCAACCCAATTTTCCATAAAATAAAAAAAGTACATAGACCATGTACAAAAACAAAAATTATCAATGCAACATGCAACTCACCTGTAGCTGGACTCGAAAATAACCTTACATTCTGATTTCTGCAAATATTATTCACTCTCGATGAATTTGAAAAAATGAATCTGGCAATTGATTTAGAAGCCATTTTAGCTGGATTTTGGACCACGTTGATCAGTTTAAGTCAACTGAACTGAATGCAGAATGAGCTAAAAAACCAAAAACAAACCTGCAATCTTCAAGCAGATAAGACTGAATAATCACATCATACAGTCGGTGACCCTGAACTGAGTGGGGAAACAAACAACGTTCAAAGGTCTTTGAAGTTTAAATTTTCGTAATCCACTGATAAGAAGATATGATATGATCTACTGTTGATGTAATAAATGAATAGCTTGAAAACTCCCTATAATTGTCACCCCACTGAATTTTTTTCATCGCTCTAAATCTATTGTAGATTTTTTGTTAAGAAAAACCAAATTTCATAGGCTTTTTCGTAGTTTGTCCCACTATAACGTGCAGGTGATGACCATAGGTGAAGTAGGTTTTGGCTTTAATTTTTTGTGGTAGGTTCAATCTATGGTGATGACTGCCTTCCAATGCCTTCATTGGTCACGTGGTTCAATTGACGCGGGGAATACCTATAGACAGGGAAAGAGCCGACTTTTCACAAATTTGAGCGCTTTTCACCAATGCCAATTAATAGGAATAGGCTAAGAGCGAACCATTTTTAAGATAAGTACAGTGGAAAGCATATGAATTCGCACACACAGTTATTTTTTGACAACCCTCGTAAAATGCCATTTCCATTTCGAATTATTGAAAACATGTTTTTTTGATCCTCTACTTCTATACAGTGCTTTTCTTTAATGTCCCCCGCCCGACTCCACCTGTGACACCTCATTCTGAAGATCCTGATGAGTACTTATAACATAACCCTAGAATAGTGAGTCGATATCTTCAAGTACTACAAAATGGCGGTGCATTTAATTACTACATTGATACATACACTTTTTTGCAAAAATTCGTCAAGTTCAATTCAAAATATGTTTTTTTGACATTTTTGGCATTTATTAATTATTCCTAACCCAAAAATTATGTCAAGAATATTTCCAGCATCTTTAGAATTGAATTTGACGATTTTTTTAAAAAGTGTATGTATCAATGTAGTGATTGAATGTACCGCCATTTTGTAGTACTTAAGGATATCGGCTCAATATTCTGGACCTTCAAAATGAGGTGTCACATGACCCCTATTCCTATTTATAAAAAACATTCCAAGATGGCGCCCAGCCGCCATCTTGAATTGAGGAGCTCGATTCCAAAACTTGTTTAATCCATTTCACATCAAAACTGAGACTTATGAGGCACTGCCTTCATTTTCTAAGCAGCTTTAAGACAGCAAGCAATTAAAGCATCAAAACACAAAATTGAATCGTGAATATTGCGTACAGAAACAAAGCTCTTTTAATCCATTAAGGCGATTGTTACTGACTAAAATCCATCGTTGACATTTGTCATCAAAACTCATTTGATCCATGTTTTATCCGCTTCAGACTTTTCCAAAACTTCTTAGATCCATTGTACTATATCAAAACTGTTCAAATCCTTTTGTTTATTTGAAATTATGACCTTATTACCTTCACAATTTTATTGTAGCGCTTACCAATAATGTAGAGATACATCATGATGATATCACGATATTAACAAAAAAAAGAGTGTACTTATCAAAACGGTGAGAAGTCGTTTTCGTTTTCTGAAAAAAATGGTTGGCTGGATTAAAGCAGTTTTGGAATTATTGGGCTCCTCAATTTTTCATATGTTAATTTTATGTCAAAACATAAACATAGTAAACATGCTTGTATCTCAGCACCTATAATTTGAAGTCTCTAAGTTGAGCCGTTCAAAAAATTAAAAAGACATTAAAGAAAAGCACTCTGTATATTCTTCTTCAAGAATAATTTTTCCTCTGAATCTTATTTATTTGATCTTTTGGAAATTAATGTTTTTCTTATTTCAAATTTGAATACTTCACTGATGTTGATGTGTAATCAATTTCTGATACATGGGGTGATATGGTTGACATCACATGCTCTTTAGAAAAACGTCGTTAATTAAGTAGTGTCGTTGTGTGTGTTTCCCGTAGGATTCCTACTATTTTGTCTTCGCCCAGCAGCAACAGGATAGGCTGCTCCGCACAGCTTATTGTAAGTATAGCTATAATATTGGACCGGGACAGCTTTATTTTACCAAAACGCCTTTTTCCTCTGCGAAATTTTCGAAAACAGGGTAGTTAATGAGATACTGGTTACATTATACATAGGTAGAAAAACGAAGTTTTTTTAAGTTTAACGTTTTAGCAAAAATGCGCTTTGAGCAGTTGTTATGAAATCGCTTGATTTTTCATTTTTCTCAAAGTCTGAATACAATGGAATTCTTCTGACATTAGAACATTACAATGATTTTTATCTATTATCTTGAAAACAACGCATCGAAAAAGATAGACTCAAGTTACTTTTTTTGGTTAGCATTGAACAGAACATCTAATATGATTTTGACTTTGTGAAAACTCAGTGCCGTGTACCACTTCAAAATTAGCGTTGCTCTAGGTCTGGTCATGGAAATATATTGATGGACTCAAACGAATTTCTCAAAAAGATGCTCAAGAACCTTGGATATACTTCCTGAAAGTTGGAACTGAACCGCTTCAGTCATTTCGAATCTACAGATTCTCTTTAGATTTTTTTATTGATTTTTGTTTTGTTTTTATGATTGGCGCACCTTGATGCTAAGCACCTGTATGTGCACATAACTAAACTCTATGTTCTATTTTAACCGAATATAAGTACATCATTCACATAATAATATGATGTCTATGCAAAACACTTAGAAAAATTGCAACACCCCGGATTTTAGACGTTTGCGGAAACATGCTCCCCTACAAATGTCCACAAGTCCCAGGCGGGCACACCTAAGATGCACGCCGCATGCAGTATGATGCACGCCGCAAAAGTATCGCGACGCATTTATTATGATTTATTGCTCATGTCGTGTATTATTTGAATACGACATCGCACACGCACACTGGTCAAACATTTGTGGCGCGACGCATTTGCAGCTTGTCAGCGTGTTTGTAGTCAAGCCACAGATACAGCCATGATCTATTTTTGCGGCGCATTACCGGCAACACAAACAAAATGAAAGACGATTTTGTTTTTCATATCGCTTTTATTGTTGAATTTGAGCAAAATGCAGCACTCTATGACCAGAATTTTGAAGAGTATAGCAATAAAAGAGTGACGGAAATGATATTGACCAAAATAGGAAATAAATTTAACGAGACAAACATATACAGGGTGTCCGGGAAAATGTGGGAGATCTCCCGGATTCAGATAGAACATTAAAAAATAAGATGACAAGTTCCAGTAAACTTTTTTCTTGAGGCCCTCTCTACGGAGATACGGACACCGAAAGAACGCCACTGGAAATCAATTTTTTTTTAATAACTTTTTAACCACTTAGTATAATTTGATGAATCAAGAAAAATTAATTTCCACTGGCGCCCTTCCGGGCCCGTATCTCCGTAGAGAGGGCCTGTGGGAAAAAAGTTCACGGGTTTGCCTATTAGACACTTTAAGCGAACCCAACATTTTTTTACGTATCCGTATCCGGATCCGTATACGAATCGACATACGATAATCATATAAAAACGCGCTTAAGCAGCGATCGGTTCTACGTATACGAAAAGGATTATTGGTGAAACGTCAAAGTTGTCAAACTTTGCGTTTTGTAACCTATATATTGATTTTTATTTATATTTTTGGTTTGGTTTGGATGTTTGTGTTTTTTTCGTTTATCCGTTTTGAAGAGCTCTTGTTATAAATCTTCGATTAGTTGAGATGCGTTCTCAGATACGGATACGATGAAAGGCCCGCAACGATACGTGCAACGGAACGAATCGGAACCCCCGCATCTATTCTGAGCATGCGCAGATTGATGCGGATACGGATCCGTTTGAAATTTAGGACGTGCTTAAAGTGTCTATTGTCTCTTCCTTATAATGTTTATTGCATATTTCTCCAACCTACCGTATTGATTTCTAGTAAATTATAAATCCCCTTCGCGACTATCGCGACCTTCATTCAAAATCACCGGAACTTCTGAGAATAGACCGTTTCCAAGTACGTCACGAATCTCAGCTGATTCCTGAAAGTGACACATCAAAATCATTAAGCGTTTTCATGGAGTATGGTATCATGAGACCATTCCAGTTTGGTCTGTCAATAACGTCACTTTCAGCCAATGGGCGAGCTGCAAGTGACTTTGAAAACGCTAATTGTGACATATTTGAAAATTCAAGGTTAAAGTTATGCCTGAGTTACATTCAATCTAATTTCAAAGTGAAACTTTCAAATTTCCGCTTGGCAAACAGGAATCATATGCTACCATCCACATTGAATTTGGCGTAAGTGTGACTTTGACAACCTTGGCGACTTCAACCTAAAATTTTGATCTGTCACTGTACTTCCAAAAAACTGTAAACGTGTAACATGCTTTTTCAGGAATCAGTTTGTTTTCTACGTCACATGGAAACGATCTATTCTGCAAAGTTGAAAGTTGGCAACAGTGTAGTTGATGTTTACATCTTCATAACCTCAGTTTTGAACGTCAAAACTAAAACACTAAAAACGATAAATTATACACGTTAGTATTGTGTAATTACAATCCTCTGCTGATAGTCACTGAAGGTCGTATCAGGTATTTTTCTCTATATTACCATTTGATATAATGTATAAAAATAGCCCACAGTTTGGCAGTTGCTGACACCAGATGTCACTGTTTGGATGTTGCACATAGCCAATACATGCAGTGCAGACGGATTATTGTTACATCCCCCTACAGCATAATTTTTTTTTAATTATTGTTTTATAATAGGAGGAACAGCCCAACTAACACAGATTGTGCCTTAATAAAGTAAAATGCTATATAACTGATATATTAGGGTCCATCATGCAATATACAATTTTATCATTTAGTGACATTAGTTGAGACAAAATACTCTCAGAGACAAAAAAGTGTTATAATCATGTAATATAGCTCTCTACAAAACCATTTAATAAATCTTTTATAAAACGGAAGAAATTGAATTCTTATAGCATACTATAGTACCAATGTTATAAGAGTAATTACTCTCTTAGTCTAATTTGTTGTATTATTGGTTCATTATTGTTTTAAAAAGAACTTATAAGATGGTTACAAAATATTTTTATTAGAGATTTATTATATTATCATATAGCTATCTCTTATAAAACAGTTAACTCGCAAAAGTATTTTAGACTGAATTGGCTTAAGAGAATATCTTATAAAAATGTTTTATAGGATGCTTGATCTAGAACGTACAAAACAGCACTATAAAACCAATATAAAACACTCACAAAATAAAAATGGACACAAAATAGCAACACTGTCTTATAGTTTATCCCAACTAACACAGATTGTGCCTTATCAAACTAAAATGCTACATAACTGATTTATTGGGGTACTTCAATAATAATTGTATCATTTAGTGGCGGTAGTTGGCACAAAATACTCTCAGAGACAAAAAAGTGTTATAATCATGTTATATAGCTCTCTAGAAGACCATTTAATAAGCCTTTTACAAAACAAAAGAAATTGAATTCTTATAGCATATTATAGCACCAATTTTATAAGAGGAATTACTCTCAAGTCTAATTTGTTGTATAATTGGTTTATTAAGGTTTTATAGAGAACTTTATGAGATCGTTACAAAACATTTTTATTAGAGATTTATTATTTTATCGTTAAGTCGCAAACCTATTTAAATCTGAATTGGCTTACGAGAATATCTTATAGAAATGTTTTATAGAATACTTGATTTCGAACGTACAAGACAGCACTATAAAACACATAAAATAAAAATGGGCACGAAATAGCAACATTGTCTTAAAATATGTCTTGCCCAAAGAACCCCACCCCGTTTGCGATCATACAGTGAAATTCGTGTCTTCTTTTTCATTTATTTAGTATATTTTTGGGTATTTTGGAAAAATGTATTCGCTGGTGACTTTCAAATAATGTCTAGAATACGTATATAAAATTTCAAGTCATTTGAAAATGTATGCAAATTGTCCAATACCTATATATAACAAATTTGTCGCAACAAGCACAGTTATAAAAGTTCGCCATATTTGGTAGGCGAACTTTGTCGGTCATTTTTTAGGTTTGGGGAAAAAAACCAATTATTTATTAAGGAAATACGATAATTGGAACGTCATTATAAGAAAAACATTGTAAATATCAGACAATTATTATTTAATAGAGTAGTTTTTGTTTGTAAGTAAGATCATGAGGTTATGAAATTTATTATATCAGGATAAAAAGTCTTGAATTGCCTCAAAATGCAGGCGCATGAAAATTTTGTTCATAATGTACCCATATATTAACAGTAAAATCAAATTCGCAAGTCAAATCAACATATTATCATGCTTGAATTTTCAATATTTTGCAATATATGCTACTTGTCTAATAGTAGGATAGACTCCATTAATATTTCGTCATTCACAGTTGATATTCTTTTACAACAATTCTGATTTATTCTGCTCTGAATATACACAAAATTGCAGTGTAAATACTGCGAATATATCAACAACAAAATATATTTATAACTGTTTTATAAATGTGTAACTTGGAACAACTTCACTCTTATAAGAGCTCTATAGCAGTAGTAAAGTAGCTTTATAGTTGTTACCCAGAACCCCTATAAACATTTTAATACGACAAAAATATTTTATAAAGTGGTACCCTTTTTCGTGTTTATAAGTGTGTTATAAATGTCTATGAAATGATTATAAAAGTATTTTTACAAGCAAAATGTTTTACGAAACTGTTATATAACGGCTATAAAATACTTATAAACATATTTGTGTTACTTGGAAGGTGTATGAAACAATAAATACCGTGATTTCTGGGGAAAACAAAAATAGATGTGAATTAAAGCAAAAGATATTTTTTACTTTATTTTTGTAAACGCCGTCTATTATAATTGAATTTGATTCAATCACCGTATGGGAGTTACAAAAACAGTTTTGTCGAGCAGTATATGTGGAGTATAGAGGAACCAACGACGTCGAAAAATTAGGTCGTTGAGAGGAACCATGAACAGCTCCATTAGAATACGGCTCAACCTCCTGAAGTGACAGTCAACTGTCATGACATGAATGACATTTGTCCGGTTTGTCAATTTTGTCATAAAATTTATGGCGACTAATTTCATTAATCTATTGTCATATTATTACCACTAAAATCGTAAAATAAAGCGTTTTTCGAAATTATTTTGCCAAAAAGGTAATATTTTGATACCCTGTAATATATCCTAATATTGGAAATGAGTGACGAATTACAGAATTATCAGCTGCAGCTGCAACAAGTAGAGGCAGCTTTGTTGACAGACCCCGAAAACTATGAACTGAAAAAATTGAAAATAGACTTGGAAGAAGTGATCGACTTGACTCTAGATCTTAAAAACAAAGCAGAAGAAGCGGCAAATATTCCCGAATACACCGAACCCGTTGCAATCGTTGACGAGGAAGACGAAATCACAAAATCACTATTGGCAGTCGAGGAATTCGTCGCCCGTAACAAAGCAGCCAAAAAATGGAGACTTGGCGATATATGCATGGCGAAATGGGCAGACAATGGACAATACTACGAGGCCAAAATCGACGCTATCAACCCAGACGGCCAAGTTAATGTTACATTTCTCAACTACCACAACAGAGGAATCGCATTGCTGTCCGAACTCAAAGTGTACACTGGACAAAAAAATAAGCCTCCTGTAGATCCGGAAAAAAGTAAGAAAAACCGACTGAATAAAGAGTATCTGAAGAAAAAGAAGCAGAAGAAGCAACAACGGTTCAAGGAAATGGAAGAAGAACGGGAACAAGACAAGAAAAAGTGGCTTGCGTTTGCTAATAAAGCCGTCAAGACCAAGAAGAGTGGACTCACATCGAAAAGTATATTTGCCTCTCCGGAATCGGTTAATGGACGTGTGGGCATTGGTACCTGTGGGATCAGTGGGAAACCTATGACGGAGTTTGCTACAGCTGAGAAGTGGAAGAAAGGAGCGTAAATGTATGTAGTTCTTGTAAATAGTGTAACTCGTACATGGGCTAGATTTAAATCATTATTTCTCTAGAATTTTGTGAAGATTTACACAATTCGTTTTCTAGAAGGGATATCTGAATGATTAATTATTTGTATAAGGTAAGACAATGATTGTATAAAATTGAAAAACATGTTTTTTTTAGGAAATCGACTTTCATTTTAATTTTAAGGGTTTTCCTGGAGTATGGTATCATGAGACCATACCAGTTTGTTATGTCATTCACGTCACTTTCAGCTATTTATATTTCTTTGATTTACCAAAGGCGATTTCGTCATGGTTTTGGTACCACGTTTGGTTGGTCAAATAAACCCATTTTTAACATTTTTTTGTATTTGTTTGGTACATGTGACGTCACCGTTTTGACGTATCATACCAAACTTTGCCGGAATCGTTGGATCTGCCTATTTTGATGACCAGATCAAAATTGGTGCGACCATCGCTATTATAAGAGGGAACCAGCTCATATTGTATATCCCGCATGAAATTGATATGGGCTACTTGCTAACACTCAAATATTCAACCACCCCTTTTGTAGGGTTAGTTTACTCTTGGATTTTTTACATACCTAATTGGTGCGAGTGAGGATATACAATACTAGTTTACTCCCACCTCTAATAGCGATGGTCGCACCAATTATGTCAAGAGTAAACTACCCCTACAAAAAAGGGTGCTTGGATATTTGAAAGTGGTAGCAAGTAGCCAATATCAATAGCATTCAGGATATACAATATGAGTTAATTCCCACTCATAATAGCGACGGTAGCTATAATATCTTATTCTGGTTATCAAAATAGACTTTCCCGGAATCGTTTGTTATAGTGGATTGGTTATTGGTTCGCGGCAAACGGCATGTCTCAATATCTTGCATAAATATGTTCTCCAACTCCGGTCCTGGACTAGGTATTTCTTTTCCAAATACTCAGAAACATGCAATTTGGTATTTGAACCCTGAATATTTCATCAAAATCGGTTGAGCGGTTTTCAAAATAAATTAAGATATTCATTTTTTTTTGTAAATCGTACACCCTATATCAGTATACAGTATAAAATTAGGTCTTCATCTCGGATTAAATGGTGTACCTACCTAGCATAGAGAAGATTTTCTCGATGGTACCTAGCTCCAATTTTTTCACGAGTGAGTGGGGCAGGAGGGTGTCTTAAAGGTAACTTTTTTTAGTTCTTGACGTTTTTCTTGGAAACGGTACGTCGCACAGTTGTGGCAACTTTTGAGAAAAGCCGTGCAGACATCTGAAAATTGTATTCATCTCAAAAACATTGTTCGCTCCCATCTACAGCGCGAAACTGCTTTTTTTTATCCAGTGTCCGCAATAAATGCCTTATAAATATAATAATCTTCATTTTCAGAATACTCATTATAATACATATTTTTTTAAAGCATGCAAAGTGATAAGGAGAGAATACAGACTTTAGAAACGAAACTAGTTGAATGTTTAAAAGTATAGTCTTTAAAACATTCTTACCCACTATTTACCGTTTCAACATAAATTAGCATAAGCGTGAAACATTTTTGAAGAACATTTCTTGTTCTACAACTTTTTCCACACAAATGAATGGGAAATTAAAGGAAAAACTAAAGAAGAACAATTAACGAGATACCTGAATCGCTACCAATTTTTTTTGACCGTTTTTCATATTTGAGATGCCATATTTCTAAAACCTCAACACTTAAGTACAAAGATGGTTATACCGTCCGAAAGGAAATTAAATCAGCTTTAATTTTCAATACCGCAACATTTTCAATTTGGTTCACCGTCACGATAAAAACTGAAAAAAGGAACCCTTGAGAGCACCTCTTGCCCCCCGCGGTGCTTGAAATCAATGGGACTTTATAAGACGTTCTTCAGTGGACCACCCCCTACACAATCCCAAAAAAATTGAAACTTCCCCATTTATAATGCACGATTCGCCGCCATTTTCGGCTAATTTGACTGGCGACTTTCTTGATACAGTATGGAGCGGTGTAGGTTGCTTTATCTGTCAGTTTATTACGTTTTTGAATTAAATAAGTGCCTTTGGCTGCATGGCAAGGCCGCGTAGTTATTAGAGAAAGTGAAAGCATAAGTCATAATAACTTTCTATATTTGAACTCCAATATCTCGTCTGAACCGTTCAACAAATTTGAAAATTTTTGATCTCGTTTTAAAGAGCATTCCATGTTCTTGGAAATTAAAATTTTTGTCAAAACTTCAATTTTAAAACAAATAGGTACACTGAAGGGTGATATCCTGAGTGATCATGAATTTTTGCGATTTTTGGAAAAAAGTCAAATTGAACGGTACTTTTTTCTTATCGAGCCCTTAACCACTATAAAATTAGCTTAGTTTTAGTGAAAACCGCATCGCAATATCTCGCATAATGTAACATGAATAATAACATGATAGTAACATGAAATTCACTCCGTATCGGAAAGATACACTTTGAGCGTTGATTGAAGAGCCATAACTTTGAAAACGTCATTTTATAGCTTGGGGCATATACCTATTTATAGGTATGTACAGGGTGTCCCAACGATAGAGTAAAGTAGGTTTTATCATATAGGATATGAAAAATATCAATATCAATATGCGTCACAGGTTAGGGGTGTAAATAGCGCACATTGTGAAAATATTTGGAAACATACAGGGTGCGTCACAAAAGTATGGCACGAAAAAGTATGATTTTTTTAAATGGAACTCCCTGTATATTAATTGATATTTCAATTCTTTCTTCAATTTGGAAAAAAATTGTGATACAACTAATGTTCCTAAATTCAACCGTTATCGAGATATCGTGTTTTAAAAATGGCATTTTTGCAACTTTGACATGCTATAAAACTCAAACTATTAAAGTTAGAGGAAAATGGTTTGCACTTTCCTCTCTTAACTTTTCAAGAGCTCTTCTGTCATTTGGATAGAAGGTAACGTCAACTGTCAACTTTTTTCGGCACATTTTGACATTTTTTTACAATAATGGATTTAATCTCCTTGAATAGCTCTTGAAAAGTTAAGACAGGAATGTGCAATCCATTTTTCTCTAACTTGAATAGTTTGAGTTTTATGGCATGTCAAAGTTGCAAAAATGCCATTTTTAAAACGCGATATCTCGATAACGGTTGAATTTAGGAACATTAGTTGTATCACAATTTTTGTTCCAAATTGAAGAAAGAATTGAAATATCAATTAATATACAGGGGGTTCCATTAAAAAAAATCATACTTTTTCGTGCCATACTTTTGTGACGCACCCTGTATGTTTCCAAATATTTTCAGAATGTGCGCTATTTACACCCCTAACCTGTGACGCATATTGATATTGATATTTTTCATATCCTATATGATAAAACCTACTTTACTCTATCGTTGGGACACCCTGTATATGCTTGGGGATACCGGAACATTTTGCTCCATGTCCATGAAATTTTTTCGTATCTATCAATATGTAATTTTCTTTATGTTACACTTTTCACACTTTTTGGTAAAAAATTTGACAGACGTCAATTATTCGTCCATATGAATGGACCATAATATGGTCGCCTGTCAAATTTAACACCAAAAAGTGTGAGCGTCATAGCGTCGATACCTATATAGCTTTTTAGGTATATGGCGAGCGTAAAGATAGAGAACTATAATAAGGGAGGGAGAGGCCAATATGCATTTTTCGATATTTGAATTCCAATATCCCCTTCAACCGTTTTGAATATTTTCGGTCTTGTTTGAAAGAGAATTTCAATATTTCATGGTCTTTCAAAAGAAATTTTCCGTTGAAGCTTTAGTTCAAAACAGATACACTAGAAGGCGTTACAACAATCTACAATCCTTGCAAATAACGCCCTGTAGCGTATTTGTTTTGAATTGAATAGTTCAATAGAAGATTTTTTTCAAAAGGCCATACAATGCTTTTTCAAATAAGCCCAAAAATATTCAAATCGGTTGAACGTTTCAGGAGATATTGGAATTCAAATATTGAAAGATGCCATGGCATCCCTCTCCCTTATTATGATAGAAAAAATGTCATGAAGCAATAAAATGATCCGGTATCGCCCAGACCATTGACTATAGTTTTTTTTTTTATAGTAAATGGCACAAACTATATAAAATGACGTTTTTCAAAGTAATATAGCTCATCGTGTATCTTTCCGAGACTGCGTGATTGTTATGATACTTGATACTATAATTAAGTACTAGACTACTACTATTATTAAGGAGATATCGCGTTGCGGTGTTCACTAAAATTTATCCTATTTCATGTTGGTCATGCAAGGGCCCCTAAAGAAAATGGTACTGTTCAATTTATCTTTTTTCCAAAAATTGCCAAAATCTATGATCACTTCAAATATCGCCCAACTAAAGGCTTGTTGTCCATGAGCAATTTCCATCTAAATTTAAATTTGACAAAATATTGGGAAAATATATTTGTACTAGTATTGTTTTATCGTTTCACGTAATGTGTACTTTTATCATGTTTTGTATTGTTTTTAATTTAGCATTCTGCATTTGTATTTGCTTTGTTCATAAAATTTATTAAAATTTTCTGTGGCAAAAAAGCATATTTGATTTGATTTGTATTTGTTTTGGACTCAAAGTTTCGACAAAAAGTTTTATTTGCAAGACCATAAAATGCTCTTCCGAACAAGGTCAAAATAGCTATTAACCTAACAAGTGCGGAAAATTAGTTTTTCCGCACAAGTCTGCTACGCGTCGTTCGGTGAAGCAGCCGAGGGCGGAAAAACATTTTCCGCAAGTGTTAGGTACAATAGTTTTCCTACAGCCGTGCGGAAAATTCAATTTTCCGCACCGATATCCGTGTGGAAAATCAGATTTCCCGCACCAGTGCGGAAAAATTTTTCCGCACGGATATGTCAAAATCAACAATATCATAAGCAAACAGCAACCAGGTTTCCAGGTTACTATGGTCGCTTAGTTACACATTTCGACATTCATTATTATTTATTTGTCATTAGTTGCATCAGAAACTTTTAAATTACGAATTATATCCTTATTTCCGCACGTCTGTAGAAAAACTATTGTACCTAACACTTGCGGGAAATGTTTTTCCGCCCTCGGCTGCTTCACCGAACTCCGCTACGCGTCGGTCGGTGAACGGCAGACTCGTGCGGAAAAACTAATTTTCCGCACTTGTTAGGTAAATAGCTATTTTCTACAGACGTGCGGAAATAAGGATATGATTTGTAATTTAAGGAAACCTGATGCAACTAATGACAAATAAATAATAATAAATGTCGAAATGTGTAACTTAGCGACCATAGTAACCAAATTTTGACATATCCGTTCGGAAAAATTTTCCTCGGCAGTCACTTCAGAAGATTTTTTTTTAATTCCCGGAAGGTACTTGGGGAAAAATTTGTTTTCAATTTCCGGCAGTCACTTGAGGGAAAATTTGTTTTTACTTTCCCGGCAGAGTTACTTGCGGGGAAACTAGTTTTCAATTTCCGGCAGTAAGTATGGGGCAGTTTTTTCTTGACTGGTTTATTTTTTGTCGGTCTATTTCTGCAACCAGGGCTAATCACCGATGCCAGGGAATTTGTCTCACCCCATCTGGTAATTTTGCCGAATCCCTCTCTGTAGAGGGAAGAGTTCTTTAACGTGCCAACATCCATGACACGGGACTAACAGTTTAACCACAGGCAACTATTAGTTTACTGTGCAGTTTAACGTCTCTTCCGAAAGACGGTGCACCTCTTAAAACCAATTTCCAAATTTTAACGTCGGCGTGTTGGCCGGCCCGGGATTGAACCTCGGACCAGATGCGTGGTAGTCGATGCACTTAACCACTGCATCACATCGCCGATACTATGTGGCAGTACTTATGGGAAAGTTACCCAACTTGACACAAACTCACCCAACCTTGATTATTTTCATCATCCACTATCGACATCGACCCTATCGACCAAGTCCAGCGCCGCCAAACTTATCTCACAAAACAAAAAATATCGTTATAGCCGATACGTTTTACCGAAACACCGATCGACATGTATCAAATTTAAGCTGCGGCCGCTGCGGCTGATGACCCAAGACGCGGTTTAATTTTCCAATTTGTTTAGGCGTTAGCTGTGTGTGTTCGGGTATTTCCGCCAAGCTTAATCGCCATGAGGGCAACTCCGGCCAGCAGCCCGAGTATATTTCTGAACACTGACTGTGCCCATTGAGTTTTATAAGGCTTTTTAAAGTCAATGACTGTGCCTGAGTGTTTAACTACGACTATTACGAGGGGCGGTCAAAATTATAGATTGTATATTTTAAAATTAGTCTGATTGTTTACGAGTATTTACAATAATTGAAGAAGGTAAAACTATTCATTTTCTGGAATATGTTTGGGAGGTCATGAACCAGTGATTTTTCAATACAAGTCACGCCACTTTTCGTATCGCAAAACCGATAAAGCGTCTGATTGTAATGAGTAAGAGTAAGTAGTTTTCTCGACGATTTCTGGTTTCCTTGAAGGAGAGGTTATGGTAGAGGATTGTGACAGATGGGTTTACAATGAGGTTTAAAAAATGGACAGGCTTTGTTGACTTTCTTGTACAATATGGCGGACTGTAGACACCTTTATCCGTAATGCGTTTATCACGTTTTTGAAGTGAATACTCCTTTGGCTGCATGCTAGATGTCACTGCAAAGTTTATGGGGTTTTTGTCTTGTAAGAGTTATGGACCCCGTTCATAGAGCTGACTATTGTTCAATCACATTTCTTCAAGAATCAATACATTTATTGTCTTTCTTCACATACGGCAACCACTTTTTTATAAATCTCATCACAAAGAACCTTATTACTCAAAACTCTTGGATAAGGATAAATATTGGACATCCCCAATCCCCACAAGAACTGTCCAGTGAATTCTTTGTACTTATCCGCTACACAAAGAGCTACAATCCCTTGGGCGCCGTCTTTAGGTGTCTGTAATCAGTTTTATCAACACAAGTTGCAACGTTTCTAAATACTTACGCGAGAGTACAAGAGTACGTAGAGCCTAGTCAGCCATATGCCAATTCGCTCAATGAAACTCAAGGATTTAGGCTTGTCCATGCTGTCCCAAATGCCTGTGTCTATAATACCCGGATGAATACAGTTGCTTTTTATGCCATATTCCTTGAGCTGTGCTGCTAGATGGTTTGAAACTATTATTTCTGCCACTTTGGTGGTGCCGTAGATTTTCAAGTCGTGACGGCCATTTCTGTTCGGTTTGGGAGGGGCTGTCAATATGTTCACGCTCAAGTTACTGTAGAAGGCGATAATTGAGGAGGAAAATACTATTCGGCCATCATCAGACTTCTTCAGTAAATCTGTAATTTTATGCTATATTCGTCACTCATGAGCAACTTCATATACGTACCAAGAAGTAGATTGGTAAGCAAAACAGGAGACAGAAGGTTACACTGTATGATTGCTTGAAAGCCATCTTCAGTTAGCTCCGAATCGTATCCCACTCCAGCGTTGTTGACTAGGATGTCGATTTTCTGTTCATTCTTATGGATTTCTTTGGCAAATTTTCTGACCGAGTTGAAGGATTTGAGGTCAACATGCATGAATACTATGTTTTCGTTATGTGTGGTTTTTATCAGCTGCTGTCTTTGCTCTTCTGTGCCACTTCGCGACGCTATTATCACTCTGCATCCCCTTGAAGCTAAGATTTTTGATACTTCTAAGCCGATTCCTGAAAATAAGGAATATTCCAAAAAAATATACTAGGAATAAGTAGAGAAAAAGTGATTCAAACGTGAAAGTGAAGCAAAAAAAACAAACTAATTTTTATCCTTCTCCATACTCTTTATACCTAATTTAACGAATGTTTTTACTGGCTATCGAATGGTAAAAAGATTTCAAATAGTTCATCTCTTTCAATCCTCAGCGTGGGCGAAAGAATCGGTTAGGTTTACTGAAATGACGGAGTGAAAGTCAAACGGAAAATTGAATGAGAAAACAATGACATACGCCACCGGGAAAACTGAACAATCCTCGGGAAATTTACTGGGGTATGCGAAAACCGTATGGTGCTTGTTGATTAAAAGAAGGCTACCCGGTAAACTTGAGAGAGTTTCGGAAACTGGACCGGCGAAGAGTCCTACCTCGTGGTATTAACTATAAAGTGAAAAAGTCGGAATCGGCGGTGGAAATGAAGTTTTCACGGTTGTGTCAACAGTAAGAAGAAACGCTGGAAGTTTTGTTACCTAGTTTATTAACAAAGTAACGTAATAATCAGGAATTCGGTATAAAAGAAAATCGGATAATCTAGGAACTTACATGATCAAAATCTTTCTTGAGGTTCGCACTTTACCCCTCAATCCATACAGGGTGAGTTTTTTGTCTAGCATAGCGATTTCGGAAACTGTATCAGATACGAGAAAGTTTAATTGGCAAAGATTTGCAGTTTTGTAAGCTTTACTTAAAACTTTTGTTAGTATATGTTTTATTTTTATGGGCATTTTTTGTTTTTTTTTCTGATTCATGTTTTACCTTAACATTGTTAATCTAAATCTAGTTGTCTATGGATGAGTTAAATGAAATAGATAATTAATAATAGTATAATACGTCACACCCGTCATTTTTGAACCTATGTGAAACATGGCTACTATTATAATAGCACATGGCATCAAAAATGACGGGTGTGACGAATTTTTTTTATTAATTGTTAAGTTTCCTAGATCTTTTGTATTTAACATTTTCTTCTTCGATCAATATTCGTGGAGCTAGGGGCGTTCTAAATAATTACCGAAACTCGTTTTTTTTTTAAATATCTTTTGACAGCTGTTAAATTTTTCAAAACTCAAAATGTTTTTGAGTAGAGCTTACAAAACCGCAAATCTTTGCTCATTTAAACTTTCTCGTATCTGCTATAATTTCCGAGATCCCTATGCTAGACATAAAATAAATTAAAAAAACTCACCCTGTATACAGTATACAGTGTCCAAAAAGTCTGGAAACGGTCAAAAATCTCATAGACTACGCATAGAATAAGAAAATAAAAAAGCACGTGTCAAATATTTTTTGAAAAACTATTCATTGACACCACATCTTTATTCCTAACCTCACACCCAGTGGGGAGAACCAGGTTCTGCAATAAAAAATGGGGGTTTTCATTTGAAATTTCAAAGTTGCCCCACGCTCCACCCACTGGGTGTGGGGTTGGGAATCAAAAAGAGATGTCAATAAATAGTTTTTAAAAAAATACTTGATACGTGTCAAGTGTCAAGGCCTCTGCAGACATTGATTTGTCACTCATTCAATCCTCTATTACTTACATAATATTACATTGATTTTACAAAAAAATGTATTCTTCATAATTAACATATAAATAATCGGAAATTGGATTTCCAAAATATTTAGTGGTATAATACAGGAAAAATCAAAAAATTCGATCGAAGCACGAAGCTGAACAATAAAGTGCTGTTAAATGTTATTTCAAGATGTCGATAGAAATTAAAAACTACCTACGTTTTAGTGCACTTGAAGTGTTAACAACACTCTAAACTAATTGCAAATTCGATAAACTTTGACTCTATGTAGCAAGAATTATTACCATAGACAGATAAAATAAAAATTATACAGAGTGCTCCAGTTATCATGTTACAAACTTTCAGGGTAGATAAAACACACGAAAATGATAAAAAAAGTTCATATGAACATGGGTCCAGAAACGCTTCCTCAGGGAGGTATATAGTATCCTTCGAAGATGACCATCAAAAACTACTCTTCGTTTTATAGCTTCGGTACTACTGCAGCTATCGCCACCAATTTTGGGACATGAAATCTAGTTGCTAGGTTTATCGATTTGAGCCTTCCGGATTTTGTCACCTTAAACCAGGGGCGTACAAACCAGGGGGGTATTTGGGTAAATCTGACCCTACTCCTCTTAGGCTTTAGTTTCTTGCCATTTTTATATCTGATTATGATTCTCCAATGCCTTTTCCTCGGAGAATGGCTAAATCCAATCAATAGTACATAATTGGTCTTAGACAAATTATTACGTTGAAACATGAAAATCAGGTTCAGTACAGATAGTGCGCATTCAAAGTTAGTCAAATCTTCTTCTTTAATGAAAATAAATTATATTAGAGAGATTTTCTGCCTTTTCGAAATAGGGGGTATAAAAAGTAAAAGGGAACGTATACAAAATATTCAAAAAAAAACAATCAAACCTACACAATCAAAACAAATAATAAATTCAAAATGCCTGCCACCACGTTCAATACATTTATTGCACCTACGTAGTACGTAGCATATTGAAATTGACGTCAGTGAAAACATCAGGCATGGTTTGGATCATTTCAGCCACAACAGAAATCCTAGCCACCTACTCTTCCTCCGACTGAACTGGAGTTTCATAATATACAAGACTTTTCATATGTCCACAAAGAAAGAAATCCAGAGGAGTTGAATCTGGGGACCGGGCTGGCCAGTTGACATCGCTTCCACGTTCAATCCAACGTCCTCTAAAACGTTCATCGAGGTGCTCACGTACGACATGTGAAAAATGGGCGGGTGCTCCATCATGCTGAAACCAAAGATTCCGACGTATGTCGAGGGGCAGCTCATCCAATATCTCAGAGGTAAGGTGTATCTTGAAGAATTGAGGTACACCGTCCCAGTTAGTCGAGGAGGCAACATGATTGGTCCAATTAGACGTTCTCCAACAATTCCAGCCCGCATGTTCACCGATAATCGATGTTGTTACCCTCTTATTTGAAGAGCATGAGGGTTTTCCTCCGCCCACACATGGCTATTACGTGAATTAAAAATACCTTCTATCGTAAAAACAGCCTCATTAGAGAAAAGCACAAATTTTGGAAATTGGGGTTCTTGCGTACACTGTTGAAGAAACCACTCGCAAAACTCTACGCGGGGTGCATAATCATCTGGTCCCAATTCCTGTACTTTTTGGCGATGGTAAGGATGAAGAAGTTGTTCGTTAACAATCTCCCATACATGTACATGATTTACATTCATGGGTTCCGCAACAGCTCGGGTACTGACACAAGGATTTTCCTCAAATTGTCGGAGTACCTCTTCCTCAAATTCTGGAGTTCGTACAGTTCTTTGAGCGCCATTATCTGGCCTCGTTATTTTCACGGAGCCAGTTCTCCATATGTACTGATTTACCCTCTCGAACGTACACGCCTCTCAGGAAACCGCTCCTGATACAATCTTGAAGCGGCTCTTCCATTGCAATGAACTTCGCCAACGTAATCAAACTGGCGGTTTCCGAGGCAACGGTGACAGATAGCGACTTTTACTAAAGAGTAGCTTTTTTATGTAAAAGGCATTGGAGAATCATAATCAGGTATAAAAATGGCAAGAAATTAAAGCCTAAGAGGAGTAGGGTCAGATTTACCCAAATACCCCCCTGGTTTGTACGCCTCTGGTTAAAGGTGACAAAATCCGGAAGGCTCAAATTAATGAACCTAGCAACTAGATTTCATGTCCCAAAATTGGTGGCGATAGCTGCAGTAGAACCGAAGCTATAAAACGAAGAGTAGCTTTTGAAGGTCATCTTCGAAGGATACTATATAGCTCCCTGAGGAAGCGTCTCCGGACCCGTGTTAACATGAACTTTTTTTTCTTATTTTCGTCTGTTTAAACTACCCTAGAAGTTTGTAACATGATCACCGGAACACCCTGTATACCTTTTTAAAACAATTATTAATTTAAATAACACTTTTATTTTTGGCCAGTTTTTGTTGAATCGTATTCCTATGTATACTATACTCACCAGTCACCAATATACAGGGTGTTACACCCTGATTCCAAAGACGCATTTCTGAACCAAATTCAAGTTAAAAAGGTTCTATAAACATGTGTCCTAAGTAGTCTGGTTTTCGAGATACAGGGTATTGAAGGTTCAGAAAAAAATCAGATTTACTATTATAATCTTTCATTGGCGCCGCCAGATTTTAAATATTTTTCAGATGACGCAGCTTAAAATACAACTTTTTGGTCTCCTCTTATTTTATTGGATCTTTCTTTGATTTAGAAAAAAAAAATAAAAACAACTTTATTGCAATTACAAAGTTGACTTGATTTCATTTTAACAATTTTCAGTAGTGGTTTTTATTTTTTTTTTCTCGAAAACGAAGAAAGATGCAAAAAATATCAGGAGACAAAAAAGTTGTATTCTCTGCTGCTCATCTGAAAAAATATAAAATTTTCATAAAAAGTCGGTGGCGCACATTTTATTGTTAATATTATTCGTGAAACCACACCGCTTGCATGGGTCACCACTGGGAACTCATAATTATCACATCTAGCTACTGCTAATTCAGGGTCTTGTTACAATAAAAGATTCTGTCAAAATTGAACAGAATCGGCAAAAGGATCTTTGAGATATCAATAATAAATCCGATTTCTTTCAAAATCCTTATCGCACCATGTATCTCGACCTATTCTACTTGAATTTGGTTCAGGGATGTGTCTTTGGAATCACGGCCTATCATCAAGTCACACCCTGTATAAATATCTTGACAATATCCTTTTCACAATTTTCATAGACCCGTTTTGAGGGAAGCCAAATCCAGTGGCGTGCATAGATTTAAAAAAAAAAATCGCTAATGTGGTATTCTCAAAATTTTGCTCTTGAGAACTGGCAAAGCATGCAGGCCTTGGATTTTGTATACGCCAGGTCATTTTTGGTGAAGTGATAGAACCTCTACAAATTGAAAAAAACTAGAGCAAAATCGGTTAGTTAATAAACTTTTTTTCAGGGTGACCCTAAAACAAATGGGTCACACTACTGTATACACTATGGCACGATGTATTGTGTAAGTGATGTAATAGTAAATTGGGCGCAAGACAAAGAAACTTCCGATTAAAAGTTGTATGACTTGAAAAAATCTATCAAACTAGAACTCTTGCAACAGAACAATCAAAATATCATTTTTTTTAAATGTTCTCTTATCGTATTTCCTGATTAGTCTAAACATCCTCATTCTTGACAACGATTATTCGAAAAATGATCATATCGTCGGAACTCTAAAGTGGTCTCATACGTGATAAGGGCGACGATATGGATGAACATGAACCCATGATACTATAACAAACAAGATAATATGCTAACGCGCAGGTTTCGCTGACGTCATTGCGTGTCCGAACCTCAAAATTTATAGGTTACCTAGGTAACTGGGTTACCATGATACTGAGGCAAACTCGGCAAACAAATAATTTCTCACACATCCCACTTCAGAAGTCATCACGTGACCTACCTCAAACTTATACAATCAATGTCACGCGGGGACGTCATGCGTGATCCAGTTCAAATTTTGACCAGCAAATGGTAACCAGGTAACGTTATGGATGTTTTAAATCCAACCTCACTTTTGGCTCGCGGTGACGAAGTGCGCGGCTTGGTTCTAATTTCGTCCAGCAATTGATCATATCTTGTTTGTTTTAGTATCATGGGATGCACCTATTAGTTTCAGAGATAATAAATAAAAGTCGTGGTGACTTTCGCTTTCTGAGACGTCCTGCTATAATTGCAAGAGTTCAAGTTTGATTATTTGATTGAGATCTACAACTTTTGAACTTTTATATCGGAATTTTTTTGTATTGTGCACAATTTCCGAAATGATTGATTATTCCGGGACTTCTAACACACTGCGATGTGTATGTAATTTTTGAATTAATTATTCGACCTAAGTGGGTTTTGGCGTGTGTTTAAAATAAATTGCTATCATTATCACCATTATATTCAACTGGTCAAAGGGTCACGACGGGTGATTATACTTTCATACATGGTTAAATTAAAGTAGGAATTACATTAATTATCATCTAAACAAACCAAGAAAAGTTTGACTTACTTTTCATTTCCAAAAACCAATAGAGAAAAAAAAAATCTTTTCAAAATAGACCCAAGTGAATTCCTGATAAGCTCTTGAAGGACGTCGGCGTCGGCAGTATTGATGGGAATATTTTGAGATTATGTAACTGAGGGGGAATTTTTCATATTTCAGGCTTGGACTCACATTGTACCTTCCGTAGAATCCCACAACTTTAATGGAAAAGCCACTTGCGAAGGCGTGGCCTCGTTGCCATTTATTGTTTGTCCAACGCAAATGCTAATTGGCTGGAAATTCAAGACCGCAGTTTTTTTTTCTTTTTTTTAACTTTTAACTTTTATAGCCTATTGTTTTTTTGAACTAGTTTAAAGAATAAAGGTATAAATAGTTCGTTTCTTTTAACTAAAAATCATCGTTTTCGACGTCGCGTAAGTAGATCATAAAAATAATATATGAATTTGAGTCGCTAAATCAAATCATCTGATTTATATTTTGTTTGATTACTTTTCATTGTTTTTTTTTATTGGTTATTTTTATTGGCACGCGATTAATCGCTCTGTAACTTAGTCTAAGAAAATGGTGTAAGTATAATGTATTGGTACTTGTACTGATTGGAAAAAAGCTTGTATATAATAATAAATTGTGTACAATTTTTTTTTAATAGTTGTTATGGTTACTTTTCGTTAAATATTTTTATCAGGGAAAAAAAAACTGAAAAAAATATGAAATACGCAGCCAATTTTTACCTCGCAATAATAAAGACTGATTCCAAGTTACCCCAATACACTATGGCACATTATCAATAATTTAACAACACGCCATAGGAATGTTATTCATATAAAAAAGTATCAACACATACCTCTACTTCCTCCCGTCACAACGGCCACTTTACCAATCAAACACTCAACCCCATCATAGACAGAAAACCAAACCTTGAATAAAACTAGTTTGATAATGGCCAATATCAATACAGTTAATAAAATAGTTGTGATCATTTTCAACTTGCAAACAATTACTGTTGAATGTTATTCGCGATATAATCCGCTACGTGAATTTTATTAGGTATGTATGATATGAAGCAATATAGCCGTGATAAACCTTGAACTCAAATGCACTAAAACGTAACTGGAAATTAGAAATACATTTTGTTTGTCAAAATGTGAATTACAGCTACTTATGTGAACATTAGTATTATTTTGTTGATGTCTGCTTTAATCAATTTTGTTATTGGGTTAAGGTAAATTGACCAAAACACTATAATCAGCTTCGTAGGTGAATAGTTTATGGAAGGAAATCCTTGACTAATCTGTTACATCGACTTCTAAAACGATTTCTTCCCGAATTTCAGTAATACATCGGTACAGGGTGATTCACTATACAGTGTGTCCCAGATTCGGTTCTCTATACAGGGATCTTGGCTCCTATTATACATACAGCAAAGGTTAAATGGAAAAAGTTTTAGAGGAAACTTAGTGCATTCGATATCCGGTTCCAGATTTGCGATCGGTCAATTGGTTTTGGAAATATCGGAGAAAAACCGAAAATGGCGGATTTTGTTTTTTGCCAGTAAATCCGAAACGGCTAATTGGACAGCTATGAAAATGTGACATTATCTAGACACTTTTTTAAGACGAATAAAATGGTGTGTATGACATGTCTCAATCGTCTTTTGTTTTCCTGCAACCCGCCTCAACTTTCATTTTTCTTATGGCCGCCATTTTGGATTTTTCGATTTTTGGAAAGAGTGTAAAATTTCCAGTCTATATAGTGATGTCTCACAAGTGCATAAAAGATTTAAGTATCTTCGGAATATCACATTTCGTAGTTAGGACTCAATCTTTTCTAAGGAGCAGGCCATGATTTTTGACAGAAAACTGGTTTATAAGCAAAATCCTAGGAGCAGCCAAGTAACACACAATAGTTGAATAAACGTTTATTTTTGGTTTATACCAGGCGTATATTTGTGGTTGAGAATCAACGTTAAATAAACGATAAAATGTCCGCCCGATAAACGTTTAAGAATGGGATAATGATATCCAAACTATACACGTTTATGAGACAAGAGTATTATACGTGTACGATATACGTTTGATAAACGATTCTACAACACGTTTTTGCTTACTACAAGGAAAACGTTGAAGTATTAGCTACGATATCTGAAATAGCAACGTTCCAATCAAACCATCAGCATACTTATCTACATTCTTTATTTTTCAACAAAGTTATGAAATATTCAAGTCATTTTGATAACTATGTTACGACTGTTTCAACCATCGCAGTCCTATACTGGCATTATGCTTGTCCCTTGTCCCAATTGTTTGGTCTGGGACTCTCCAACGGTTGAACTTTTCTGCTCCTCTCCATTAAAATCTATTCGGAGGCCTCTGGAAAGGATAATAAACTATTAGGGTACACTACACTTACACAAAATAAATCAAAATCTACGAATATGAGCTATTTTTCCTGATCTACTGAATATCATGATGGATATTAAAAAAGGGAGTTTTCAATGAAATTAATGGAAAAATAGCTGAATAGGTGCACGAAGGTACTTACCTAGCTATGGCCACAATAATAAATCATTCAATTCGGAACAATCCGATTTCCACTGAAGACGAACACCCAATCAAGCACGTACGATATATTTCAACTGGTAAAACGCTTTCAACAAGTGGCAAAATCGTCGAAATTGCCGAAATTAACAGTTATCCAGCAAACATCAACAGTATAGATAACCACTATACAAGTACAGCTGGTTCGTAAAAAAACTGGTATTGCTCATAGAAATGTTCAAAAAATTGAGCAGTCTAATATTTGTTTTGACAAAACAAAAAAGTATGACATGTCATATTTTTACCAGGTTGATACTTTTGAATATTTTTTTTCAAATGACTCCTCACATGAGTACAGTTGTTGTATTTGTATTTGTATTTGTTGACTTCAACAAGGCTTTCGATAGCATTGAAACTTGGTCCTTTTTAGCAGCCCTAAAGGATGCTAGAGTAGATTCAAGATACGTTACACTCATCAAAAACATTTACGAACAAGCTACATTCCACGTCAAAGTAAATGAAGATTCAAAAACCGAACAAATAGTCCTTGGTAAAGGCAAAGATTATTTCTACTCTTTGGTAAAGGTATAAGACAAGGGGATACTATCTCGCCGAAGCTTTTCACCTTAGCATTAGAAAATGTATTTAAACAACTGGACTGGAATAAAAAATTTGTATTTACTGTACTGGAATAAAAACATTGTATTGTTCAGTACAGACATCAAAGAACTAGAACAAATGTTAACGGAACTAAATGAACAATACAATAAAATAGGTCTCAAAATGAACATCCAAAAAACCAAAATAATGAGCAATCTACAACCAAATCTCATTATTGGTAGCACCCGTCTTGAAAATGTAGATCAGTATATATATCTTGGCCATACCATAAAAATAGGTAAAGAAAACCAAACTGCAGAAATGAAAAGACGCATACAATTATCTTGGGCAGCCTTCGGCAAGTTAAGCTACATTCTGAAAGACAAGGAGATACCAATGTGTCTAAAACGTCAAGTATATGATAAATGTATATTGCCGGTTACCACATATGGACTTGAGACCATGGCCTTCACGAAAAAATCATTAGAGCAGCTCAGTACAACTCAAAGAGCAATGGAGAGGGCTATGCTCGGAATAAGTTTGAGAGATAAGGTTCGCAACAACGACATCCGAGACAGAACAAAGGTTACTGATGTGATGGAACGTTCAGCGAGGCTCAAGTGGCAATGGATAGGGCATGTTGCACGAGATGATCCCGAAAAATGGACGTATAGACTTGTAAACTGGAGACCAAAAGAGAGCAAAAGAGGAGTGGGCAGACCACAAAAGAGGTGGATTGACGATATCAAACCTGTTGCAGGCAAACATTGGATAAGACTTGCGAAGGATAGAAGGAAATGGAAAGAGATGGAAGAGGCCTATGTCCAGCAGTGGATGAATACAGGCTGAAGAAGAAAGAAGATTGTGTGTATCAAAATTTGCAAATCTACCTGATTCAAATCAATTATTCACATACATACATCATAACATACCCAAACTTTTCACTTGTTTTTTTACGAACCAACTACACACAAGTCGGCTGACCAAGAAAGTGACGCTAAAAATGGAAAATCGACCGCGTTCATCATCACGTGATAAATCTCCGAAAACCTGATTGGCTCTAAAGAACGAAAACCCCCACGATACCAACTCTCGGCGTCCTGTATTATATTGGATATCATACACGTTGAATACCATGTGGTTTTTATACAATTAATAAATGTTGCTTTAGAATAAAAATATACTATTGGCAAAGATTAAAATATTTCTACTCTGCTATTGGCAAAGATTTTGCTATTGGAAATATCTACCCCACACTTTGCAAAAATGATGAGCCGATAAATGTGAGTAATATTTGTCAAATGAATATAAAGATGAAGATGAGTACACCCAGAACCTTTTTTTCTCAATCTATTTGTGATAAAAAGACACCATTTATTACACTTTGGAACAAACGTGTATGAGAGGTATATCGTCTCACATGCGCGGGTCATTTTGGTTAATCTTTGAAGTCTGACAAATACAGTTCGACACTAAGATACATATACTTGATATTCCTCACAAAAAATACCAGATTTTCATCCTGCTCCCAAAAAAATAGTGTACTGTAAACGTGTATTGCACGTCTCAATGAATATACGTTGACCATATACGTTTAAAAAATATACCAAAACCAAAAAGTTCCAAAAATATGGTTGAATACACGTTCATCTAACCATAAAATCGAATCGTGTGTTGCTTGAGAGGCTCTGATATGTCGTTCAATAATTCTGTCGAAAGATGGCGTTGTGGTCTATAACACACCGCAAATAATAATTCAGTATGAAAGTTGTGTTAACGTAAATAGTAGTACGCTTCTCTGTCATTGAAATAATAAATCTGATAAACAAATTGTCGAAACCTAGGGGTGCCCGGTGTTCCCTATTCGAATGAAGAAAAGTTGGATATGTTAGCGCTGTACTTGCAGTCACAGAGAAATGACGACATTACCTTAGCAAGGTATTTGGAGATGTACCCCGAACGACGGCAGCCTCATAAAACCCAATTCAGAAAAATGGTTGTTAATTTGATCAACTTTGGGGCCTTCGAACAACCTAGAAGCGGATACAACATTGAAAATGAAAATCGCAACAGAAACATTTTACAAGCTGTCAACGAAGACCCTAGTAAATCGGTAAGAATTGTAGAACGGGAAATTGGTGTGTCAAAATCAACAGTACAGAGAGTGCTAAAAAAGAATAAGTACCATCCATACAGACCCACAGTAGTTCAAGGACTTAAAGAAACTGATTTTCCAAGACGAATGCGCTTCTGTGAGTGGTATACAAGGAAGTGTAATGACAATCCCGATTTTGTAAATCATGTCTTGTGGTCCGATGAAAGTAGGTTTACGAATTGTGGGGTTTTTAATAAGCACAACACTCATCATTGGGCTGTGGAAAACCCTCACGAAGTGGCAGCGAGACGTCTACAGACCAGATTTGGGTTTAACGTTTGGTGTGGGGTCATTGGTAATTTAATCCAACTTACCTTTCTCAATTGGGCAACTATCAATCAATCATTTCAGGAAATCAACTTATAGGACCATTTTCATTTGACTACAGCCTAAATGGAAATCAGGTTGTGCCGGCATTACGAGCTACTCTAACCGAAGATGAGTTCAGAAGAACCTGGTTTCAACAGGATGGATGTCCGGCTCACAACACCATCCAAGTCAGGTACTTCTTGATAGAGCAGTTTGAGGAGAGGATCATTTCATTCAATGGTACCATACCCTGGCCTCCTAGATCCCCCGACCTTCCGCCCTTGGATTTTTATCTCTGGGGTCATACAAAGAATGAGGTCTATGAATTTGATCCTCCTGCGACTATAGAAATCCTGAGACAAAGACTTTTTGACACATTCACAATTATCAACAGAAACATCCTTGCGAGGGTTGTACGAGAAAGTTACTAATTGTCAAAAATGCCTCGATGCAAATGGACGTCATTTTGCAAACTTGTAAATCAATACCAAGACAGTTTTTTCATTTTCAATAAATTTGTATCTACCTGTAAGCTGTAAGTTATTCAAAAGCTTAAGTGTTGATCGAATAAACAATGATTTTTTTGACTTTTTATTCAATACACTCATAGACTCGTTGAAAAGTCATTATTTACGTCAATGTTCTATTGAAAATTCAATGAGTTTAACACGTTCGCTGCACACCAAATAAGGTGACCTCAGGTTGATACTATACCTATTAATGATGTTTTCCGACAAATAAATCATGGCCTCCTTAGATAAGATTGAGTCCCACCTACGAAGTGTGATATTTCGATGATACTTAAATTTTTTATGCACTTGTGGGACATCACTAGACTGGAAATTTTACACTCTTTCCAAAAATCGAAAAATACAATATGGCGGCCATAAGAAAAATGAAAGTTGAGGCGGGTTGCGGAAAAACAAAAGGCGATTGAGACATGTCATACGAACCATTTTATTCGCCTTAGAAAAGTGTCCAGATAACGTCACATTTTCATAGCTGTCCAATTAGCCGTTTCGGATTTACTGGCAAAAAACAAAATCCGCCATTTTCGGTTTTTCGCCGATATTTCCAATACCAATTGACCGATCGCAAATCTGGAACCGAATATCGAATGCACTAAGTTTCCTCTAAAACTTTCCCCATTTAACCTTAGATGTAGGTATAATAGGAGCAAAGATCCCTGTTTAGAGTAACGAATTTGGGACACACTGTATATTATTGACTCCTCCTCTAACTCATTTTTAACAATGTGTACAAAAAAAAGTTTGATACAAAAGTTGTTTGGTTTATACTGAATTTTTTAAATTGAGCAATATCATTTATACAGGGTGACCCAGAAGCTGTCCACAACACCCAACTTTGTAATTTTCAATGGGATGCCCTGTAGTTTATTTCGTTTTTGGATTCTACATTGAATTCTAAGTCAAATCTGTATGAGGTAGATCTATATTATTTTTTGCCGTTTTCGAAATGAAATGGCTGTTAAATTCTGTGAAAAATCAAAATTCCCTATATTTTGTCCCCCTCTAACACATTTTATACAAGGTGTACAAAAAGAAGTTGTATGCAAAAGTTGTTTGGTTTATACTAAATCTTTTAATTCTAGCAGTATCGTTTATACGGGGTGTCCCAAAAGCTGACCACAGCATCCAACTTTAAATTTTACATGGGACATTCTGTATATTATTCCATTTTCAGATTCTACGTAAAATTCTTGGTTAAATCTGTAAAAGATAGATCTATCTTATCTTTGGCCGTTTTTGAGATAAAAGAAGTTGAATTTTACCTTATTTTTACTGCTACAATACATAATAAGGTGTGAGCCTTTTGAAAATGGAAAGTAGCTTTTTTTCAACTAAACTAGAATCCAGTGTGTTTCATTTGAAATTTTAGAGTTGGATGTCGCTTTTGGGTCACCCTGTATAAATAATATGGCCTGATCTAAACAAATCAGTATAAACCAAACAACTTTTGTATCAACCCTTTTTTCTACACCTTGTGTAAAATTAGTAAGAGTGGGGTCAAAATATTCGATTTTCCACAATATTCAACAGCTTTTATCTCGGAAGCGACAAAAGATGAGATAAATAAATCGCATACACATTTGACTAATAATTTAACGTAGAATCTAAAAATGAAATAAAATACCCGGTAGATATCCTATTTAAAATTTCAAAGTTGGGTGCTGCGGACAGCTTTTGGGACACCCTGTGTAAATGATACTGCTTGATTAAGAAAACTTAGTATAAACCAAACAACTTTTGTCCACAACTTTTTTTTGTACATCTTGTATAGAATGAGTTAGAGGGGGGGTCAATATACAGGGTGTTTCATAATTATAGCGAAAAAATTCGAGATGAGTTTTCCCGCTTCAAAATAAGAATAAAAAACTTCCTCTAAATATGTATCCGGAAATGCTTCTTTACAGACATACAGGGTGTTGTAATTTAATGTTCATCTATGTTTTTTCCAAATAATATTTGATCCAATGTCGATCTTTTGATGAAAATTGGCGATCGGGGGTTTCTTATCATGCGAAATTCGAATTTGACCTTATAGTATGACTCTAGCTTGTAGATGGCGCTAGGCGCTACCTACACGTATTTCACCTGTTATGAACAGCCATAACTTTTTTGTACGAACCTTTATTACACTTTTAAGTGAAAAAACAGATTTCTCCATTATTTTTACGCAGAAAAAACTTGTTAGAAGTCGCTACTTGCAACCATTCTGGAAATATTTGGATTTGAAATAATTAATTCATGGGATTTTGAAATTATGGTGAAGGTAACCTGCTAGATTCTGCTAGAAGTTATAACATATTTCGTATGACTGCTTCATATTTTCTGTGAAAAAGATAAAAGTCGACTTGTGTGTGATGTTATCAACCACTCTCATTCAAATATCATTTAAACAAAAACAATAAAATAAACTGAAAAAATCATATAAAATTAAAACTTTAACCCCCTGTAACTCTGTAAGGGAGCATTTCCGGACACACGTTTATAGGATTTTTTTTCTTATTTTTCAACAGGCAAACTCATCCTGCATTTTTGGCACTATCAATGAAACACCATGGTTGACCATAATTTCATTATCACATGTATTCATTGGGTATTATGATTGAGCATTCACGTTAATTTAACGTATACGTTGAGATTGTTTACTAATGCAAATGTTCCATTTGATAACAGCGTTACCATGGTGACACGGACATGTTAAGCTAACGTGAACGTTCAATCATAGGACCCTTATTTCAAATCCTAAAATCTCGAGAATGGTTGCACGTAGCTACTTCCAACAAGTATACATTTTCTGCGTGAAAGTGATAAAAAAATCGTTTTTATGAGTTAAAAATATAATACAGGGACATCCAAAAAAGTTATGGATGTACATATCCTGAAAAATAAGAGTAGGTGTCGCCCTCTATACCTACACGTTAGAGCCATACTAACATCCAATTCGAATTTCGCATGGTAAGAAACCCCTAAATAACAATTTTCATTAAAAGATCGACATTAATAATTCAAATATTATTCAGAAAAAATAAAAATGAAAATAAAATTTCAACACTCTTTAGCTTTGTAACGAAGCAGTTCCGGATACATGTTTATGGGAAGTTTTTTTTTTGCAATATTAATGAAACACCCTGTATAGTGAATCACCCTGTACATATTATTAATTCATGCATGAGGGTAATATAGTCAAATAAATTAAATGTTGAAAAATCAAAATTCAACCTCTTAGCTGAAGTTCTTTTGGTACAAGAAACTACATAAATTCAAATAACTTTTATTATATGTATAAATGTATAATATTTTCCTGTACTGATCATGAAGCTAAAACAAAAATATGCGAATAAATCGAAATTTCACTTATTACTAGGTTTATACTTCAAAATTCTAAACTTAAAAGGCAACTCATTATCCTCATTCAAAAAACTCTTGACAGCCGCAAACGAAACCACCACACATTTTTCCGACTCAAAAATATCCTCAGTCTTGGTCGTGTCATTCTGACAAATTTCCGTCACTTTGAACTTCCTTATTGGCCCTTGATGTATCTCAAACTCGTAAAAGTAATGCTGAGCGTTGCTTTTTAGCCCCAAATATTGAAACGCCCAGTATATCTTCTGTTTTTGAACATCGACGCAATGCTTGTAGTAGAAAAAGGCTTGACCATTGAAAAACGAAATCAGCTGAATGTCTTTGAAATTTGCATGGAAGTTGATTTTGGTGCTGGCTTCGGTTCTGTACTGCATTGTTGTGTGATTTCTGTGGATTTGCTGGAAAGTTTTAACCATAAGTTCAATCAATGTAGATCTTTCTTATTACCTTGAAATGCTCTTCCAGTTTGCTATAATCGCCCACCCAGTCGCAATTCCAATCAGCATAGATTTTCCCTTCACATTTATAAGTCCGATGCCGACAGTCCACCTCGTGACTGTTCTTGTTTTCTGGTGTCATTTTAAAGGTACAACCCTTGTAGCTGTAGCGACAGGCTGATTCCAAATTTAGTCTGCAATCCATAATTTTGCAACAAATACTAGAGCGTTTCGTGTGTCATTTGTGTTATTGCAATAGCAATTCAAGCAATACCTTCACTAAGAGGACAAAAAGTTGACGCTAACATGAAGGGCTAAATTCTCAAGTTGATGAAAATATAATTGGGACTTTTCTCGTCATAGTTTGGACATAATACCTGAATAAAATAAATACAAAATAAAAAAAAAAACAAGAAAAACAGGAGATTTTGACAAAAAAAAATCTTACAATAACAATCAAAAGAAGCATGCCAAAAAAGTGTTTTACAGATGTTATGAAGACATGAAGATCGAAAGTGAGCTTGCAGATTGGTTTGAAGACGAAGAAGAAACCACACTCACTGAAGACTTCACAAATCCTCCTCTCGAAACTATTTACGAAAGGAAAAATTCAAATGGTTTTTTACAACCTTATATAGAAGTTGGATTAAGGAGAAGAGAAACATTTTTATACAAATATTATGCGTATATCTCGAAAACTTGACAAGATATTTTTTCCAGTCGAATCAGCATCAAATCTCGAATCAAAACCATCAAAAATATTTACGGTTTGTAGGAGAAATATTTCGAGAAAAATGAACTTGAATTTGAAAAAGCGTTGACATATTATCTCGAATACTAAAAATGCACCTTTTTATCTATTCACCATTTAATTCGGCTCACGAGTTTGAATCAAAATCATCAAGAGTATACATACTATGGAACAAATTATTCCTTTAAAAATCAGGTTTTTAAATGCTCGAACTAATCAATTTTTTGCACTAAAAAAAATTTACAGATGGCCTCAAAAAATAGGTTTGACATCAAACTTATTGTTTATTGTTTTTTCGAATGATGGAATGCCCATTATTTTACTCATTTGAATTCTTTGTAAAATCCTACGCATAATGCATAACAAACTCTATACGATGGTGTATAAGATTTTACACCGTGACGTGTACCTATGAATATCCTCACCGTTTTTGTGAAAATTCATATTTTGATTTAAGAAACAAGATAATGTTCTTATTAGTTAAAAGGAAAACATCATTAATGTGGTAGATTAATTATCGTTATCGAGAATATTGAAATGTGTCAATTATTATACATGGTAAATCAAAATGATTTGTAAAATGTGGCGTATTTACATAAAACTCAAATATGTAAAATTAATTTTTAGAAATCTAGTTTGATTAAGCAATCTATAATATTGTTATCAAGCATTGAAATTGTAATCGATTAACCTTTATCTAAAAACTTCTAAAATATTGATTCTAGATACTATTAGATGTTTTCACTATTTCGTCCAATTTCGCATCTGATTCTGAATTTTAAACCTTCGACATTATGCGGTTTCTTTGACTAATTTCGATTTTTATTATGAATATTCTAAATTTTGAGCTTTGCATAACTTTCGATTTCATGCGTAGGGTGTACTGGGAATATTTCGAGATAAAATACTATTTTATAAAAAATTATTAACTGAGAGATAATCTTAAAACACACACGCTTACCTGACAGATTCCACTAATTGTTCAAAAGCAACATGGCGATTTCTGTTCATGGGGCCTTGGCAGATAACACAGGTGTTCCTTTGAGCCCCATCAAAGCAAGTTTGGCACATAGAGTGTCCAACTTCACATTGGGTAATTGGTGGTGTGATCACATCAAGACATATAGGGCATTCTATTAGTTTGGTTGGGTCTAGAGCTTGTGGCATTGGTGGCCGTACTCTCTTGAAATAGGCAAATAATATCATTTCGTTTGTGTCCTCGCTCAACGGATAAAAACTTCTGGAGTACGGGTGAGTCATTTAAACGGGAAAGCTTAATTGCTCCTGAGCCGTTGAAGATATCGTAATGAGCAAAATGGAGTTGAATAAGGGATACCCCAGTATGTTTTTTTAATATACAGGGTGTATCATTTCTGCAGAGTAGGCCTCAGTTTTTTTGAATAGCAACCCGTGTATATCTTTAGAGCACTTGGTTTTCGAGATATCAAGTTGACACTTTGCCTGTGTTTGAGCAACTGCCTTGGGTACCTTTTGGTGGCAATGCCGTCGATTTGTATTATGACACCACTTTGCTGTGACACTTCAATATTGGTAAGCTTCGAAGCATCATGACTTGATTTTTTTGAGAAAGCACCCCCTGTATTTGTAACTTAGTAACCTTCAGCTTGTCATTTTACGAATTTTTTACCCTACAATTTTTTTCCAAAATTGAGAGTTTGGGAGATAATTTTGTGTTTCTGAAAACTCAACAAATTCTATGAATGTTCTTGCTATTTATTTGTTATACCTCAATATACAATAACTGTTTAGTTCCTTGTTCCGTCAATTCAATAAGTTTCTTTGATTTCTAGTCTAGCTTTTAGTACATGGAAATCGTACTAAAAAAGGGGTGCTACCTTGCATGAAATGAGGTAGTTCTGATTTTTTGATATGTTGTATCTGATGAAGTGATGATGACAAATCCGAGTTTTCGACCTCGAAAGCCTTCCGGATCATTGGAAAATTTTACAAAAACCGCTTAATTTTATCACGTTTTTGACATATTTTCAATTTTGTCCAGCAAGGACTAATTTTATGACAAAAGTCGTTATGTACAATTTCAAAGAAGACAAAATTTAAAAAAAAACGAGAATAATCTGGTGTTTGTAAAAGAAATAGTTTCTAAGATACAGAATTTTAAAGTCTCAACATTTCTAAAAAAATTAAAAGTTTTTTTTTTAGTTTTTCTCGATATTGACCACTGAGGACTCATTTAACGTTGATAGTGATCATATACAGTATTGAAAAGGACTAGCTGTCCAAAGTTGATGAGGTCGGTGAGCAACTATTTTAACAAGGGTCTGTGGAATAATCTACGACTGTTGAAGAAAACTTTTTGTAATATGGAATACTTCATTGAATATATTTAGTTCTTATGTACGATTGCTCTTTTTGATTCCTATAGTGTACTGGTCCTCTAAAGCCACAGCACTTCGTTTTGGGGCAGTTTGTTTTGTTAGTATTTCTTCATCGATCGGATCAGGCAGGTCGAAATCGTTATCTAATACCTACCGGATCATCGATCAGTGAGTGATTCATCAATGTCGTCACAAGGTCTGCTATGTTTTCACAAGATTGACCACCACAGTTGCAGCCGAGCGGTCAAGTCCTGCTTTCTTACAACGTAATTGTTGGTTCAACCATTTTTGCAGTTGCATCAAATCATGTTTAGTAGGGGCTGAGGAGCTGGTGGTCTCGTCATCGATTGCGATATGAGGCCCAGTTTACTTCGTATACAGCATCAATCGAGGGAATTCTTCAACAACAAAATTAAAAACAATATCTTAGGAAAATCAATAGTGGCAACAAGTGAAATTAAATATTTTCAAAACCCTCTGCTTTGGAGGTTGAAAAAACATTTTTTTTTTACTTGTTGTTAGGTTCGCAGAGGGTGAAATATTGATTTTCTTGAAATGTTGATCTTTATTTTGTTGTTGGTTTTTTCAGATAAAGAAGTGGCTGGGAAATGAGAGAAGAATCCCCTTGATTGGGGCTGGATGCGAAGTAGACCAGGCCTCATTCCGCAACTGATGACAGAACCACCAGCTCCTCAGCCCCTACTAAACATGATTTGATGCAACTGCAAAAATGGTTGAACCAACAATAACGTTGTAAGAAAGCAGGACTTGAACGCTCGGCCGACACTGGTGGTGGTCAATCTTGTGAAAACATACCAGACCTTGTGACGACATTGATTAATCACTCACTCAACGATGATCCAGTATCAGATAACGATTTCGATCTGCCTGATTCGATCGATGAAGAAATACTAATGAAACAATCTGCCCAAAAAAGAAATACTGTGGATTTAGAGGACAAGCCTGGTCCATCAAAAATGTACAAGAATTGAGAAAAGAAATAGAACATAAGTACTGAATATATTCAAGTATTTCATATTACAAAAAAAATTCTTCAACAGTCGTAGTTTATTTCATAAACCCTTTTTCAAATATTTGCTGACCGACCTCATCAACTTTGGACAGCTGGTCCTTATCAATAATGTATCTGATCACTTTTACCGTTTAATGGGTCCTTAGTGGTCAATATTGAGAAATGCTCGAAAAAAAAATGTATTTTTTTTTTTTAGAAATGTAAAACTTTAAACTGCTGTATTTCAGAAAGTATTTCATCTACAAAGACCAAATTAATTTAAATTAGTCCTTGCTGGTCAAAATTGAGAAAATGTCAAAAAAGTGACAGAATCAAGTGGTTTTTGTAGACTTTAGCGATGATCCGGAGGGCCTTCGAGGTCGAAAACTGAGATTTTTCATCATCACCTCATCAGATATAACATATAATCATCAGAACTACCTCATTTCATGCAAGGTAAAATGTACCAATTCCATGGACTATTTAATTTTAAATGGCATACAATAAAATGTCATTTTGACGCTAATATGTCAAAAAATTGATTTTCATGGCTTGCATGAGTTATCAGAAAAACCAAATTATCTCCCAAACTATCGACTTTTGAAACAAATTTCTGAGATGAAAAATAAGTGAGAAGACAAGCTGAACGCGACTAAGCAGCAAAGTACAGGGGGTGCTAGTTGAAAAATATGGTGCTTTGAAGTTTACCAACATTGAAGTGTCACAGCAAAGTGGTACCATAGTGCAGATCGACGGCATTGCCACCAAAAGGTATCCATGCAAGGCAGCTGCTCAAACACTGGTTTAAACTTGATATCTCGAAAACCAAGTGCTCTGTGGTATTTTTAATCAATGGTTGCAAACGCATCAATTTTTAGGAAAGTAGAATAACTTTCGAACGGTTGAACACGGATTTGCGAGTTGCCAGAAAAGGTGCGATTTCAAATATCTAAAGATATACAGGGGTTGCTATTTAAAACTAATGTTGATGCACTGGGACATCCTGTATTCAAATCCATTTTGCTCATTCCGATATCTTCAACGGTTCAGGCACAATAGGGAACTTGCCAATTTTTTCTTTATCTCATTTATTTATTTTAAAGTGTGCGTTCATGTCTAAAAACACCTTACACCAAATATCAGCCCTCAAATCGCATTAGTTATTTTACAATAAATGATCAAAGTTGACATCGACGCTGAGAAAATTCAAAGCAAAAAGCGCGGGAAAGTTTTTACGTCATAACGCGTATCTTTGGCAACCATTTGAATGTTTGAAGTCTGATGTGACATTGAGTTAGTTTATTTCGTATTTTTTGAAAAAATTAAGGTTAGTTATTATAAATATTGCTTTGTGTCGCTCGCTGTGTTCTAATATTTCTAAAAAAAAATTAATTCATGTGTCTGATGACAAAAATCGGCGACTAAAATTGCTAAGAGCATGCAGATTGCAGAAGCAATGGGGAAATATTTCGTTGAAAAGCGGTACTATTATTTTATGTACCTATGTGGAGATATGTGTGGAGATCATTTTAATTCAAGTATGTTTTATGACAAAAAATAACATTACCTTATTGTGTTTTTAGATTTTGAGAGATTTTATTCTTGGGTACATATTACTACAGACAAATTAGGAAAATGAACCTTTTTATTTTATTTTACCAGTATACAGAATGTCCGGCGATGAGGTATACAAAAGGAATATGAATTATGGCTTCACTAATGATCACTAATGATTATTGGTTCATATTATTATATTTATCGCATCACGTTAAAAGTACTAGTTCGTACATAATTAGAAATTTAAAAAATGTGTCTTCTTTTCTCCATTATCAACACTGTAAACCAATAGAATGTTTAAAAGTTACATTTTTGCTAAACAATTCTGAATTTATCATGAATGTAGGTAGTTCTCTCTTGATTTTTTGACTCCTTGAAGACCCTGTACAAAATTTGGTTTTTTTCTCCATCGACATTCGTTCTCTTTAGTTGGCAAACATTCTCATAAAGAATGCGTTTTTCTCTAGAAATTGAAGTTTTGGTCCATTTGTGCTTTTGTATACCTTATCGCCTTTCATAATGTAGGATACTGGTAAAATAAAATAACAAGTGACATTTATTTAATTTATAATATGTAATATGCGAGGTAATACGTACCTAAGAATAAAATCTCTAAAAATGTAAAAATAATTATTGGTATTTTCGTCATAATACTTAGGTAAACATCAAAATGATTTCCACATACATAAATATAGCACTGCTTTTCAATAAGATATTCACCACATTTCTTCTGCATACTTTTAGCAATCTTGTTTGCTGACTTTCGTAATCAGGCACGCGAATAAATTTTTTTTTGGAAATTTCAAAGTTGGATTAGTACCTACACTGCGGCAGAGTGCAATATCATCCTCTTTTTTCCAAGAACCACGAAATAAACTAGCTCAATGTCACTTCAGACTTCAAACATTCAAACGGTTGCCAAAGACACGCGTTATGATGTCAAAACTTTCCCGCGCATTTTGCTTCGTTCAAATTTTCTCAGCGTCGATTTCAACTTTGAAAATTTTAACTGGTGTTTTTAGACATGAATGCACACTTCAATACAATTAAAAAAATGGGCAAGTTCCCTATCTAGCTTTCCCGTTCAAAAGAATCACCCTGTATATTGACGAAGCAAAGAGGAGTGATTTGAGAAAGTCGTTTCCAAAATACAGGATGTTGAAGTTTAAGACAAAAATCGAATTTTTCCTTCAGTTTGGAAAAAGGTTTCACAAATCTAGAGATTTTATTCTTAGGTACGTATTACTCCGCATATTACATAAGATTACAAATTAAAAAAATGGACATTGTTATTTTATTTTACCTGTATCCTACAGTATTTCGGGCGATGAGGTATACAAAAGGACAAATGGACCAATAATTTCTCGAGCAAAAGTCATTCTTTATAAGAATTTTGCTTACTAAAGAAAAACGATTGTCGATGAAAAAAAACAAAATTTTGTACAGGGTCTTTAAGAAGTCGGAAAATCAATTTATTTCAAGGGATTCATAATATATTCAGAAGTTTTTAGCAAAGATGTGACTTTAGACATTCTATTGGTTAACGCAGTGTTAATAATGGATCAAAGAAGACACATTTTTTGTATTTCCAATTATGTATTTCGAAGAAGGCGCAAAAATCAATACTTTTAACGTGATACGATAAATATGTATATCATATTTTTTTAACAAGCAATATTTTTTATAAAAATGACTTTCTCGAGAAATAAAAATTTTGGTCCATAATTTTTCCTTTGGTGGCTGATTTTTGGTATACGGTGTTTTAAGACATGAACGCCCACTCTTGAATAAATAAATAAGATAAAAATGGGCAAGTTCCCTATTGAGCGGGGACCACCTGAATGTAGGTAGTAAAACCTACTTTGTCACTGATGAAGATTTTGAGTTCAGGACCTAATTAGGCGTCAAAAGTTTATATAGAATTAGAAATTTCAATATTTCAGTTCAAGGGGTTTCGAAAATATATTTTGAGGAAAACACGTCGTCAGATACATCGGCACCGATATAGAAAACCCCGATTTTCTCGAAAACTACTAGGCACTATCGATTCGATATAACTGGAGTGCGAGGGAGTCCTTTTTTTACATGAAAGATCTTCAGGTATCATTCTAAAATCAGAATGTTAAAAAAAATCCATAAAAAATGGGATTGGTTTTGACAATAATTTGTCTAGTACGGTACGCCCCTGATTAAAATTTTGCTCTCTATGAAGAATTTTTCAATAGATTTAATCAAAAGAAACTTTTATTCCATAAAAATACCTCGGGAAATAAAAAAAAAACTGATGATTGAGTATTTTCTGTAAAGATCGCCCAACAGTAGTCTCAAAAAATGTAAAAGCATTGATGTTCATTTAAAATTCATAATTTCATCAACAAAATGGAAAATATTTGTCACGACACCTCACAGTGAGGCTCTTGACCCAACTGTTGATTCTAACGGATGCTACCCCGTGCCACAACTCAGAAAAATTGAAAAAAAACTCAAAACGTTGAAATTTTCAAATTTGCATTGTATTCAATAAATAACTATAACAGCGTCGGCCTCCGCCCCTCACATTCGTTTAAGCAAAGTTTGCATAAACAACGAATAACAAATACCTAATAGTATATGACTATATATATTATTAGCTGGGGAAGGTATCACTCTTACCGTATTTTGTGACATCGTGATAAAAGCTGAACTATTAAATTATGTTTTGTGTACGAACAACAAACAACACAGACTGACTTTATCATGAATTGAATTGAATGCAACGAGAACTAAAATTAGATATGGCAGTGTTGTCGATATGAACTTGGGATAAGCTAAAGTTTATGTCAACACTGCAACAGAAACCGGTGATACTTTTTTTTTAGTTTTGCATCTGCAACCAGTTCTCGCATGAAGAGGTAGCTCACAGGTACTTACTATAAGTATGTACAATGTATATTATAAAACTTTGATATTTTCTACTCATGTACTTATTTCCTTAAGAAGACCAGGTTTCAGCAATTTATAATTGAGTTTCATTTTTACTCTACCGATTCTAAAGTAGTGTCTTCTCTTCTGGCTCTAGAAATGATTCCACAACACGTACCCTTCCAATTCTTTCATCCATATTCATCAGTGAATATAACATTGTAAAAGGAGATCGCGATCAAATTCTTATGCTGACGGTATCATATATATATATTTAAATTTTCTGGATCTTTCAAGTCACTTTCAAAGCTTTGTATCTAAAATCATCGTTCACAGTTTTTTTTGTTTGATCTGAAGAAATCATGGCTGATTTGGAATCAGTCCAGCTTTAGACTTTGAGACTAATACATCTCATTGAGTCCTTGTAATGCGAACACCGCGGCGAACTGTTGACTGTTCGCCGACGCGGTGTTCGCATTGAGAGGATTTGATGAAATGTATCAGTCTTAAAGTCTAAAGCTGGACTGTTTGGAAGGCGCATCCATCATTGACCTTGTTCGTCATTTCCGCGAGATTGATAGCAATTCGGAATATTATTGGAATCATTATTGATCAACATGTTCCGCAGAAGTAAAACTGACATATTATGCTGATAAAGATGTATATCAAAGTACAAAATACAGCACACAAAAATTAAATGATGATTTTCACTTATGAGGAGGCTTATATTTCATAATTCTAAACTTGAAAGGCAGCTCATTATCCTCATTCAAAAAACTCTGAGCAGCTGCAAACGAAACAACCACGCATTTTTCGGACTCGAAAATATCCTCAATCTTCGTCGTATCATTCTGACAAATTTCCGTCACTTTGAACTTCCTTATTGGCCCTTGATGTATCTCAAATTCGCAAAAGTAATGCTGAGCGTTGCTTTTCAGCCCCAAATATTGAAACGCCCAGTATATCTTCTGTTTTTGCACATCGACGCAATGTTTGCAGTAGAAGAAGGCTTGACCGTTGAAAAAGGAAATCAGCTGAATGTCTTTGAAATTGGCATTGAAGTTGATTTTGATGCTGGCGTTGGTTGTGTATTGCATATTTGTCTGGTTTTTGTGGGTTTGCTGGAAAGTTTCAAATATGACCTCATCAATGCAGATCCTTTTGATTACCTTAAAATGCTCTTCCAGTTTAGCATAATCGCCAATCCAGTCACATTTCCAACCAGCATAGATTTTGCCTTCGCATTTATAAGTCCGATGGCGACAGTCCACCTCATGACTGTTCCTATTTTCTGGTGTCACTTTAAATGTGCAACCCTTGTAGCTGTAGCGACAGATCGATTCCAGATTTTGTCTAGAAACAAAGGATTCAGTTCCAAACAGTAAATAAGTAAAGTTCAACATTGATGCAAGTTGATTAAAATTTTTGGTTGCAATTCAACAAACCAGACTGTCCCTACCTGACAGATTCTACCAATTGTTCAAAGGCAACATGTCGTTTTCTAGTCATGGGCCCTTGACAGATAACACAGGTGTTTCTTTGAGCCCCATCAAAACAAGTGCGGCACATAGAGTGACCAACTTCACATTGGGTAATTGGTGGCGTGATCACATCAAGACATATCGGGCATTCGATAATCTTGGTTGGGTCCAGAGGTATTGGCTTTGCTTTTGGCTTTTTCTTGAAATATCATAAACAATTATTTTATTGGTTTCAAGTTATTAGTTTGAAAGTTTCTGAATATATCTTTTCACTTTCGATCAGTTTTCAAAAATGATTTTTCCAAAAGTGTCAACCATTGAATTCAGAGTGTCTCTAGTCAGCCCAAACATTCATAGACTTCGAAAGCCTCTTCAAAAAGACTAGATTTTTTTTCTTGATACAAGGGATTTCAATTTAGTTTTTCTAAAACCGGTGTCATCAAATTTTCAGAGCAAAAGTGATAGCTCCTTTTTTAAAGGAGATATCAAGATTTACCCTTAGTACATATTTACATGTGAAAATTAGAGGTGGTGCGTTATTTATTTGAAGCCGTGTACAATCACCCTTTCTGCAATTGATTATTAGAAATAAAATTTGTTTTGTGATTAAACAATCTTCACTAAAAGGAAATTATGATAACATAATTAACACGTTCAAATTACAGTTTAGTTTAAATGACCGGCTACAGTTCAAAAAACTTGTAAAGTAGGCTGTTCAAAAGTGTCCTTCCAATAGGAATATGATTGTATAGAACAAGAATGTCTGAAATTCACATCTAATTTGTCCATTCTGTATACATTTTCAAAAATAATTGCCAAAAATGTGACTTGGTCTTATTACTTATTATAAAAAATCGTTTACTTGATCTCATACTCAAACATTCACGTGGACAACAGGAAAATTTCATATTTTGGCACCACAAATTGGCAACATCAAATTTCGTTTTATCCAATCACAATGATTATTCAATAATCACATCATTGTCAACGTCGAATTACAAAAAAAAATCACAAAAATTGCACTTTTTGAGAAAAGTGATTGTTAGTAAGTCGTGGGCAACAGGGAAACATTATTTTTGTCACCTCAAAGTGAAAACAACTTCCGTTTCATTTCTTGATGCCTACTAATATAGTATTGGTACCTACCATGGTTTCATACAATCGCTCGTCGACATCGAATGAAAATGATTAAATTCATCAAAATTGCAATTTTTAACTTAGAAAGGTGATATTTATTTTCTGAGAGACTGCAGAAAAATAACTTTAACAAAATATCATTCGCGTGGGCAACAGGAAAAGATTTTATTTATTATGGCTTCATACAATCACTCGTCGACATCGAATTATAAAAAATGTCACCAAAGTTGCAATTTTTGACATAAATGGATGAATTTCTGTGCAAGAAAAATGGTTGTTTTATCTTTCGCATAGATAAAAATATTATGGATATACTCTCAGCCGAGGTTAACCAAAGATCAGAGCAGAAAATAACTTAATGTGTGATCATTTTTTGTCGAACATAATTTGTTTGTCTAATTTAAAATTATGTTACTTTGGCCATCACTGTTTTTCCATGACCAACGGTTTTGGAAATAAATGGATAACCTTTATTTCCTACAAAATAGTTGCTACCTGATACTTTCTGCATGGTAAAAGTTGGTATAGGCCAGTTTTGAGAGAGGCCGAATCCAATGACGTGCACAGAGTTTTTTTCAAATCAATTTGTCAAAATTTTGCTATGAATTTTGTATGAGCGGGATAATTTTTGACGTGAAGATACAGTTTTCAAAGCTCTACAATTTAAAAAAAAAAACTTGAGCTAAATTGTCAATTAATAGACCTTTTTTTAGAGGGTAAACCGACATTAAATGAGTTACGCTGTATGAAGAAATGTTTATAGAAAATTTGCTATTTCCAGTTGGCCTTAAATGATATGTCACCCGTTTATTAATCTCAGGAACATATAGGCAGTTCAAATTTGAAAGTTTCATTTCAAATTTGAACCACTTACGCGCCTTCAAACTAATTTCTTTCTGTTATTACCATAGATGAAAAATATATTGGTGATCACCAATGATATTAGATCATTGGTAATTTCCCCGTTAGAAAAGAGAATTAACTTTTTCCTATGAATTTTCCCCCATTTCACGGTAAATGGCAACAGTGTCGGCCTCCGCCCTTCACTTTGCCATCACATCATCGGTTCGGGGAAGTCCCAAGAACAAAATTGACCAACATAAACTTATATAAATAACGAAAAGTGTATATATAAATATATTGATGAATTTGTCGAAGCAACAAAAAACTCAAAACAGCTATTCTAAAATTCTAATCAATTTAATAGGATCTCTCATTTTATTGCAAATAATAATAGGTATAACAAGCTTGAAATAATGACTACAAAAGAAATTTGAAAAAAGTAACATGGAATCTCTAATAGAGATCAGTGATGGTTTGTACTCACCGTATTGTGAGAATGAGACATAACGATTAACGAATACTTGAACTTATTAATCACATTATCTTCATAAACCGTATAACACAAATTGAATGAGATTTCTGTTGAATTGTATGTTGAATTGACAGAAAACAAAACTCAAAACTGACTTAACGTTGTTGCGCGCTCCGTCTGCTCCGTACTTCCTAGGTACTAACTTGTCTCTTGTCTCTATCTATAGAATAGATACGGTGTTGCAGAAATGATTTGAGGAGCCTATTCATGAGTTCGTAAAATTTTGATGAAGGGTGAAGCGTTCTTTTTTTTCTGGGCCAGCGAGGTCTTCGCATCAATCAATCTCTCCCCATGATTAACAATCTCTAAGGGCCCACCCAGAATGTAGATACAGGTTACAGTGATTCAATATGAAAAATCAGTACAAACCAAATTAACTCTGGAATATTGGAAATTGGGAAGTTGAGGTTTCCCACAAAGTTGAAGAAGTGAGAAACTTCATCTGTTTATGAAAACCAAAAAGACAAATAAATTCTTTGGAAAATACAGCTTGTAAGAAAATAAAAGATTTTCCAAAATGCTTTCTCGAAAAATAAATTGAACCAAACAAAATGAATACCTGGTTCGAACATGGGAAAAAGTAAAATGAAAAATTATAATGAAATTGGAAATTGAAAATGAACAGTCACAGCAAGAAATACACTTCATTGAGGTGGAGAACCAGACCTATAGAAAGAGACACAGAGCTAATAGTAACGTGTACCTGCTGAAAAACTAGAGGAGGCTGCTACAGAAGCCTATGAAGATTACTTAAGACTTAAGACTGCAAGAAGCAGGGAAGAAGTACCCGAATGAAAAAAAAAAAAAAAAAATTGGAATGGACAATCTTATACAAACTCACCTTCATTTTCAAGGCTCAATGAGATAAAATTTAAAAAATTGCTGGTTTCCATTTAAAAAAAATGATTTTTGGCAGTTTTCTTGATCTACCTAATTTTTCTTGATCTTATTTTTGGTTTTTGGGCCACCCTGTAATAGTAGTTATCAAAATATTTGAAAGTAGTGTATGTCCCGTTCAACAAGAAATCCAATACAAATTAAATAATAAATGCTTTCTTATACCAAAAATTTACATTCAAATAGGGCCGATTGCACCCAAGGTTGATTATTGATATGTAAAGGTTGCGCCGTAACTAGGGAATCGGAAATGCACGAACGTTAAACCGATTCGGTCCCATATTGGTGACGTCACCGAGCTCCATAATTGATGGTCACCGGTGTGTCATCTGGATTTCATAACATATCCGTATTTCAGGGTCTTTAAATTTTTTTTACCGAGTGTCGGACGTTTTTAAAAGTGTTCAACGGTAAGTTATTACACATCAGCTTTTGGTATACAGTGAAATATATTCTCAGTGTCAAGTGTGAACCATATCTTATCTTTTTTTTTAGATGTGTTTTTGAATTTCGGAATCGAATCGGAGCCGACTGACGTCATTTTTGTCTGAATTCTAATTCGTCCGACACCCGAACGTATATATAACGACGCAAAATTATTACTATAAATTAACCTTGGATTGCACCACCCTATCTAAGGGATACTTAACGCTAAGGAGCCCTTAACTTGACAGTTTTACATGCAAAACTGTCAAGTTAAGCTGTTGTGTTGATAATGAATGAAATACCTGAAGTGAAAGCCATAATCCTGTTCACTTTTCTTCTTCATGTTTCTATTTTACTATTTTTGTTCGGGTTTTTCAATTTATTTTTTTACTTTTTGAAGATTTTTTGTGAACGGGACGTCCACTTTTAAAAGATCTGGGTTAATTTTGTTCTTTAATATTTTCTAGGGTAAGTATATGTTTCCTAAAAATCATTTCTTTCTATTTTTTTTTGTTACTTTTCATTCTTTAAAACATCTACTCTTCGAGGATCTGCATGTTTCTTTTTGTTGTTTTTATTTCTACTGTTTATTTCTTTTGTCATCACACTTAAAAAAGGTGTTTTTTGCCTCTATGATTAATCGTTGTATGCTGTTCACATGAACTTTGTTTATACAAAATGAAGTTAAGTTACACTGTAATGTTGTCTGTTGCTGCTATTCAGAATTTGACATTATAATTCTGAAGCGGATTATCAATTTTATTTAAAAAAATGCTGCGTTCTAATTAGTACTATTCACTCTCATTGCACGCATAGAATGAATAATGAGCAATTTGTTAACAGTCCAATTCTCACAATTGACAACAAAAACGGTATTTATTCTATTCACAAATGAATGGTTATTATTGAAACGTAAATAAACAAAATCGTAGCAGTGATTCATAATCAGATTCAAATCTTTGAAGGTGTGAATTCATGAGTGAATTTAAGGGATCAGTTCATTTGGATGTAGGTCCACAATCGCTTTTGTTTATTAAGGGAGTTGAAAATCAAGCAGAAAATCGGTTTTTCGTTTGTTCCATACACTGCTTTCGATATGTATTTTTTTTTTAATTTGTTATGTTGATGCTAGAATCTCATTTATGAATCACCCTGTGTAGGTAAAGTGTGTTATGACGTTGAAATAGAAAAATACGCAAAAAAAATTCGATGGAATTTCAAATCAAAACCAACAGATTCAATTAATTGTCCACGTAAATATAGTCTAAAATGCCAAGGTATGTTTGCCTCAACAAAATAATGTTAAAAAGCTGATGCACTGATTCATTCGCCATTTTATGCACTTATCTTATACCCACCTATTTAATTTTCTACGTTTGAATTTAAATTAAAACTTCTCTTATTCATTAGTATACAGGGTGTAACAAATTTGAGTATTAAGCATTGATAACTCTCTAACCATAAGAGATACAGTGTCGGTTAACTGGAGGCAAAGTTGCGGAATTTGAATCTCAAGAAAATGCCGCTTCGAAACTTAGAAAATTCCGAAGACTTCCGGAAATATCCGGCAATAACCGATTTTTTCAAAATCCTTCGTTATTATTTCCAGAATTTATTTGAAGAGATAATAGAAAACGAATGACACATTTTCATTGCCACTTTTTCTGCTCTTCAAGCAAGATAGCATGGTCGTAATTGATATCCGACGTTTCGAATTCTCGCGACCATCAACAACTTTTTTTTTCAAATACGAATCATATTTCATTCATTTTTCAATAGCTCTTTGCTTCATGGAAATATTGATGTCACACTTGAATTTTTGGAATAATGCAGAAAGTTAATATACGGGGGTTATAGGTATAAGAAAAAAGTTTTTTATCCTTTCTGAACTCGTCACTTAGATCAAAGTTTACTAAGGTAACAATGATATCTTGTGACTTTTTGAGCTTGAATAAAGAGGCTCCACGTTTGAGAAAACTTTAAAAACAGATAGGTATAAAAGTTATAAAAATGAATTTATAAAAAAAAGTTAAGTATCATGCATCATTAATCATCAAAATAGACTTTTCCGCATTTTTGATGATATTTAGGTAGAAAATAAGTTGAATGTGTATGTTTTGTTGGATTTGAAATTCCATCGTTGTTTTTGCATATTTGTATTTGTCAACGTCATAACAAACTCTTTTAGCTACAAAGGTTGAATGAACCCAACGATTATTATAATCGTTGGAATGAACCTTACTGTCTGTTCATTTCATGGTTTTCCTGCGGTTACGTCATACTTCTCCGTCTCTCTCTTACACATAGAAAAAAAATCACGTACGTCTGGATGAGGGTCTTCCAGATCAATTTGACAAATGTCACATGTGGAGCGTTCAATCCACGACATACTGCCAAACGTCAAATACTGTGACGTGACCGCAGGAAAGCCATGAACAGACTGTAGTTACTTATGTACAGGGTGTCCCAACGATAGAGTAAAGTAGGTTTTATCATATAGGATATGAAAAATATCAATATCAATATGCGTCACAGGTTAGGGGTGTAAATAGCGCACATTCTGAGAATATTTAAAAACATACAGGGTGCGTCACAAAAGTATGGCACGAAAAAGTATGATTTTTTTAAATGGAACCCCCTACTACTAACCTACTTCACTCTATCGTTGGGACGCCCTGTAGACACGATGCAACGAAATACATCTGGCAACACGACACAAATGCCTATTGAGATCAACCAATCACAGCATAGCATAGTCATTTTTATCAATCATAGCCTGTAGCTCCCTTGAAACACTGTTGTCGGCTTGTTCAAAATTCAATATTTTTGAAGGCCGAACAGCTGATTTATGTGAACAAAACTTATCATTAATCAGTAAATTATAAAGCCACTACACTTGAGGCTTTTTGATATCGACACCCTTCAGACTGATGCCGATAAGTTTATGATTCCAACAATAACAAAAAAACCCGAAAAATATCATTCAATTAGCACACTATAATCATTTAACAACGTGGTTTATCAAAATCTTTTCATAAATAATAATAAAATCGGGAATATATCTTCAAGTTATCACGATCCCAATAGAAACAGCATGGAGACAGCTGATGTCTATCACGCTCTCGAAAGTTCGAGCACAAAACGCCAGAGGCCGCTCCGCTGACTCTTTGAATCGCCAATAACATCAACGATATTCAAACAAATAAAAAATTGAAACATATCCTCGTTAATACACTGGTTAATCCTTTTTGATAAAAAGTGGAAATTCTGAATGCTTTTTATAAACAGCTGATCTCCATCAACATCAATTACACTGTTGTCAAGCTGTAAAACATAGGATCAGTTTCTGTTGAATATTTAATGAAAAGACAAGAATCTTAAAATTCCAGTGTAACTGTAGTCATTTTTAACAATTTAAATTGTACTTTGAATGTTTCACGATTTCTATGTAATAAATAAATAATACTGTATATCAATATGACAACATGAGAAAATAACCGACGGTTATTAAGCGAACGTTAAGGCTCCGTAGATAACGTAACACGTTATCGGTTAATAGGGAGTTTTTGAACCACTTAGTTTTTGAAGCACTTATTTCATAATTCGTGCTGCTCTGCTAGGAATTTGGCGAAAATATCACAAAATCAAAATCAAAACATCAAAAACCAAAAACAGAACAAATCTGATCACTATGATGACAGATGACATGGTGATGACACAACGTCAAACGTTAAATACGAGTTTCAAAATCTCTTTTTTGTGTCCTCTCCGTTATTAATGTTTTGTTTTCTACGCATGCTTAGTAATAGTATAGCGGGATACGTTAATAACGTTGAAATTAATAAGAGGTTCAGCATCAAAAACTCCCTAATAACATGTTTATTACAGTGACAAACAATTTGCCCGGAATCTAGGGTGTACGCTAGTTCAAGTGGTGTCCATGTTCTGAGGGTAGATACCTACATATCATTGCCTAGTTTACACCGACAACTTGGTCCGCGGACCAAGTACTAAAATCGAACTATATCAGAACCAAATATTTTCTTCGAATGGTGTAAACAGCTGCGGACTAAGCTGGTCCGCTCTTGGTTCGGTATTCGCCAGCAGGTGTACCGAACTAAATTTGGTCCGGATTTGGTGCGATCTCTATCAAAATTATGAGGTTATGTTGTCTGTTGATGTGTTGTGATTTTGTTGGTTCTATTTCTAAGGCAATCTGAGCGTACTTACGTTGTGTTGATAAATAGTTTAGACTTTTGAGGAATTGCGCGCGTATTCATTTAGTTCACACGTTGCAAGACGGTGTAAACGAGCGAGAAGCAAGCATTGGTCCTACCGTACTATCCCCACCCACTTGGTCCTATCGGAACGAACTAAACGAGTTATCGGTGTAAAGTAGGCTATATTATCACATATTTTTGTGATGGTTATAAGCGTTTTTCTTGTGAGATATTGAACAGCCAAATTTAAACAAGTACAAAATAATGTTGCTGTACGCGGAAACGCTCTTTTGAAATCGTGATTATGATGGCTTCCGGTTTTTGAATTCCAAATTTAACGTTACGGTGATATAAAGTCTTTGCGATTTTGAATCTGGCAGCGCTGCTGCACGGTCTATGTTTAACAGCTGATGACCGTACCTGTCTATTGGTTGCTTTGCAGATTCGGACTAGGAATATACTTACCTGCGTGATCTCTAAACTTCATGGACTTGTAAATGGGGCTAACGCTATTGGCCCAACGAGGGTCACGTGTGCAATGTGTTTACGCGATCAGCTGTTCAGGCGTTTGTGTATATTATTATTCATCTTTCATCTATGGTGCTTTGATTTTGTTTACGGACTTACTAACTTACTTCCCTATATATTTGCGTTTTGAGTTTTTGAGTAGAGTTCAGAAAAAATATCAAATCCTAATTTGTTAATTTGTGTGGTTTTATTAGTTTGTGTAGTTTCGCAGGAGATTATTTGTGTTGTGTGTTGTGTTATCTTCTAACTATATAAGTTTTGTTTGATTTTCAGTATTTGAATCCTATTGGACATTGGATTGGTTTCTGTTATCATGACAACAATGAATAGTGAGGTGAGTGCTCTTTTTTCTGAGTATTAAGATATCATGTGATGAGAATTTAATTTCTACCATGAGTGTACCTAATAGGGATATTTTCAAGGATATTTTGTAGGTTGGGTGTTGGGTATACATATTGTTCAGTCTGTTTATTTATAGGTTCTGGAGCTCTTGCCTCAAGAATATGAGTATACTATTCTGAAAGTCGATCCTCTTCAAACAACATCTGTTAAAGATGGATTATCGATCTTGCTTCGCGTGAAAATTTTTACCAAGGAAAATGCTTTGAAATGGATAGGGCATTTCCAAGAAACTAGTCACATCACTCTTAGAGTTCTTCAGACTTTTAAGGAAAATACATCTAAGATCATATTCAAAGTAAGTACATATATATGTATGTAAATGTAATGTTGATGATATCTCCTCGGATATCTCTATAATATGGAACATTTCGTAGGTCTTATTACAAGAACTTATGAATATAGAAGATAACGTAGGTAGTTAAGTTTTTTCAAGTGAGTGAGTTGCCATGCATGATTTTAATTTTAATATATTTTTTTTTTGACAGTAGGTATCCACATTCCACGTTTGATCAAAAGAATAATTAATGCGGAAATAGGATAAAGTTAAAGTTATTTTATTGAAGTTCAAAGGTTTTGGTGGAGGTTGATTGCGCTCGATTTCTGTCAATCGCTAGCTCGCTCGTAGTTCACCCTCTAAACCTTATTCTATGCTCTCAGTTTTTTGTTTGGCGTTTAGGGATTGCACGGAGAGAGATGATGTATGAACTCCAAATTTGCGACATTCGTCTATATTGTAATACAAGCCATGAAGTAATGGTTTTGGCAACACCGCGTGTGGTCTCGATTGAGGTAATGTTCACTTCTAGTTCCAACTATGAAACTCTAGACGGCTCTGCAACTATTGGGGCCCCACACACGGAGCGACGAGGTCGGTCGAGCTTGGCCGACCGGGTCGGCCGACCAGGTCTGCCATACCATATCCGACGAATTGGTCTGTGAGCGATCTGATATGTCGTGTCCACACACGGACATACCTGGTCCGCGATTTATCAAACGATCTGTTCTTGCACGGACACAACACCTTAATGGAGCCCCACATGAACAAAATTTGAATCTTGATCAAACAACGAGCGTAACGGCTTGGTCATTACGTTAGTTGTTGATAAAAATTTGACTGTAGAGTGTTGTGACAAGGTCTTTCACCGACGACGTATTTCACCGACCCGTCGTTCCGCACTAACGGGCGGTCGAAGTATGCAAAATTAGACAGACACTGTCCCCTGCATACCAAGTCGCTCAAAATGTCGCTCCGTGTGTGGGGCCCTATTCAACTAGTTTCAACCTGCTTTCATTCAACTTCAAATTGTATTTTGAAAAACTGAGAAACACGGTGAAAAATGAAGTGATTTTTGCGTTATAAGATTGAGGTAAGTGGATAGGTAATAGTTGGTACCAGAGATATCGCAATCTAACAGTCAATATTTTCATGATAGACTGGTGGATAGTTTCATATTATGGTACCTATGTGTGTGGCTATACCTTTCGGGGAATACAGGATGAGAAAAATACATATTCAAATAGGAAAACTTGATTAAATAATATGCCTCATCCTGGATTTCTCACACATATAAGCACCAGCTTCTATGTCATGAGGAAAAACCAGAATAAACGAGTTTTGTGTCGTTCACTTTGGAAAATCAATATGGCGACGTAGATAGTGCTTTCTGGTCAATCGGTTTTGAACGTTATTATCAACTCCAGTTCTCCAGAAACTGCTTTAATCACATCCCAAAATCTGTAACCATCTACCTATCTTCCAGTTTTAACGTTTTATTGTCAAGAATTAATATTTTTTCCCAACAAATCATAAAACTCTTGTTAGGTTTGGATATGTTTTATGTAGATTTTTACGTCATACCTGTTGCGATAATATATAAGTTACTCTTTCAAATTACAGTTTCATTGAACAATTTTCGTATCTCGTAATCGTATAATATTCCTTTATTTTCAAAGGAAGCCCCGTCAATCAATGCAAAATTTTGACCATCGTTGACGTTAGATGCGACGTTGCAATTGTTATTTCTTGGCTTGTATTACAATGTAGACGGCTCTGATAATAGTCATTCGACATAGTGAACATTTTTAAATTTCATATTGTTTTTCAAAATCTGAGGTAAAGAGTGTTCAATAAAAAATACGATCAAGTCACCTATGGATTGCAATTGTTTCAAAAAACGTATGTCTTGGCTAACATCGCAATAATGATATGACATCACGTACGTCTTAAAAATATCTGTACTGCTAAAGCGGTGATAAAAATGGTTGCACCGTGGGGGCCGCCATATTGGACTCGACGTTGACCAAAAAGTGTGTCTTAGCAGAGACAATAAAATGTCTCTGGTCTTAGCTTGATTCAGCTGTTTTCACAAGTGGGAGTGACAGATCTCCGCTTGCCTAACGGGAATCATATGCAACCATCCACATTGTATTTGGCGTAAGCGTGACTTTGAACACAAATTACAAATTCAATGTAGATGGTAACATAAGCATAGCCAAGCGTTCGTTCGTTTGTTGTGTCATTTGAACGTGAGAATTTAATGACTATTGGATAATTATTATTGATTTGCGAATTTCGAGTCGAGTGTTTTTAATAAAATGTTTTATTAACCTTTTGGTGATTTTTTTGTATTGGTAAAGATGTGTACTAGGTACCATATTACCATTTTTGCGAGATAGACTTAAACCATTTGAAAATAAATAGGAAGGTAGGTACCTAGGTCCTATTAGATATTTTGTCTTGAATAAAATAAGAATAGAAATTTCATGCCACATTGTTTTGTATAATTTTCAAGGTAATTTGAACTCTTTCATGAATACCCTTTAACTTGACATGACAAAAATACATTAAGATCACATTCGCATTCGAGACTTCATGGAAATGAATGGTACGAGCGTTCGTTTGTACTTACAATGATTTTGGATACAAATATGTGAGTTTATATCAATAATCCCAAGTAGCATTTATAGTAACAGGAACGGATATCGCCAGTTCGATTCAGTGGCTATCACGTGATAGTCACTAAAACTATCCCTATACAGTGCAAAAAACTTCATTTTATATTGATTTAGATGTATTCACGTGAATTCCACTGCTGAAGAACACTTCATAGTTGTAAATACTTGTGGTGCTACTAAAGGTGTTCGAAACGTTTCAATCACTTAACAGGACTACTTCAAAGTTATAAAAACTTTGATGTGAAAAGTGATAGTTGTGGCAACTAAACTGTATCACTTCAATACCACCTTGAATTGGCATTCACCTTAAAGTGTATGTCATGGTCGTGATAACGTTCTGAAAACTTTTAATATCTCTTTATAGTGACAGCACTCAATTATATGAATGTGATAGTTGTTACCACGTGTTAATCACTCTCATAAGTGATTTTCACCGGTCGCAAGAAACTAAAGCCACTTCAAAGGTACTCTTGCTTTCAAAATTCACATTGAAGTGTCATACACCTGTTAGTGGCCCGATGTCCACTTCACCCGGGCCAGTTTTCCAAAAATCAAACGTTCAAGGTTATGTGGTTTATTATTTGTGCGAAAACTTCCTTGTTTTCATCAGAGTGCATACATATTTTGTGTAAAATGGGGAAAATAGGCGCCGGTGGTTTATTTACGATTGGATTTTGAGGTTATGAATTACACATGTGTGAGAGTGCGCATGTGCGTGGGAGTGGCAAAATAGTGGTTGCCACAAAAGCGCCACCTTCAAGTGGTGAAAAAATGTTTGAATTAGTTCCCTTCGCCACTTATGCATTGACCGTAACTTTAAAGTGGCAGATTTCTAGTTTCCGCAACTTCAGAAACATATTTTTGGTGAACACCACTTTATAGTTCCATTTTCAAGAGGAAGACATCTTTGCTATCGGTTTTAAGACCGCCATTATGGCGAAAACATACGCGCTATTCAAAAAATTCGATTTTTCTTAGTTTCGGATGAAATATGGTAAAATTAATAGATATATTCCATCGTTTTAAAGCATCAACATCGTTAAAAAAATTGTTTGCGATACTTGAATACATTATTTTTCAGCCGCAAAATTTACTGATTTGATGTTTTTTTCTTAAAAACCAAATAATTGAGAGGCGCGTGGCCATATTTCGAGCTACGATATCAATATTCGACAATAAAATATCATTCGTTTGAAATTTTTGCCATTCTTGTAATAGCATTCCTCTATTTAACATGAGGTAATGATAGTATATATAGGTACCTATTCTCATTTTCCATTACGTAGCCGCTAAAATTATAAGTCATAAGTTGTTCTGTCAAGAAGAAACAAGGAAAATCGGACAACAATATGCAGGACAAAGACGGACATAGAGGATCAGAGCGCAAAGTTTTATTGTTAGTGGCGACCACCATACTCCCACGTTTCCGCCACGTTCTTACAACGTGGCTGAAACGTTACTGAATAAGTTCCAGAAACTACGTCGGAACGTGGCTGCCACGAAAAAATTGTTCCCCACTTTCGTGGTTACCACGTGATAAACCCGTGGCTACCAAGTGGTTTCCATTTTGGCGGGATACTACAAAGTTCACTAGTGTCATGGTCGCCACGTGCTCTTCACGAAAAATGCTGCTTGGGATGTTACAGTTTATTCTCTTTAGGGGTGTTTTTTGTCACTCAGCCACTCAACCCACCGTACCTACCTATTCCAAACAACTTTCTAGTCTGCTTTATTACTACATTACATAGGTATTTCAGTTGATAATTATTTTACATATACAAGCTTAAAATCACTCACTTTGAGTGACGATTAATAGTATTTATAAATAAACGAAAAGCGAAAAGTTGGGTGTTGGGTTAAGTTGGGTATGTCAAACTGAAAGCCGAATCAAGCAGACATACTTTTTGGTCAACGTCGAGCCAACATGGCGGCCCCCATGCTGCAACCATTTTTAGCAGCCGAAATAATACACTTTAGCAGTAATATATTTAAGACGTACGTGCATGACATCCACTTTAAGCGTTTTCACGGAGTATGGTATCATGAGACCATTCCAGTTTGGTCTGTCATTAACGTCACTTGCAGCTTGCTGATTGGCCGAAAGTGACGTTAATGACAGACCAAATTGGAAAAGTCTCATGATACCATACTCCATGAAAACGCTTTTTCTCACCGTCACAGATGCCATGATGCCAAACCATATAAACTAGCCACGACCCAAGGTTTCTATATAAGAGGTTGCCTCACTTTTACGGTCATGACGTCATTTGTGTCTACTGTAGCGCCACTGCGGCCATTTCTCGAACCATTCCATCATAAAATCAAGAATGTCATTCATCAATATCATAAACTCACTATTTATTTCCAGGTGGACAAGAGATTTTTTGCTGTCGATGGTTTTTCTTTTGTGAAATCATCCATTTACGTTTTGAAAACTGTTTATAAGTGTCTTATCCTTGGATTTGTCTATCAAATATAGTGTTTTAAAGGTAGGTGTGTCTAGAAATGATCATAATAGAGTTTGTATACATGTGTTCAACTGTTTATTCTATTCTACCTAAATTTAGCTTTCATTATATTTCAATAGTAGATTTCTTAGTATATTTAGGCAGGATTAATATAAAATATATAATAGTTAAAAAGTTGTGGAAATCTGAGGGTTGATGTTTTGAATATACATATAGAAAATATTCACATTTGACATTTGGAACAGTATTTTCGCTGCCTTGACCAATAATATACAATAATAATGTCCCAAAAGATAATTTTACAATTTATATATATTATTTAAATATATTAAATATTAATATTTATTTCGATTTAAATGATAAAATTAGCAAGAAATTCAACGTTTTATCAATCATTGATCGAATGACACATGACACGACATGACGCAGTCCGATTCAATTGCATGACAGGAATGACACTCAAATGACAGAACGCGGTCTGTTTCAGACCGCTAGCCTCAAATGACGTCATATTTTCCCCCTTCCGTCTTTACCTCAGGCCATTGAACTCCATACTACGTACCTGGAAAGGACCCGGTCATTGTCTTTAACGACTCGTAAAGTGTGTCATTTATCTCCATGTATAGGCCAATGGGTTAGAAACAGACAGGTATCCGTAACTATCGCTATCTCTCTCTATTCTCCATGCGTATAGGCCAATGAGTTAGAAAGAGATAGGGATACGTAACAATCGCTATCTCTACTTGATTCACTCTCAATAATGAGCGGGTTCGTTCCAGGTACGTAGTATGGAGTTCAATGCCTCAGGCGAAGTGAGGCAACCTCTTATATAGAAACCTTGGCCACGACCTACGTTCATGACAGAAAAAGAAATCCAGAGGTGACTTCATCGTATTTTTTATTGAACACTCGTTATATCTGCAACAGTTTTGTCATGATGAGTTTTCCTTTAAAATTACAAACGAAAGCTAGGTATGTATTTTTTTCAAGTTACATTAAATTTTCGAAAAGTCTACTACTGAAAAAACAAATGTAGAAAATCAGATATGTCGATTTTGCGAACTTCTATTTGTTTTGATGTATTTCCAAATATGGATTTGGATCAATTCAATAAAATAGGCTTCAGGGGACCTTGAATTTTCTCTAAAGATTAGTTTTTCTGTATTTCATTTTTCAAAAAACATTTTATTGCTAAAAGGGTAAGATTCTGAAACATTTTTCTATTTTCAACATTACGACTCAAAATGAAAAAGCCGAGTAAAAGCTACATATTATGCATTTCAAAAAATTACATCAGTTGATTCTTATAAGTAGGATCTTTTAGAAAGGAGTAGGTAAACTAGAAAGCAATCTTGATTCTTCAATGAGCTACACACAAAACGGAAGTCCTCATTGTCAAGACTATAATAGATAATGACTTTTTAAATTACGAGTCAAGATGTTCATGAACAAGGCGACGAAGGAGCCGAGTCCGTAATATCTAGACTCGTATCTAGACGAGTAGTTTAATGACATTTAACGGCTATGTATCGTACATTGTTTTGTTTCATACTGTGACAATTTTTTTAATCGGTTTAAAAGAAAAAGTGCTTTCTTATTGTCAAAGCATTGAGAGGGCGGTGGTGCCAGTCTGTCTCACATTCTTACCATGAGATGGCGCCAGCCAAACCATGTCACCACTTAGGTAATATAGATAGGTTACTTATCTCACCAACATTTTATGTCAAGTTATTTATCAAAACCATAAGATGGCGCCAGTCAAACCATGCTACCAATACAATTTCACAGACTTTGATGATGCAAAGTGTCATTTAGCGGAGTAGTAAAGTAAATTTTAATTATAGACTCTGATGATGTAGAGTGTCATACAGTCCGGTAAATGATAATTTACAGTACAGTATTAAACAAAAGTAGTTGTAAAGTTAGTTAGATTACTCTGACTTTAACGTCATCAAGACATCAAGCGCGTTCAAATGTATTTTGCTGGTGTCTCCATTGTGACGTAAGTGTCGAAGGTAATTTAACAAACTATACAAAACCCCTTCTAAATTTGACTGCTTTTTGAAGATTATCGATCAAGAACATGTTTTGATGTAGTAAAGTCGTTGAATCAAAAATCCGTTAACAGGAGAAGCTAAATCCTTACCGAACAAAAATTGATTATCCTGAATCAAAAAAAAATATATATGTTTTGCATTTTATTGCGAACCGTTGCTTTGGAAACAATATTCTACATAAAAGTTTTGATTTTTCGTGATATGCAAACCTTACTGCGAGTTTTGCTACAGTCAAAAGAATACTGCGGGATAATCACTTTTTGTATAGAAACCTCACAAAGAAGATATTATCACTTTTTGATTTTCCGTCCTATTTCAAACAGAATAACGATAACTTTTACTTAATATGGGTTTCGACAACACGGTTTCCATAGAATTCACAAGCTATGAGCTATGACAGGTTTATCAGATCATAGGCTTATAGCACTGGGGGCAATAAAAGTCTGAAATCTATTAATTATATTACAACCGCTCAGAGTGCGCTTGAGGCGTTTCGAATGTAGATTAAAAAAAATCTACATTTTTCCAAAAAATTTAGCATCCTTGTGATCACCGTACTATAGAGTAATATCCCTAGATAATCCAGACCGTGTATGCTTTTGTAATCCGCATTGCATTTTCTTCCCATTGAAGTACTCCTAATCCGGACTTCACTTTGTCTTGCTGTTTTTTAATAAATATGGTGCTTACTGCTTAAATATTACAGCATGTTATTTATTTTGATATAAATCAAAGTGAACTTTCGAATGTCTTGATAATCCGAATTGGTCGGGTTCTAATTGAACCGAATTATCGCGACACTATTATTAGGCGGATTTTGGAGTTAACTAGGTTACGCTTTTTCACAGTTTTTTCTCAGTGCCTGGTTATGGTTAGCCAGCTCGGGATCAATTGCCGAAACGTTCTGGTTAGTGCATGATAACGATGAAGATGAATTTATATCTCTACCCTAGAGCTAGACTGTACTGTCACAATTTCTGAACATTACACGAGAGCGAAACAAAGGTTCCAAGATGGTATAATTTTTAAACTATTAGATACAGTGTGACCCATCTGTTTTCGGGTCACGCCAAAAAAAAGTTTATCAATTGGCAGATTTGGATCAAGTTTTTTTTTTTTAATCGTAGAGCTTGTCAAATTGTATCTTGTCACCAAAAATGACCTCGCTCGTACAAAATCCAAGGCCTTCTTTGCTAGTTTTCAGGAGTAAAATTTTGACAGACCACATTAGCGATTTTTTTTAAATCTACACGCCACTGTCTTCGGAATCTCTCAAAACGGGCCTATATCAAATTTCACTGAAAAAATCATTTATTATTATTTTTTTTTAATCCGCGCCCGAGGTGAATCACTTTATAGTAAATACCGAATGTAATCAATATTAGCAAAAGAAATGAAGGTGAATTGAAGAAAATTTTAGCTTAGTAGGCAAGTTACCAGAATTTAGTTGTTTTTTCATGACCAACTGTGAAGTTTTGAAAACAATTGATTAATCGGTTTTTCTCTGCGAAATATGTAGTTGCTACTTTGTTACTTTCTGGTAAAAATTGGTATAGGCCCGTTTTGAAAGATGGCGAATCCAGTGACGTGCATAGATTTTTCTAAAAAAATCGCTATTGTGGTTTGTCAAGATTCTACTTCTAAGATCTGGCAAAGAACGCCTTCGATGTATAAGCGAGGTCATTTTTGCTGAGAAGATACAATCTGCAAGCTCTACAATTTATCGAGTCAAATCGGTCAATTAAAAAATCTTTTTTTCAGGGTGACCCGAAAACAAATGGATCACACTGTATATGAACTCAACTTTTTAAAAATGGACTTGATATTCACGTGACTTAATACTTAATATTTCCGGAAATATTGGACAAACAAAGTACAGTTTGCTTCTGACTAGGACTGTGACTTAATATTCCAATATTGGACTTGAGATCATATGACTCGGGAATAATAATTTTTCAAGTATTGAGCTATAACTGTCTGGTCCTGGACTTTTTAAATAATCAGTATTGATTATCAAAAGTAGTTGTAGCATCTAGCTTCGAACCAAAAGTGTATGTACTTGATATCATTTTTCTGACTCTATTTGAGAGCACCGAATACTCTTTGCCATCAGAAAGAGCAGAAAATTCTCACAAAAGAACATACAAAAAGTAGTTTATCATAGAAAGTGGACTTGATACATTCAAAATCTAACAGAAAAATTTGACAGTTGCGATACCACATCCACATCGTAACCTGGCTGTTTAACACTAAAATCCGCCTTTTGCCAAAAGTAATCCAACAAATTGGTCTCTAATTACCAATACAATTAGGCACAATGGCCCTCCTATGTGGCCTTAGTGCTTTGCCATCACCCCTGCCCCAGCTACTACCACACTCGCCCTAGAAATCTACCATGACAATTATTTTATTTTTCTGCTAATTTTCTAAAAATTTTATAAAATTAAGTATACAAATCACAATTATACCATATACCTTTTATTTATAGAAAGAATATCGGTGCGTTCATAATACAAGACCAAAAAAAGGAAGCGCTGCTCATCCAAAGCACACAAACTGCACAGCTAAACTTGCAATTACTTTGAAAAACTTCGATATGAAGAGGTTTGTATGATTTCTTGTTTCCATCTGGATGATATTTTCAAATGTGTTTCTCATTTCCAGGAGTAAAGATATCCAGCTGAAGGATTTTCCATGTGAAATATACATCCGTCATACTCATAATCATGCAGTACTCAAGTATCGTCCACCTTCTAAAGAACTTGAAAAAGTATTCAAGGAACTATTTGAGAAAGGACATTCACCATCTTCATCTTTAAGTATTTTCAAAGATAATCTGTTTGAAGAATATGGTGCTAAGAAATATCATGAAATTGTTGCAGATGGACAAAAATGCCCTACTCAAAAATGGGTTTATGATTTTTACCATAGTATTTTCAAAAAAGAGTATGGAGAGCCTTCAGGTCTAGAGATGGTTGCTTCACAAGACAAATTTGTGGATGAATACAACAAAAAGTGTGGTGACAATTTTGCAGTAGTGGAGAAAAATGAAGATACGCATCAGATTATTGGATTGACTTCTGAAGAAAATGGAGACGACATCTCTGGGATGAAAACACAGATTAAAATATGTACTGATGCTGATGGAATTCGACTGCAGCTGAATAAAATTGTTGAGGACTTAATGACTAGATATGAGAACCAGCTGGACCAATATGAAAAGCCAGTTAAGGAATTTATTAAATGTTTTAATACCAACTGCAAAACGGAATCATCACTTATATCTGCCCTCAATACATTTGGAAAATATTCTCGAGCTGCCTTGCCATTACTAAAAAGAGGCAAAAATACTCAGGGTGGAAATACCATTGGCGTGCAACCAACAGTGCTGTCAAGACGGAAAACAAAGATGGGGGAAAGAAAAGCATTGCAAAGTGGCAGACCACCTAAACTTCTTCGACTTACAGATCACAGTAATTCAACTGTCGATTATAGAGTTTTAGGCATTTTCGAAAAAAATAGAAAAATAGCTGTACCTCACTCTCTCCAGTTTTGTGTAGATAAGAATATTTCTTTAGGTCAAGGACATTCCAAAAGGTGATATTAATGGTTCAACTAATGTAGGTGTTATAAAAGTTTATGATATTTCTTATTACAATAAAGCCAATATTTTTTTTGTGGCGAACTTCTTTTCAACAATAAAAAGCGGGAGGTTGGCTCCCGCTTTTTATTTTTATAAATCTGACAGAGGTTGAACTTATGAATTCTGTTTTTAGAAAAAATGTAATTTTTCTTAAAAGCTTCTGACCTAATCTATACAGGGTGTTTCCTAAAGATTGGTAAAAAATTCGTTGTGTGATTCCTGGGGTATTTTCATGAAAAAAAGTTCCTATAAACATTTGCCGAAAAATGCTTCCTAAGGGAGCTACGCCCCTTTAAATAGGGCACCCCGAAGACGGTTTTTCCTCAATATTTCCGAAACCTTACATACAAAAATCATGAAATTTGTTACATCATACAAACTTTTAATGCTGAATGAGAATTTGAGCTCAGAATTTCAAAATTTTAATCAGGGGCGTACCATACTGGCGGGGTTAAAGGTTAAAAGAAAATTGGATTCTTTTAACCTTTAACCCCGCCAGTATGGTACGCCCCTGATTAAAATTTTGAAATTCTGAGCTCAAATTCTTATTCAGCATTAAAAGTTTGTATGATGTACCAAATTTCATGATTTTTGTATGTAAGGTTTCGGAAATATTGAGGAAAAACCGTCTTCGGGGTGCCCTATTTAAAGGGGCGTAGCTCCCTTAGGAAGCATTTTTCGGCAAATGTTTATAGGAACTTTTTTTCATGAAAATACCCCAGGAATCACACAACGAATTTTTTACCAATCTTTAGGAAACACCCTGTATAATATTCTCCCCACGATATTTATGAAGCTCTTTTCTCCAATTGTCGTTTATTCCAATTTTGTATTGAAGTGGAATTCACATTTTGTATTAATCAGATTATAGAAAGCGGTCTCCATGACATTGAAGAAAAACCTCAACACTGTACCTAAGACGTCAAACATGAGGCGATTCCGGACCTACATTCTACATCAAGAATCTACACCTCAGCATCTTATTCTTAAACACTCTGCTTATGAAATATTTGGTCTTAAGAATGGCTTTATTGAAATGTTTCTAGTTTCAAATAACGCGGTCATTTTCCTAAGGCGGAGTCATGCTATGTTGCAGCCAAATCAAATCAAATCAAATCAAAATATGCTTTATTGTCCAAGTCATGAACTTATTGACAAAGCTAGTTATAATATAAATATGTGGACATTACAAAAAAAAAAGAAGACTAAAAAAAAAATTATTGTTATGGATATAATGATACAGATCAAAATTATTTAATATTGTAAACAGCAAGTAGAACAGTAGAAAGAAAAAAAAAAAAAAAAAAAAGAAAAAGAAACAAATCACAGTAATCAGAGCAATAGCAACTAAACTAAAAAGCGTCTCTGTAATACTCCTCCAGGTCATAGTAAGCCCTATCAGCCAGCATCACCCGGAGCTTTTTTTTAAAAGCTCTTAGGGATGACAGAGCCTTAAGAATATCTGGCAGGTGATTATAAATTTTCACACTTTCATAGATCACTGACTTTTTTACCAAGGATGAGTGGGGAATGGGAAGAGGTAAGTTATGTCTCTGTCGCGTTGAATATGATACCTTGTCACGTTTTAGTTTTTGACGGTTTTTATGTATTAGCGTTGCCGTTTCCATCAGGATAAATAGGCTACAAAGAGTTAAGATTTTTTCCTTTTTAAATAGAGGTCTACAAGAATCCCTACCTCCACAGCCACACAAATATCTGACAGCCCTCTTCTGAATAACAAAGATCGAACCAAAAAGATACCGACTGCAAAGTCCTCAAAAGCAGATCCCATATCTCAACCTGGACTCAATCAGTGCAAAATAGACTGTTCTTGCGACAGACGGTCCCAGTTCACCACAAGCGATCTTAACGGCAAAGCAACCAGGGGAGATCTGATTTCCGAGTGCTACGATGTGTCCCTCAAAGCTCAGTTTTCCGTCAATGATCAACCCAAGAAACTTAGACTCAGGGCGACTTTCCACAGAGAAGCTGTCAAGAGAGACGTCAAGCTGTAAGTCCGTCCTGAAAGACACTAATGGACAAATTGCATACATTTTCAAGTGACTTAAAATTTTATATACGTATTCTAGACATTATTTGAAAGTCACCAAATTTTTCCGAAATACCCAAAAATATATTAAATAAATGAGAAAGAAGACGCGAATTTCACTGCATGATCGCAAAAGGGGTGGGGCCATATTACCCTCCCGAGAGAGAGAGAGTCATCTCAGTCAATACGTCAGACGGAGATAGATAGTGTATTCTGTGACGTATTGGATGTTGATTGGCGCTCTTTAATCGGTGATTACTACATTATTAGAGGTCGTAGGTTGATTTTTTAAACATCAATGGCACCAGGACTTACTAATCCTATATTTTGCATATTTCCAAAAAATGTGCAAAATGTCCATTGGCGGCCTCTCATTCACAAGTCCATGATGTTTAGAAATCACGCTACCCGCCTACCGACTAATCCTGCAATTTCATTTTGAGGCATGCGCATTGATATGTGAGTACACATGAAACATACCTACCTACCAACCACCTACTTTATGTACCTATGTATTTTAGAACTTGCAAAATGGATTGTCCAGCATCGATCAAACTTCGGGCTACTATAAGACAGGTGATCTTCTTGAAATAAAACAATTAGTAGAGAAACATGAAAATCATGACATGACAAATCAAATATTAAAACATGCATTAAGCATTTCGTCTTATATTTTTTCAAATCATGCCGGACCGCGTAAATTACACACATCGAAAAATCTTTTATAAACAGGCAAAAAATATAGCCTATGTATTTTCTAAAATACAATTTTTTTGAAATAACAACCTTATACACCCTCACCTTCATTTTCAATGCTCGTTAACATAAAATTTGGGTGTATCCATTTGAAAAAATTGATTTATGGCTGTTTTCTCAATTTAATTTTTAAACTTATTTTTTGACCACCCTACATCAATAGTTATATTGAAATGTTGTATAAAATCTATTAAAGGAGGTCCATTTCAATGAGAAATTCAACAATGAAAACGCTTTCTGATACGAAACATATTTACATTCAACTTGAGTCCTAAAAACGTTAGTTTTGACATAAAATCTTAAATATTTCAAAAACGCTTATATACTGAGGTAAAGATGTGGTACATCAGATCTGCCTAGAATTTTACGTAGAATCCAAAAATGTAATAATATAGAGTGTTCTATTTAAAGTAAGCAAATGAACAACCTCCGGTATGCGGAAGTGTCACCATCTTGAAAATATTTTAGCTTGAGTGCCCCAAAAGACTATGGTATACCTACCTACTGCCAAATGTTGAAAATCTTCCTATTAGCCCAGTAAAGTTGTCGTCAGCTTATAGGGGTCGGCAAAAAAAATCCAAACAGAATGATATTTTCCGAGATACTTGTGGACTGCCTCATTTTAAAGGGCAAAGTTGTCAGTTCTTGATCTCTATAACTTTTATTCAGGTCATTTTGCACTTAAAAAATGTTCAGAAAACCACCTCTTCAGCGCAAAACGTACCATGATTTTTTGGTTGGATGCTCAGGAGGCGGTCCACAATAAGTATCTCTGAAAATATCATTCTGTTTGGATTTTTTTTTGGAAAACCGACATCTTTACTGGGCTATATGTGTAGTATCTTGGATGATGTATTAGTATGCACAAACACCGGGATTGTAACTAACTTTTTATTTAACGCTAGACTCTACATTTATGGTGAAATGTTTTAAAGCTACACGATTGACACGCTCGGCTCTTCTAATGATAAACATTGACTGTCACAGGTGGAGAAAAGCCAATACATAACACTCCTTTCCCCTGGATAAAACATCATCGTACATCTAAGTGGTATAATCTTCTAGGTACGCTGGAGCAACTCTATTTCGAGATGAACGTCTCATGGGCAGTTACAAACCTACTTCATCATGTTCTAGTCTAATCCTGTCATGTTCTGGAACTAGTTGAGGTTCTTGTGCTTTTGTTTGCACATCATGAATAATCTCAACACCTGATTTGTCCCTTGAGATCTCTGGTATGGTTTGTGCACCCCGTCTTGCACGGATCTGATCTGTATGTCGACGTACGATTTTACCATCAGGAGTTTCGACTATAACTAAGTGGACCGGTTGATTCCACAATAGTAGAAGGAGCCCATCTCTGGCCAGGTCTGTATGATCGGTAGAAAATTGGCTCATTTTCTCCGAACAGTCTGATCGGTTTCTGAGGACCACATTGAGATTCCTGTTTAGCTGTCATGTCCCCTGCAAAATCTGGATACACTTTATCAATAAGAGTTGTTGATTTCCTGTTCATTAGAATCTCACAAGGCGCTCTGCCTGTCATACTATGCGGAGTTATGTGTTGGGACAACAAATATCTGCAAAGTGGAGTGGTCAAATCCTTGCCTCGCCACTCTACAGTCATTTTCCTCAAAACCGTTTTAACATTTTGTACCATTCTCTCGGCCTGACCATTGCTGCAGGGATGATACGGAGCCACCAAAGCTTGTCTAATAGCATTTTTGTGAAGAAAATCTTGGAACTCAGCTGCCGTGAACGCCGATCCATTATCTGAGACGCAGATCTCTGGAACCCCATGTGTAGCAAATAATTCTCGCATCACTCTCAAAGTTGCTGATGTGGATGTACTTCAGACTTGTCTGACTTCTAACCATTTTGAATATGAGTCTACAACTATTAGAAAATATTTGCCATCCATAGGACCGTCTAGACCATTCCCAAGGATGGATGGGAGCTCTACCTGGCATTTTCTTCGATTCTTGGCAGGGCTGGCAACCGTTCACCACTTCCTCAATCTGTCTATCCAAACTAGGCCACCAAACATAGGACCTTGCCAAACTTTTCATTTTGACTATGCCTGGATGTGCTGAATGGAGCATCTCCAACATGCCTTTCCTTCCCTCTGGTGGAATAATAACTCTAGTTCCCCACAAAAGGCAATCTTGATAGCAGGTTATTTCTGTTTGTCTTCGAAGATAGGGTTGATACTCTTTTCCATACTGCTCATGTGTGCCTTTCGATGGCCAGCCTTTCCAGGACCACTGCAATACTTGAGACAAAATTGGATCTTTTCTTGTTTGTGATGCGATTTGCTTGGCCGTGTAGGTTTTTTCTGGAATATTTTCCAACATTAACACATCCACAGATGGAGGCGCCTCCCGAATATTGATCTCTAGCGGAAGTCTTCTCAGAGCGTCAGCATTTCCAATGCATTTTCCTGGTGCAAATGTAGTGTATAGTCATAAGCACTGAGTAATATAGTCCAACGTAGCATACGCGATGACAACACGTCTGGTATTTTATCTTTTCCAAAAATACCAAGGAGGGGCTTATGATCTGTGTATAAACCGTTGGGGTCTTCTTGTTGTGGATTGTGAATGAATACAATTTTTGATATTTGATTTCAAAAGTGGACTGTATTGATTGAACAATTATAAAATAGGAAAACCTGAAATTGATAACTGACTGATACTGTCTCTTAATGTCTACTTTCACTACCTGTCGGCACGTTATCGAATCAAAGGAGCCAAAATACCGCCGGCTTGAAAGACTTTAGTTTTCAAAACTCATTGTTCTATGGGTAACAAATATATTTTTTGTGTAGCACGTATCTGGATATTGGTGGCAGTTTCAACTGTTACTGTGCGAACAATATTGTCATCACTTCCATGATGGAGTTCAATAAGGATGCTTTCCAACTTCCAAAACATTGGTGGAGTATTGTCATCCATCTATAGAACTAAACTGCCTTCCTTGATGGTATCACTGGTATCCTTGCGCCATTTGTAACGTTGCTGAAGTGTTTGAGGGTAGTCATGACTCCACTGACTCCAAAAATTCTCCACAGCTTGCTGTAATATCTGGAACTGCTTCAATCGATTTATAGGGTGTAAGGACGGACATATCACGAGGATCAGTTGATAAAGGGGTTAAAGGTCGGGAATTGATGATAGCTTCTATCTGAGTAGTAATAGTTGCAAGATCTTCAAATGTTAAAGTCAATTTCCCAACTATACGTGTGAGATGGTACTTGGCATGTTTAACAGCTGCTTCCCATAACCCTCTTCTATGAGGTGAATGAGATGGAATAAACGTCCATTGAATATTGTTGGTTTGAAGATATGTTCTGATTTCTGAATTGGTTGTCAATGTCTGCAGATTATTGTGAATTTCCTTTAGGTAATTGATTGTTAGCACCAACATAGTTGGTAGCATTGTCACTGTATATACGTTTACATAATCCACGCCTTGACACGAATCGTTTCAAGCTATTCAGAAACGATTGACTAGAGAGATCACTATCTATCTCTAAATGTATTGCTTTTGTGGTGAAGCAGATGAATATGCAAAGATATGCTTTGATGATTGATCTATTTCTCAATTAACCATCTTTTATATGAAATGGTCCGGCAAAATCTGTACCCACAATCAAAAAAGGTCTGGCTTGTCTTACGCGATCCTATTATAAAATGGTATTATCAATTTAGTTATAGCATGTTTTGGAGAAAGAATTATCTGGTGCTTGCTATCATAATTCAATAACGACTTTGAGAGTCTGCCTCCTAGTCGGAGAATCCCTTCTGCATCCAAAAATGGGTCTAGGTTCTTCAGGGAAGAATTATTGGAAATGTTGGATATAAGATATTTTTTGTGTCAGGTTTTGAATTTCTGAAGCTCTGTTAGCTATGAAAGTTTTCCATGAGCTTGGTGATGAAGATATCCATGGAAGAACAATTGAACTGTCTGTCCATAAATAGATGTTGTCGACTGTAAAGTTGATGGATTGCCTAATGCTATCAAAAAGTTGTGCTAATAGAAGAGCTCCACAGAGTTGCAGTTTCGGCAATGATATTGTCTTGAGTGGTGCAACACGTGTTTTGCTGCATAATAATGCTATTTTGATGTCTCCATCATCATTAATGGATTTTATATAAATGCATGCTGCATAAGCCTCTTCTGTGGCATCTGAATATCCATGAATTTGAATGTGTTTAGCTTCAGATATTAAAATGTGCCTTGGTATTGTGCAATGTTGAAAGCTGCATGCTTACAGTATCTCTTCCAACTACTGGTAATGTCAGTGGGTAGTTGTTGATTCCAGCTGAAACTTTGTGCCCACAGTGATTGCATCATAATTTTTGCTTTTATTGTTACTGGAGACAATAATCCAAAAGGGTCATAAAGTTTGGAAATAACAGAAAATATTTTGCTTTTTGTTAAGATATTTGGACATGAATCAAATGAATTAATTTGGTTAATGTATCACTGCTCGATTGCCATTTTAAACCCAGCGTCTTCCTTACTTTGAAATCTGCTTCATATATGTCATATTGATCCATGCTGCTTGATATTGATCCCCTCAGAACGCTTGGATCATTGGATGCCCAATGTTAAATCCATATTTAAGTAATAATGTTGAGATGTTAATCTTGATCTCCTTGACCTTTTTACTGCTGTCTGCTCCAGTGACCAAATCATCCACATAAAAGTCTCTGAGTATTATATTGCAAAGATCAGATTCTTCAGGATATTCATGAGCGACTTGTTGTAGGCTTCTAATAGCTTGAAATGCTGCACTGCTTATCCCATACGTCACTGTTTTTAGCTGCAAGTGTTGAACTGGATCCTTAGGATTTTTTCGGTGAACTATGCGTTGTAAATCACGTTGCTCTTCTGAAATGTGTATCATCCTGTACATTTTCTCAATATCTCCAACCAAAACTATTGAGTGACCACGAAAGCGGATTAATACATGAAATAAATTGCTTTGTATATTAGGTCCTACTTTCAGAGTGTCATTCAAGCTTAAACCACTGGCTGATTTTAAAGATCCATCAAATACAACTCTAAATTTATTAATGATTTCATTTTGAATACATTGATGGGGTAAGTAATAATATAAACTGCTGCTTTTGAAGTTTGGATTAACCCTGGTCATAATATGACCTAACGCTTCATATACTCATCCATGAAATCATTATACTGCTGACGTAATTTGGGTTGTTTCTTGAGTTTGCTCTCTACTGATTTTAGACGAATAATTAATGCATTGCTCAGATTGTTTTCTAGTTTATCAACATTATTCTTTGGTAGGTAATTTGACTATGAAATGACCAGTTGGAGTACGTTCTGTTGTTTCTTGAAATAATGTTTTACTCTTGGTCTTCTGGCGTGAGATGAATTTTAGAAGGAATATCTTCTATTGTCCAGAATTTTTCCAATGAATCCTTTAGAATTTGATTGGGATCATCAGTAGAAAGGTTGCAATGAAGTGATTTCAATTTGTTAGATTCATATGGTGCTATGTTGCCAGATACAATCCATCTCAGTTTAGTTTCTTGAAGTATAGGCTGAGCGCAAAGAAGCTCATAGAAAATATTTGCACCCAGTAAGGCATCAATTTCTCTTGAGATGTTGGATTGTGGATCAGCTTATTTGATGTGATTTCGTACGAGATGTGAAGATTCAAAAGATATATGAGGTAGATTATTCGTTATCTTATCCAAGACAAGGAATGATAATCTGGTGACAAATGATCCATTTTAGATTTGATTGATGCAGTAGTTTGTTTATTCATGGATGTTGTTGAATCGCCAACTCCAATAACAGATAAACAGTGCGTTTTTCTCAAGACGGAACAAAGGGATTCCCATGATAAATTTTCAGATCATGTTAGCAGTACTTCTTTTCAAAGTACACAGCTGAAACATGCCGCAAATAAAATTTGGTGCCTAGAGACTATGTTATTCAATCAATTAGCACAGAATAAATTGAAAAAAGATTTTAAAAAGTGCTTTTATTAATTGGAAAGTAGTACCTTTTTACTAGCCTTGTATAAACCACTGTCAATCAACCAATACTTCATTGTCAAATTGTGATAACATTTATTTCTAACAGTATAATACATGCAATACAAAACCAAACATTATGTCTTGGATAACCTGTTCAAAGTGTCCCCCTCGGTGTTCTCTATTCACGACCAAGAAGTATTTGTAACGGTCATAAAAATGAAAATGAAATTTTTTGGTTAAAAAAACTGACAATGAAGTTAGTCACGTCAGAAAATTTGTTGTCATCGGCATATACAAGGCATGTTAAAAGTATCACTTTCTGATAAATTAAAGCATTTTTGAGTCTTTTTCCCAGTTATTCTGGCGTAATTGATTAACTAACACAATCTCGAAGCATCAAAGTTCATCTACAGCAAGTTTCAGGTGTGTACTACGAATGGAAGTAGGTACTGCTAACATGGGATTGAAAATTTAACATGGGAATCCCTATGTTCCGTCTTTAAAAAAAACGCACTGTACTGATATTGGACAAATTCATGGACAACTTCTTACAAAATTTGGAGGTGATGAAGTTTGGTTGACTTCCACTGTCAAGTATTAAGTATTACTCTGCATTTATGCCAATTATTGTATGGATCTTGATTTTGTATATTAGCTGTTGATTATAAAACATGTAAATTTGGATTTCTGCAATAGTTTGATGAAAGATCGTCTGAAACAATCAGAGATTGATTGGCAACACTGGAAATGGAGCTTGTAGATTGATGCGGTCGTTCTTCTGTGCTTGGGTGAAACTTGTTTGATTTTTGTTCAAAATGAAGGAATGTATTATGATGCTTGTTGCATTTTTTACATTTACTGTTTGAACTACATTGAAATGTGGAATGTCCACTGCGAAGACAATTTGTACATAACTTGAGCTTTTGAACTTCTTTGAATCGGTCAGAAGCTGACATCTGCTTGAGCGTATTACATGCGTAAATCTGATGAGAACTTGTTTTGCATTAACTGCATAATTGCTGAGAGTTTGATACATGACCAGAGAATGCTTTTTTGGATTTGGTAACAAATGAGGTTTGTTTATTGTCATCATCAAGACATTCTTCTTTGTCCAATGTCTCCAATAGTATACAACGTCTTTCTAGAAATTGTGTGAAGTCTGCAAATGTCAAGGTTTTGTTGTTAGATTCACTAGAAATGAGTTGAAGCTCCCATTCCTTTTGGCTGGTTGGGTCCAATTTTTTGCTGAGAATATGGAATAATAAAGTATCCCCTGTTTCAACAGGCTCACCCAGTGATTTCAAAGATCTCGAGTGTTTCAGAATATCTTCTGTGAAATTACAAAGACTGAGGCACTTGTTTTGAATAATTATTAGAAATATATGGAGCATCAACAATTGCTGAGATATGTGTTTTAATGATGATATATTTATTTTGATAGCGAGATTTCAAAAGTTTGAGAGCGTTTTCATAGTTCTCATTTGTGATTTCGATGTTTTTTAATGATTCTTGCAGCATCTCCTCTGAGGCAGGTAGATAGTAAAACTTCTTGATATTATCCAGTGAATGATTGTTGTGTACTAGGGATATAAACATGTCATGAAACTGACTCCACTTGTCCTATTCTCCATGAAACTTTGGCAGTTCTATGACTGGGAAATGTATGTTGCTTCGATTATTTGATACAGAAACACTGCTGCTTCTGTCGGTATGATCTTGTTTGGATGATGTTTGAGAAGTTCTTGACCGATCGCCATGATCTGATAGTATTTGTTTTCAAATTGTACATATTGATTGTCATCTGTGTCAGTATCGCTGATCAAATTGATAATTGATTTCACCTTGAATGTTTTCAAATTGATCTAATAATGCTTGATTCCTCTCTAGACGGGCACTCAATTCATTGTAATGGATAGGATCTTCTGATGAAAAATCACTTACAAAAGTATGGAACCTTGACAGATTTTTGATTAGATCGGTACGCATTTGAGACAATTGTTCCAATTTTTGAGCCATCATGACGTGATATGGGCATGAATGTACGAATGAACAATAATCGTATCACTTGTTTGGAGATTAAAAAATGGAATGGGCTTACCAAATTTCTCCTTATGTGTGTTGGTTTAGGTTTACCAACAGTGTGGTTCAGGTATGAGCACTTCCTTCCAGAGATGCGGGCCACGAATGCAGTTTTCACAATAACCCACAGTGTTAGAGTCACAGAGCTCACTGACAATGTCACAATATTCACAATCCGGCTCGATGCTGACCGTGTATAAACCGTTGGGGTCTTCTTGTTGTGGATTGTGAATTGATGCAGTTTTTGATATTTGATTTTTTGGATGATTATAACAATTATAAAATAGGAAAACTTGAAATTGATAACTGAATGATTCTAACTGACTGATACTGTCTCTCAATGTCTACTCGCACTACCTGTTGGCGCGTTCTCGAATCAAGGGATCCAACAATCTGTCTTGATAGTTACATGACGTCCATAAACATAATCGTGAAATGTCTTGAATCCTGTGACCACAGATAAAGCTTCTCTGTCAATCTGTGCGAAATTCCTTTCGGATGCCGATAACGTGCGGCTATGATACGCCACTGGAGTTTCCAATCCTTGCTCATTTGATTGTCTAAGAATACAGCCTACTCCATAAGGGGATGCATCGCAAGTCAAAGTCAGGGGTTTCTTTTCATCGTAATGTCCCAAAATTGGTTCACTCACTAGAATGTCTTTCAACTGTTAAACATGCGCGATTTTGTTCGGAACGCCACTGAAACGGTTTTCCTTTTTCAATAGTCTGTGAAATGGTTCCGTGATAGTCGCCTTAGCTTTTAAAAAGATGTGGTAAAAGTTAATCAAACCTAAAAAAGCTTGTAGTTCAGTTTTATTAGCCGGAGCCCTCGCGTCGACTATGGCCTTGATTTGGTCTTTTGTTGGTCTAATGCCGTTCGCACTGATTTCGAAAGCGAGAAAAACTGATTTTTCTGCCCGAAACACGAGCTTTCTGCTTTTAAGTGTGAATTGTCTTTTTGAAATCGCACCAGTACTTGAGGCGCCGCTGAAACCCCGAATTGAAGCATGTTGCAACGAAATGCTCCTCTCTGTGAGTAATTATAGCTTGAGCTTCGGCGGTTTCATTATCAACACTTAGTAGTAGAAAAGCTTGTGCCATGTCCAGCTTTGCGAAAATTCTTCCTTCTGCTAGGGTGGCCAGGATATTTTGGACAGCCGCCACTGGATAAACGTCCGGGCGCAATGCTTTATTTATCGTGGAGCGATAGTCTCCACAAATCCTGACTTCATCATTGTTTTTCCTCACGCGACAACTATATAGGGGTACACCATTTTGGATATGCGATTGGTTCTAGGACTTTTTGCTCTATTAGTCTGTCAAGTTCTCGGTCAATTTTCTCTTTCAGTGCAAAAGGTACCTTTCCGGCTCTGAGAGCGATTGGTTTGATAGTAAGGTGTAAATCAAAACTAACGGGAGGGCCCTGATAGCCGCCTAACTCAAGTCTGAAAACCTCTGGGTAATCTTTAATATACGAGCCATCTAATAAATTGATCTGGTTCACACCAGCAATTGACAAACTTATAGTGCTCCGAACCAGTTTTTGCCCAAAAGACTGGCCCTGTTAGCATCCACCACTATGAGAGGTAACTTTGCACTTTTATTGGACAGTTTAACGTGTACTTCACATTCTCCGATAATCGAAATCACTGATTGTTGATAATCTCGTAAAATCAAGTTCGAATTGCGTATTCCCGGTGGATGTCCATTAAACAAACTTTGAAAAACCGAACGACTCATAACTGAATACGCTGCGCCACTGTCTACTTCCATTTTCGTCTCTTTATCACTCAGGAAAACGTCCACTAAAATTTTCCCTGCAACCGAACCGCTTTTCAGGTTATATAAAACAACGTCGTCGTAAACCGGATCCGCCAAAGAGTCACACTCAAGAATATTTTGACCGTCACCCGAATGAATGTCATCTTCCGATTCACTCGCACTGTCATAGTCACTTTGTTGGTTATCAACACAATGTACTTGTTTTCCTGCATTGATGTTTTTTTTCTTTGCGAAACAGGCCACTTCAATGTGGCCCCTCTTGGAACAATACCTGCAAACAGCTTTTGAAAAAGCGCATGTGTCTGCTGAATGTTGTCCCTCACATCGCGAACAAAAAAGAGTGGCCTTGTCGCCCATTTCTTCAAGCTGTGACGGTGACGAGCTACCACCTGATGGCTGCTTTCGTTTTATTTTCGAGCTCAATCTGCTGCCGATGCGAAAATTACCCTGGGAATGTTTATTTGTGCTATTGCTGGTTTCCGACACACTCTCACGTGAAGCTGATACGCTTGTTGTCGCCACTTCATGTGCTATGTACATTTCCTTGGCTTTCATAAACGTGATTTTGTCCTCTGCTAACTTACGAAGTTGTAAGCTCTCGTCACTGACCCCACAAACGATTCGATCGCGTAGCATATCTTCCAGTTTGGAAAAATTGCATTTTTCCGCTAATCTACGCCACTCTGAGAAAATCTGACAAGGATTCGCCTGGTATTTGATCCCGCCTGTAGAAACGGGATCGATCAACAATCTCAGATGTTTTTGGTGCAAAGTGCATGAGATCTCAACTCTTGTATTATGTCTGCGTAGCCTTTTCCAGATACTTTTGCTGGAGAAAGCAAACTTCGTAAAAGCTCATTCAACTCCGGGCCGCATAAACTGAGCAAAACTGCCTTCTTCTTGTCATCGTCTTTGATATCGTTTGCAATCATGTGAATCCCAATCCGTTCAGCATACGCCTCCCAGGATTTTCCATTATTTACATTGAACGGTTCGATATTACCCAAATTAGACGACATTTTGTCTATTTCTTTCACGCTATCACATCACGCCGGGTTCCAAACCGCACAAAACAGACCAGTTGTTTTTCGAAATTTTCACTGTCTAAATGTCACTCAAACTGTCTATGTCTTTTTGGAACTGGATCATCGATATCCCATCCTCGTCGCCAATTAATGCAGTATCTTGGATGATGTATTATTATGCACAAACACCGGGATGGTAGCTAACTTTTTATTTAACGCTAGACTCTACATTTATAGTGAAATGTTTTAAAGCTACACGATTGACACGCCCGGCTTTTCTAATGACAAACATTGACTGACACAGGTGGAGAAAAGCCAATACATCACAATATGTTTAGTTTTCCACGGGGTTTTCCATAATATAGATCGAGCTTGTTCCTGGAGGGACACCCTGTACCTTGCAATAAATCGATGTCGATCTTGAATTTTCGTTTTAGCGTATTTGGAAAATACAATCGATACGCACATGCTAAAAAATGATGTCATCGCTTTAATGACGTTTCGCGTGCTATGTTCGCGTGTACCTACAGGGTGTCTCACGGTCTATGGTACGTTAGACGTTTACGGAAAACTAGACATAGGATCGACCTGAAAATTTGGCTGAGCCCATAATCGAGTATGATCTATATTTTAAAAATATTTTCAGTTTTGCAGTGTTGCCGCTTCTTTCCAAAAGTCGTGACATCTTTCTTATTTTAAATTGACCACCCTGTATATTATTATTTTTTTGGATTCCTTGACTGATTCTAATCACTTTTGCTTGATATACTATCGGCAGCGGTTTTCGAGATATAAATAATGTAGTTTCTAGGGCAACCTATAGTTGCCAGGTCCCACAGCAATAACAATTTATTTTTAGTAGCAAACTGCAACTACATTATGTTTCATATCAATAATACCAATACAATTTATTTTTTGGACAAATGCAATTTTTCTTGTAGAACCTGAAGGTTTAGGTATGGGAACATGGGATACCATTTGAAAGGAAATTTATTGGTCTTTTCATTTTTCAAGTAATATACAGGGGGTTCCATTTGAGAAAATAGCTTTTTTATCATTTTTGAGTATAGGAAAAAGATTAATAAATTTGAAGCACCCTGTATATTTACAGATCGGTTTCTCCATTGGAACCATATAAACCTACCTTCTTCTAGTCGGCATAGCAATTTCAACTCTCCACCGTTTTCAAGTACGAAATTATTGAACTCAATCCACTGATGTGTTTTACGACAAAAATATTATAAATTAATTTATATCTCGAAAACCGCTGCCGATAGATATAGGAGTATATCAAGCAAAAGTGATTGGAATCAGTCAAGGAATCCAAAAAAATAATAATATACAGGGTGGTCCATTTAAAATAAGAAAGTTGCCACGACTTTTGGGTAGAAGCGGCAACACTGCAGAACAGAAAATATTTTTAAAATATAGATCATACTCGATTATGTGGAGCCAAATTTTCAGATCGATCCTATGTCTAGTTTTCCGTAAACGTCTAAGGTACCATAGACCGTGAGACACCCTGTATATATTTTTTCGGTGTACGTACAAATTGGCGTGTACCTACTCACATCGTGATAAATAAGCACAAGTACAGTGGAGTAAAATGGAATTATACAGTGCTTTTCTTTAATGTCCCCTACCCTTTTATTTTTTGAACGGCTCAACTTAGAGACTTCAAATTCTAGGTGATGAACTGATGAAATACAAGCATGTTAACTATGTTTTGACATAAAATTGACATATTTTAAATAGAAATAGGGGTCATGTGACACCTCATTTCAAAGGTCCTGATGAGTACTTTATAACCCTAGAATATTAGGTCGATATCTTCAAGAACTACAAAATGGCGGTACATACAATTACCCATTGAACTCCATACTACCTGGAACGGACCCGCTTATTATTGAGAGTGAAGCAGGTAGAGATAGCGTTAGTTACGGATACCTATCTCTTTCTAACTCATTGACCTATATGCATGGAGTAGAGAGAGATAGCGATAGTTACGGATACCTATCTCTTTCTAACTCATAACAGGAATGACACACTTTTCGATTCGTTGTCAACAACGACCGGGTCCTTTCCAGGTACGTAGAATGGAGTTCAATGCAATTACCACATTGATACATACACTTTTGAAAAAAAATCGTCAAGTTCGATTCAAAAGATGCTGGAGATATTCTTGACACAAAGTTTGGGTTAGGAATAAATTACAAAAATGTCAAAAAAGCATCTTTTGAACTGAACTTGACGATCTTTTTAAAAAAGTGTATGTATCAATGTAGTCATTAAATGTACCGCTATTTTGTAGTACTTGAAGATATCGACTCAATATTCTAGGGTTATGAAGTACTCATCAGGACCTTTAAAATGAAGTGTCACATGACCCCTATTCCTATTTAAAAGAACATTCCAAGATGGCGCCCAGCCGCCATCTTGAATTTTTCATATGTCAGTTTTATGTCAAAACATAGTAAACATGCTTGTATTTCATCAGTTCATCACCTAGAATTTGAAGTCTCTAAGTGGAGCCTTTCAAAAAATAAAAGTGGGGGACATTAAAGAAAAGCACTGTATAACATCAATGCATTCAGCGATGATGAAAAATATATAATACGTCGTCCCAAATTCATCAGTTCCCGGACCAACTCAATAGCATGAAATGGAAAAATGTAGGTATAACACAAATGAGGCTCAAGTTGCCACAGACAATTTCGTTAGAATAAACCAAAACTGTACCTAATAATGCTTACCCTCTAATACAATCTAAACTACAACACCAAATATCAGAAATAAGAAGAATTTTTGAAAGAATATACCTAGTAGAAATAACTTCCAATTTCAAATTGATTTAAATATTTGAAAACGACTTCAATCGTTTGGTTTTGCTGTGACATTTGTCAAATTAAACTGCGATTTGTCACACCGAAAACTTCAAAACTGAAAATTCTGTAGTTAATTGACCAAAGAACATTTTTTCGCTGTGAAACGATACATGCCTTGATCATTGGTTACCGTGAACGCATTTGGTTAGATCACCAAAAAGGTGACCAGACATTGTGAAACTGGGCCTTAATATCAAAATGAAGCGATTACGGACCTATATTCAAATGAACTGATCCCTTAAATCCACCTATGAATTCACACCTTTATGGATTAGGAACTGATTATAAATCACTGCTACGATTTTGTTTATTTACGTTACAATAATAACAACTATTCATTCGTGAATAGAATGAATAACGTTTTTAATTGTCAGTTGCGAGAATTGGACGGTCAACAAACTACTCATTATTCATTCTATGCGTGCTATGAGAGTAAATAGTACTAATTAGAACGCAGCATTTTTCAAATAAAATTGATAATCGGCTTTAAAATCAATGACAAGTTCTGAATACCTAGTAGCAACAGAGAACATTACATTGTAACTCAACTTCATTTTGTATAAACAAAGTTCAGGTTAACAGCAATTATGATGAATGAGTGATGAGAGGCAAAAAACACCTTTTTTGAGTGTTATGACAAAAGAAATAAAAATAACAAAACGAAACATGCAGATTCTCGAAAAGTAGATGTTTTTGAACAGTGAAAAAGTAACATAAAAAAATAGAATGAGAGATGATATTTATAGGATATTTAAACAAAAATATATCCACCCTAGATAATAGCAAAGAACAAAATTAACCCAAAAAAGAAAAATCAAGATCATGGCTTTACTTCAGCTATTTCATTCATCATCATCACAACAGCTTATTTGTTTGCTGATGCAATGTTAATCCTATCTATAATCCTAATAACTAGACAAATTTCAATAAAAAAAACATTAAAAAAACTTCAAGGCATTGTATTGTAACACTATTCGGACGCGTCCATTGTTTATTCTACAGAAATGTTCATAATTATTATCTCACCGTCCTTGCATCCTGACAAAATACTTTTTTTCTACTTCTATATCAATTATATCGGAAGCATTCCATTTTCAATAATGCGCATTATACTTAAAAATCAATAACAAGTTTAATCGTTTTCAACGGCGATAAAGTACTTTGGTGAATGTTCGATAAAACGTGGCTTTGAAATTTCTCACAATCAGTTATGGGGAAATTTAACTGACTATAAATGTGTGGTTTATGACTGCCTAGCAGTAAAATTTGGTTTTTAGGCACGATTTGTGGATTTTGCTACTACAGCAAGTCGAGCGCACGGAGTAAAAAAACAGACAAGGCTGTTGACGGTACGACTCTATCAAGGCCTCTATGTTCCAAAAACTGACCAGCAGGGACAAAGGGCGTGGTTGGGCCATTTATTACTCTGTACGTTCGTTGAACAGAGCTTAACAATCTATTTATTGTGTCTCAAATAAGTTAGACTACTGTTAGTGTTCGAATTATATGCAAAAACCCGCTACGTTAATTTTCAAAATAAATAATATGAGGTGGTTTCTGATTTTAAAAATAATATCTTCTACACCTTTGCGCAGGCGAGTTAAAGTAAAAATAAAATTGCAAAATTGCGAAATTATATTTTTTAAACAGGGATTGTTTCTTATCTAGTCCTCAAATTGATTTTTTCTCTAATTTGATTTGCCAACTGTAACACCATTTTGAGAAAAATAGAGATAAAAAATAAAGTGAAAATATTGAACTCAAGTTTGAATAAAGAAAAATAAATAAGGATTCAGGATCTCAACTTTTTGTTGATTATTGATCTTCACTTCGGGATGGAGTTCCATTTCAAATTGCAAAATGAAAGAAAAGGTCCTTTCTCCAATATCAAAATTAATTTACTGTCCGACGCGTTTCGGGTATCCACCCATCATCATGAACAATATGAACATATGTCAATCTCTAAAAATTGTAATATTGTAAAAGAACATCCTCACGCACTAGACGTACAAAAAATAAAAACACTGACCAAATATATCAACAAACAACAAAGCAGTCTGTGTCAATTTGTTGTTTGTTGATATATTTGGTCAGTGTTTTTATTTTTTGTACGTCTAGTGCGTGAGCATGTTCTTTTACAATTTTTTTTAGAGATTGACATTGTTCATGATGATGGGTGGATACCCGAAACGCGTCAGACAATAAATTAATTTTGATATTGGAGAAAGGCCTTTTCTTTCATTTTGCTTTTTGTTGATTACCAATTATGTACTCAGAGACGAAACTTCTGACCACGAAAGTAGCAAATATCTACAAAAAAATTAAAGCAACGAAAAAAATATGAAAAAGTTCGAAGTTAATCAGAATACAAAATCAGGTTTATGTTGGTTACCAAGATGAAACGTTGAATCACAAAAATATATAAAAATAATAAGAAATCAAAAAATAAATTAGTTTTGAAAATCCAAGTTGATGACAGTCCACATAAAAAATAGAGATGAAAAGACATTCTTCTCACATCTATAGTTTTCACGGTAAAACTTTGTAAATAGTTTCCAATCTCGTCTATGTGACATTATGGCATCTTTGAGAAATTGCCTAAGAACGTAATGTAAAAATATGGACGTCCATCAAACTATCGTACAGTGTGGATGTTAATACGTGGATCTATAGTGCATACTAAATAACGAACGTCCATGGGGCGTACATATTTTGTAACAAGTACCGTTGATTGATAAGAAGAAAAATACGCAAACCCTCTTTGTTCAATTTTCCGATGCGCCGATACATTATAACAGATTTATTGAGTATATTTTACCGTACTCCTTACCTAGGAGTCGGTCATATTTCGCATTGCGTTCTTGACCATTAACTTCCGTATTTTTCCACCGTCCATAGTACTTCCAGTTTTAGTTTTGGTTCATTTAACCATTTTATAATAAGATATAACATATAACAATGCACCTTTTAATGCACACTAAACGTACGTACATGAGACGTCCAATAAGCCACATCATTGATAATACGTCCAGTTTGTTTTGCTCGATGGACCCGTTAATGAAAACTAGACGGACGTTTGGTGCCATCTGGGTAAAGAGGAGAGACACACAGAAGTATAAATACCAGAAGTAATGGTAAAAATCCAATCAAGAGAATAAATAAAAAGTGAATAGGAATTTTTAAAGATAAAATTTATTTTGATCACACATGGTTATATAAAAAATAAAAAATAAAAAAATAGAATAGAAAAAAAAATCAAGTTGATGTTGTTCACGCCACGCGGACACAAAACGTCAGACCACAAAAATATAAATTCATACATAACATTATTATCCATTGAAAAAAAATAAAAACAAAAAATTCAGGAAAATAATAAGAAAATAAATAATTATATATGAATTAAATGTAAATCAGAATTAAAAAAACAAGAAAGATGATGACGAATAAAACGTTGGACCACAAAAATATATATCAATGCTCACCATACATGATAATATCTAGGTACTAACTAACTACAACTAACCCAAACTAACCCAAACTAACCCAAACTAACCCAAACATAAGAGATTTGAAAATCAAATCGAATAACTGAAGAAGAATTTTCAAAAATCAAGCTGAGGTTGGTTCATAAAAAGACGAAACGACGACCAGAAAAATATTAGACAGAGAAATAAAAGACTAGGAGAATGTGTAATTTATTTTAATTTTTTTGGTAAACAGTATACATACATCCTATTAAAACGCAAAATAAATACAGAAAGAATTTTGAAGCTTGTGGTTAATAAAGAACTATTATTACCTATATTATTATTAATTAGAATAAAAAAAACACAATAAGCTGGTTGTTGCTCATCCACAAAGAAGTTAAAATAAAAACAATTATGCGAACAGTCTAATACAATATTAAAACAAAAATAAAAAGATAATGCCCAGAAATGATAATGAAAAAGTTACCTAATGAAAATAGTCAGTTTTTTATTAGTGTGTGCGCAAAGCATATAAGCTGTTAATACCTATACATGTTGAAGTTTTTGAGATTTGAATGATGAGCCATCCTCCACACAAATATGAGATAAAAATATAGATTTAATTTAATGTTAAGATTATATAATGCGCAAATTTATTCCACAAACATTTTCAAACGACCTAAACACGATTTCCATTCAAAATCTACATAAATCTTGAGTACCCACGTGGGTATAATAATAGGTACTGATGGAACGTCTAGCGTCTAGCCTATAATCTAGCGCAATGTCCCCAAAGATTTCATCAGAAATCCACACAAACAATTACTACGAGAACACGTAACAAATCAGTCCTCCCAATCCAACCAATAGAAACATCTTTCACAAACTACGCCGTTCCTAGGCATTTCTGACTAATAATTCATGGAAAATAAAAACAAAAACTATCATCTATAACTTAAAACAAAACCGGCAACCGTGCGCCATTTAATCAAATAATGCGCACATTGCCGGCATAAAAAAAGCGCCGATGAAAACAGCGTGTTTAGTATTAAGTTCGTGCTGTGCTAGAAGGTATAGTCAGTCCTGCGTATTTGTGTTTGGATTAAATCCGGTTGAAATGTCAGCATCCCCAATGGCGAGACAGGCAGTGGTCAGCACGCAAGCGATCCCTATTAAGAGGGTGGTGGTGAATGATCCTTCGGAGATGCCCAGTCACTATTCGCAAACTCCTGGAGGAACTTTGTTCTCCACTACTCCCGGAGGTGAGTTGGTTTAGCATAAAATATCTTCGAAATTTGAACATTTAAATATGTTGATCCATTTGAAAGAATGAGTAAAAATTATAGATTTCGACAAATTATCTCAAAAAAGGTCATGAGGTTCACACAAACTCTCGATAATGATAAGAAATCAAAAAATTGAATAAAAAGTAAATCAGAATTTAAAAAAAAAACAATTAAGTTGATGTTGGTTCAGACGCGGATGGAACGTTAAGGCACAAAAATATAAATAAAGCAAAAATAACGAGTTGAGAAAAAAATTGAATATGAATAAAAATCAGTATCAATATCAAAAATTAAACTCATCATGTTGAATTTTGGTCTAATTGATAAATCACTTTGTGAATTGAAAATGAAAAATCGTGGTTTTAAAAGTATGAGTGAAACTTATGGCGCACTAGAACGTGCACCATCTCCTTTGAATTCAAAATCAAAATTTCTAGAAAGTTTTGTAAATTATAGACATTATTGTTGTGACAAATTTCACCAGAATTTGTGGTCTTGATATCACAAACGATTAGGACTGTGGAATTTTGAAAAAGTCTCTTCAAATATTGACATTAATTCAAATATCCACCTGTTACTCAAAAATCTTTAGACAATTTTAAAAATATGAGAAGTGGAAAATGTTGAAAATACAGATTCGAAAACAAGTTAATAAAGACGTTGTAAAAAGATTAAAAAACCTTTTAAACCACATATGGAACAAACAGGAAAAAAGTCATAATCGATTACGTGGATAATTTGACTTTTTTTTAACAGTAAAATTAAAACTTGTTTGTTTATGTCGCCGGTTTTGGCAATAACAAAAACACCTGCTTTTTGCGCGTTTGTGGTTGGTTGATTGATTGATTTACGAAATAAACAATAGTTACATGATAAGTTATGGGGGGAACCTTAATTTTTTGACATTCGCAAATATCATCCCACATACATATCAGCAATAATTTAATTTATTGTCACTGAACTGTCTTCCTGTTTGCGTTGACTGATTTATTACCATTTCAGCCACTCGAACAAAACAACTAAACTTTTTTCATAATAAATTATATGGTTCAGCAAAGTGTGGTGTTTTTGCAACGAGTTTTATGTGTTATCACAAGGTCGGGTCTGGTTTTAAATTATTTCATAAAGTGGCATTGACATTAGTTGAAATGCTAATGGACGCAAGTGTTTGACACTCGTTGAAAACGTCGTTCTTATTAAGTTTTGTTTTTCTTATATTTTTTATTTTTTATCAATTTTGCCTACCACAGAATCAATGAGAAAAATCAATGGCTGCACCAATTTCTAACATTTTATTTGCCTGTCCTCTGACTACGCCACTGCACTGATTTTCAAAATATTGTTTTTTTCAATAGCCAATGAATTGTGAATGGTCACATGATGGGTTTTATTGTTGAAAATATGGGATGGAGTTCTGTATTCTTTAAACGACACGCCACTGAATTTACTGGAAAAATTATATAATTTGATGGATTTTGGAAGTTCTTCTTTTTTGTTCAAAAATTTGAAAAAACAGATTTTCAAAATCTCTAGAATATCTGAAAATAAACGAAGATTGAAAGCATTTGAAAAATCAAGCATCCAACGAAAACCTTGAAAAATTTGAGGATGTTGACTCTTTTCGTGTTCTATAGGGAAGCCAACCAAATATTTAAAAAGTCAAAAATCAAACGAAATCCTGAAAGAACTAAAATTGATAAAAACAAAAACCTGGCCTTCTCCATGCACACTTCTAGAATTAAGCCTTTCAAAATCAATATTTTTCTGTTGATGGAAAAAAAACATCCAAAATCTGACAAATTAAAAATCTAAAAAAATAAACATGGAAACTCACAGATGTCGAAATCAAACTAAAACCTAAAACTTTCCAAATTTATTTTAAGGTTTTTAAAGGTTCGGGGGTCTCAAAGAAAATAAAATTAACAACGGATCCGTCGATTTTTGATCCGAGGGGAAAAAATTTGGCCCATCTTCAACTTTAAAACTTAACCCTCTAATAAGAGGGGGTGATATTTAGCAACATGTTAAGTGGAAAGATGAGTCGAGTGATACCTTATTTTGAAGGCCCTTCAAATCTGATTACAACTGCTGAGCTGTCATTGTCAAAAATTGTTTTTTTTTCATTTAATAAATAATTAACCGCAAAAGTTCACTACTTCTTCTATATTATGAGGGCCAAACCTCACTCAATCGTTTTGGCCTCGGTTTTGGCAATGATATATTTAATAAAAGAAAAATAAAAAAATATTGGGATAAATAAATCATTGTTAAAAAAACATTCAAGTCAAGGATATCCGTGTATCCAAAAATTAGAAGCTGAAACAAATTCAAAATCCAGGTAAAAAATGTAGGTAAAACATAAAATTGTGCGTCAGATATCAAAGTTGACCGGGATTGATAAATCGACCGAAAGACATCGACGAAAATCTTCTGACCTACTTTTTTTGTCATCTATTCACTCAAATAATAATACGTACTAGAAAAAAATATATTTTTTCGAAAACATGATTTTTTACAAAAATATGGAATAAAACAAAACTCAAAATTTTTGACTTTTCTGGTGAAGATATTGTTTTCAATATATGAATGGGTTTTGGTAGTGAAGTCTCGTAAAATTATGAAATCGATAATAATAAAGGAGTTTTTAATTCATCTAGAATATAAATTGATATTTATTTATATGTTCATATGAATAAATTTAAAATTCCACATTCAATGACCTTTTTTTTGGAACATTTCTATGCGGTAGAATTAACTTGTTCTCGGCTATCAGAAACTATCCGGACTACTTCAAATAAAACCATCTATTTATTCAGCTGACATCATAAAGCCTTGATAGTGAGATTAGTAAGGCAAGCAAAATGGGCAAATGAACTTTACCACGCATTTTGTTTACTTCTCACGTCAGGGTCAAACTTTTAGGCATGGAGACAGCCGAAAATATTTTTTTGAATTAATTTTATAGTTGACGTCTAAAATTTCTATTTCTAGGAAAAAAATGGTAAACATTTTTGATAGGTGGCCAAGACGAATAGACTTCCTACATTAATTTAGCTTTTTTTAATTCAACTTTATATAATAGGTTGTTGAACTTGCTGATTTTGTGTCTATGAATTTCATTTTTCATTGAAGTTCATTTTCCTTTCTTTTCATCCAATTTTGTTTTGTCTCCTCATTGTATTATATTTTTAAAATTTCCTTAGGTTTAGGTTAGGTTTTTTTTTTATTTGTTTCGATCTTTTTTTTTAACACTTTTAGTACGCTGTTTTAGTTTGTTTTCAAATTCTTTCAAGTCGAATGTATAGTTTCCGTTTCCACTCTTACTGAGACACCCCGTATATCAACTTGAAATTTGGTAAAGGTAGATAGGTGGTCATAGAACGGAGTATGGCATTTGTTATGAAAAAATGAAAAAAAAACAGTATTGATGATTTTGTCATAAACATTTTCAAATTTAAATAAAAAATCTACTTTGGTACCCATGCACCCTGAAAATTATTGTGTGGGAATTATGATAAAAACTGTAGATTTTGAAACTTTGTGAATTCGTCTCGGATATGTTGAATTTCGAAATGCACAAATAAAAAGCAAAAAAATGATTGTTTAATCAAAGTAACATAGTCAATTCATGAAGGTTTTGGAAAATTCCGCGAAATAAATTTGATTGCCTGCTTTTGCTAAAAATATTAAATATCATAACATAATAAATAATATCATATGTTTTAAATATTATTTGATTTATCTTGCCAATATTTTAATCCAAATACGACCTTCATCCTTATCGTCGCAATAAATGAAACGAGTTGCAAATATCAAATTATTCTTTTATCAGTACGACCTATATTTTTATATCATTGAATTTATAAATCATATTAATTATGTATGTATATCTGGTTTGAGATCACAAGATAATACGAAAATAATAACTTAATGAGTTTATTAAAAATAAATCGAAATATTCAAAAAAATCGACATTTTTCAACAGCTCATTTTGAAACAAAAGATGTCTCCGAAGAAATAATAAATTGATTTTATTGAAGTCTTTGAATTAACCCAAGCAGACTTTTCCAAAAAATTGAATACACCTGCTTCGAGAAAAACGTCGATATAATTTCAACAAACGAAACATTTCAGTATATAAGTATCAAATGCACATTGTCTGGTTTTGATTTTATCTTGTCTGTGATCAGATTTCTAACAATGGATAATTCGTTGAAACTCGTGTTGTCATTGTTGTCAAGGGAAACTTCCATTGTTCAATAATCCATTTCAAGTATTCTAATTATGGAATTTTTTGACATAGATTTTTAAGTGGGTTATCTTGACATAAATATATCTGAGTATCTTATCTTTGTAATTTCAAATTTACGATAAGAAACAGTTAGGAAGTATTATTTCCAAATTAGACGAGTCCTACTCGCTGATTTTATTCTTATAAAAAGATCAACAACCCCAAAACCACAACATACATATACAGAGTGTCCGGTAAGTATATGGCATAATTTCGGGAGCGTATATAGGGGAGGTCAAAACAACCCCAGTTTGTCATAAAACTTTCTTCTCTAAAGCGCCTCCTAACGGAGATACAGATACCCCTCACTATACGTTCCCGAAATTATGCCATATACTTACCGGACACCCTGTATAGGTCATTAATTTTTCTATCAATGAATTTTCCCAAAATGTTTCCATATTAGTCAATGGAACTACAAGGCAGTTAATTTGGAAAATTTCCGATTAAAACAGATTTGAAAATGGGTGAGAAAATTTCCACTTTGAACATAGGTAGTTAATTTACAAAAATAATTCACAACTCAAAAACCTCATCAATCAGAATCAGGACGTTGAGATTTCCAAATTTGGATTTCATTTAATGTTTATTCGTTTCTATTTAATTCAATACTTATTACTCACTTTGTTTTGATTTTTCCATTTCTCTCACTATTTTAATTATTATGAAATCAACCTGTACGTCTTTTGTTTAAGTTTTTTGTTTAGAATTTTTCATGAACTTTTCACTTCTCAGTTACCTACTAACAAGTGAAAAGTTCTTTTGTTTTTCATTTATTTGCTCCTTTTTTATTTTACACTTAGTTTTCAGTTCTTAAGCTTTAATGTTTCGCTCTTTTTTGAGTACTTTTTTCTTGTTGTAAATATGCGATTGTGATTTTATCTCCGATTTACGAAGACTTTTTTTCACCTCAATGTTTATTCTGCTCCTATTATCTGTTTCTATTTTATGCTAACATTGTTCTGGACTGTTTTTTTTCTGGAATTGTTAGAAAAATTTCTTCTAGCAAAAATATCAAACTAATGGATTTAATTAAATCATGAAGTAGGTAGAGTTGAAAATATAAAAAAATTGGATATTCCGGATTTGGTTTAAAATTCGTTGGAGATAAAAAACTCGTTATGAAAACAAATTACGCAAAATTCATCAAAATGTGTATGGTTATTGAAAATGAATAATGTTCAAAAATCGATTTTTTCATAATTCGTTGACATAAAAAATTACGAAAAACTATGAAGACAGTATGTAGATCAAATTTCCTACAAAATGACGAAAACTTTATAAAAATTGGGGACTCAAGTGAAAAGATATATAGTTTTCAAAAATTAGCAAAAATGTTGAGAATTTAATGTTCTGGATTTGAAAAAAAACACACAAAATGATGACGAAAGTGAATCAAAGTGTCGTAAGATTTATTGATATTGATCAAGTTATGTTAAAGTTTGAAAAATGATCTGTATTATTTTGTTTTCAACTTTTAATTTTCATTCATTGATTTGAGTTTTTTCATTTGGGCATCCCCGATAATTTTTCATGAATCGAGCTCATTGAACCTTATCGAAAATGATTTGGAAATAATTAATCTCCTCAGTGAATATCTATATTTATAAAACAATCCCATTACCTATTGTCTCGAGATAATTCTTGACAATAAACAAACAAAAGTGGAATTATCGGAAATCCTTCTGGGTATGGGTTTTGCAATAACCATCAATATGATCCAGACATGATTTTTTTTTTTCGATTCCAGGTACCAAGATAGTCTACGAAAGAAGTTTCCTTTTGGGCCTCCGCAACTCACCGATCTCAAATACAACTCCAACCTTCGACATTCCCGAGAATCTAGTCAAAGGATCCGGAAGTCCTCCCAAGAAGTTTTACCAAAAGCCCAACGTACCTAGACCTAGAAGAGACAGCAACAGCAATGCTAGAAGAAGTAGCAACGCTAGCAAACATGACGAGGACCAATTCCAGATTGAATTGTAGGGTTACGTTTTACAATTGTGTTCATTTTTGTGTTTTTTTATTGTTTTTTTTTATGACAGTTTATATTAAATTGTTTGAATGTATGTGTGTCAATGAAGGTGTTTTATTTGATAGTTGAGTCATGGAATATTTTTGCATGCATATCACATTGTGTTTATAGCAGATGAATGATCCCCATAATACAATAAGTTACGCTTATAACTTCCCGTTTTATTTATTTGCTGCTTTCACTTGTTTAAAAATAGATTTTGGCAACAACAACAACTGTTTGGTTTCGTAGTCGGGTTAAGTATCATCATAAGTGCCTTTTGGATATTGAAAAAAATCTTAATCCTAAATCACCTGGATATTACAAAAAACATTAAACTTGAATAAAAAGCATTCTGGCGACATAATTATTAAAGTTTCAATGGGACACAATTTTTTTCTAGTGTAATTATAAAAAAATCTTTTCTTGTCTCTAAATGTCAAAGCCAAGATTTTGTCCATTTTTTGAGGACCAAATGATTTGGAGGAATCGGAATTTGAGGAGGCACTCTAAAACCTGCTCCAATACCGTTTGTACTTTTGGATTTATACTTTTTTTCGTAAGACATTGTGACAATTTTGGAGGACTATGAAACATAGACTGAAATAGTTTGTGGGTTCAGTTTTTGAGAAGGCACTGAAGAAACCTTCTCCAATAACACAAGATTCCTCCAGAAAATGTAATGAAATTCTTATCGAAAATTCAGTATTGGCGGATGCGATGGAAAAATATGGAATTGTAGACAACACGATTTTTCATTTATTTTTTTTGCATTTTTCGAGGTTTATATCAAAGAGAATCTCCTGAAAAAAAATAAAGGCTTTGTAAAATAAAAAAAAATAAACGTGATGACAAAGTTATTCACAGGGCCATCAGAGTAACACTGAACTACCGGTAGGTAATTCCGATTCCCAGTGAATTGTTTTGCAAATTTGCGAACAGATGACTACAAAATCCCACGAATACGTCGATGATTTTTTTTAAGTAAATTTAACCATTTAACCATGGTCATAAAAAGCTTGAAAGGTTTGCGAATTCAACACAATACATGTTTTTTTTTTCACTTCATTCATGATCGGACTCTTATCGTAAAGTTCATAGTGAATTGATTAACCAAGAAAATACGACACAACCACAAAGCCTCATAAACAAACCCATCACTTCCTGTGGACTATTTACTCTATAAGCACAAATCTGCGTCTTAATTGCACAATTCAAATTAACAAAGTTTATCAGTTCTTAGTGGATATCCTCAAGACCATTATCTTTATTCTGTTTTCAATGTTGTTCGGCCTCTCCCACATGACTACAGAGTGGTTCACTTCCATATGTTAGTGTAATGGTAATGCGTAGATTTACGTTATCAAATAAATAAATAAAAATTGTTCTCTGCTCGATGGTCTACAAGATTTATCCGAACCTATTTTGCCTCAGAAGTACTACTTTGAAGATGTGGTTGAAAATCTACATTCCTTGTTTGTGGTGAATCGCGACGTCAGAAAAAAATTGACTTCATTTTTACCAGAAACAAAAACTCCAATTGAAAACCTCTTTAAATAAAAGTTTTTCTCCGGTTGATTATTTACAAGGGTTTTCTTAACTAATTTTGCCTCAGAAGTACTACTTCGAATTTCCAATGAGGGAAAGTACCTAGGGATTATCCTAGACTTAAAGCTCTTCTGGTAAAAGAACACAGAGGAAAGAATGAAGAGAGGCCTCAATGCAATATATATATATACAGGAGAATGATTGTTAAATAATGAGGACTAAAGCCGCACATTATCCACTGGATGTATACAGCGATCGTGATATCCATAATAACCTACGGAGCCGTGGTATGGTGGAAAGCCACTGACACGAACTCGAACATCATGATGCTCACGAAAGTACAACGGCCGGCAACACTAAGTACAACGGCCGGCAACACTAAGTACAACGGGAGCAAAGAACAGCACACCGCAGGCAGATTTAGAAGTCATTCTAAACCTCCTGTCCATTGACTTGTTCATTGAAAGCACTGCCGCAAAGGGAGCTCTCAGACTGAGGGAGGCCGAATGGACAATTTGCACATTTTTTAGAAATATGAAAAATATAAGGATAAGTAGGTACTGATGCCATTGATGTTTAAAAAATCAACCTACGACCTCTAATAATGTAGTAATCACCGATTAAAGAGCGCCAATCAACATCCACTACGTCACAGAACACACTATCTATCTCCGTCTGACGTATTGAGTGAGATGACTCTCTTTCTCTCGGCAGGGTAATATGGCCCCACCCTTTTTGCGATCATGCAGTGAAATTCGCGTCTTCTTTCTCATTTATTTAGCATATTTTTGGGTATTTCGGAAAAATTTTTTCGCTGATGACTTTCAAATAATGTCTAGAATACGTATAAGTCATTTGAAAATGTATGCAAATTGTCCATTGTGGAAACAGGCAACAAGTGGACACTCAATGGTACTAAAGAAAATCTCAAAGGCAATGCATAACCAAGAGGCGAAGCTGCTACAAACGACAACAGACTACATGATGACCAAGAGCTCTTTTGAAAATCAGGTAGTGGATAAAATACCTTCCAGAGAAGACTGGAATCAAGACTCAATTATAAGGGAGGAAAAGATATACATCTTTACAGACACAGCAAAGGAACAGGGATATACTCAAAGGATTACTGATTATTGATTACTGAAGTACAGGCGCTACGAGTTTCGGGCTGTTGGCCCCCGACAGTTGGGCTTATTCTATCTTCTCTGTGCCTGTCTCTCAGTCGAAGAGCTCCATTGCCCGAATAAGGTTTATGACTCGTTCTACTGTTTCCCTGTCCGTCCTTTGAGGAGTGGTTGTGAATTCCCCATTATCTCTTCTCCAGTACGCCAGCGCTTCACATTCGAATACAATGTGGGAGGCTGTTTCCTCCTCCTCGTTGCACATCCTTCATATGGGTTCCTCGTTGAAAAGACCCATGATATGCATGTGTTTCCTTAGAGTGCAGTGTCCAGTTAATAAACCTGTTACTTTCCTAAGCTGATTCCCGCTGAGTTTCAGTAGGCTTCCAGAAAATGATGATCCGATCCCGTCTGCCATCATTAATTTACTGTGTTTCAGACCTGGTGATTGGCACCATCTAGCTTTCTGTTGTTTTTTGGACCAACAGTTCAGCCAACCTCTCACAGAGGATTTTGTAATACCAATGGCAGGTTCTGGACCCAGAAGTGGTGTGTTTGCAGCTTTGCGTGCTAGTAGATCCGCCCGCTCGTTCCCAGCTATCCCTGTGTGTCCTGGTATCCATCCAAGAGTGACATCGTTAGATACTCCCAGTGTGACAAGGTTTTGCTGACAGTCCATGACTTGTTTGGATTTGGTTTCCCGACAGGAGATGGTTTTGATTGCAGCTTGGCTGTCACTAAGGATAAGGATTTTCCTTCCTCTGTAGCCTCTCCTGAGATTCTCTTGCACGCATACGTTTATTGCATGTACTTCTGCCTGGAAAACTGTAGCGTACATCACGAGTGGTTCACATGTTTCCCACTTTGGATTTTCACCTACGATTCCGGCACCAGTTCCCCGGCTTGTTTTGGAGCCGTCTGTGTACCATATTGCCCCATTAGCCATCCGGAGTTGTTTCACCGTTTCCTCTTCCCATATTAGCTTGGTCTTGGGAGACGTGCTAAAGTTGATATTTTTCAGCATGATATCACTCCTCATTGTTACTAAGTGGTTCGTGACTGTGCTGGTTATCTTAGTGTGTCCTTGGGAGTTTGAGTGGCTCCAGTTCCCGGTGTTGCTAAGTCTATAAGCTCCCATTCTCGCTTCCATTTTGATATAGATATCTAAAGAATGGCCTCCATGGCAAGTGTTGGGGTAGTTTTCATGGCTCCCGTTACACAGAGACATGCTAGCCTCTGAACTTTTGCAAGTTCCGTGGCTGCTTGTCGCTGTTCGATTTTCGGCCACCAGACAACAGAGCTGTAAGCAAGAGTGGGTCTTACCGCGGTACAGTAGAGCCAGTGGACCATGCGCGGATTTATGCCCCAGTTCTTTCCTATCGCTCTTTTTGTTGCCATTATTGTGGCTTTACCTCGATTCACTATTTTCTGTAGGTGTGAATTCCATGTGAGTTTGTCATCCAGGATGATGCCTAGGTATTTGACTTCTCTTACCACCTGCAGTTCTTGTCCAAAGAACATGGGTTTGAATAATTCCGCTGTCTTCCTCTTTCTCGTAAAGCTGACCAGGGAGGTTTTCTCAGACTTGACCTTCAGGTTCACCTTCCTGCACCAATCTTCTACGATTGTCAGAGCTGTTTGCATCAGTTCTGATATTGTCTTGGTGTGTTTGCCAGTGATAAGTATTGCTACGTCATCGGCATAGCCTTGGGCGTAGAAACCTTTGCTGTTTAACTCTACCAGTAGTTCATCTGCGACTAGGTTCCAGAGGAGAGGGGACAAGACTCCACCCTGGGGGCAGCCTTTAGCTGCCTCTATAGTTACAGTTTTGTCAAGCATAGTTGCTTGAATTCTCCTACCTTTCAGCATGTTTCTTATCCACCTACAAACTGTGTCTTTAATTCCTCGCCGATTGATTACTCGAAGGAACTAAAGATCCAAGAGTCTATCAAGCTTGAAAAAGGATGTGGCATTCTGCATGCAAGAATCATTGCCATCAAAGAAGCAGCCAACCTGCTGCAAAGACTGAACAACACAACAATAGACGTCACAATCTATGCAGGCAGCAAAGCAGCAGCGTTAAGACTACTAGAATTAGATACAGTCACGTCAAAGGTAGTGATGATTTGTCGTGAGGCATTGCCCTGGATCAGAAATAAGAAGCTCGTTCTATGCTGGGTTCCTGGACATAGCAATATTGAAGGAAACACGATGGCAGATGAACTGGCGAAATTGGACGCCTCAGAAATATGAGGCAATACTACCTTGAAGACTTGGAGGAAGCGGCAAATGTAGACACCGTGCTAATTTTGAACTTCGTAAAAACCATGGGATGGTTTAGAACGATGATGAGAAAGGCTGCAGGTTAAGACCAAGGGGACACCCCTCCAAACAAGGGAACCCAATAGGCCATTGGCCTCAGAGTGGAAGCAATTCGGAGCAGGAAACTACGGGGCAGGGCATACCCTTCGCAACCTAACCTACTAATTTGAAGATATCGTTGTAAATCTAGACTCAATGATTGTGGTGAATCATGACGTCGGACAGAATTTGAAAGCGTGTATATCAGAAACAACAACTCCAATCAAAAAACTCTGTAGATGAAAGTTGTTCTCAGGTTGATTGTCTACAAGATTCATTCGAACCAATCTCGCCGCAGAGGTACTACTTTGAAGATGTGGTTGAAAATCTACACTCGTTGGTTGTGTTGAATCGAAAACTTCAATTGAAAACACCTCAAATAAAAGTTGTTCTCTGGCTGATTATCCACAAGATTTATTTTTACCAATTTTGCCTCAGAGGTACTACTTTGAAGATAGTGTTGAAAATCTACACTCGTTGGTTGTAGAGATTGATGACATCAGAGCAAATTTAACAGCATGTATAACAGAAACAGTATCTCCAATCAAAAAATTAATCAAGTACAAGTTTTTCTTTGGTTGACGGTCTACAAGATTTATCCAAACAAATTTCCTCTCAGAGGTACTACTGTGAAGATATCGGTGAAAGTTGAAATAAGTACCTCGGACTATACCATAAGGTGCATGAGGTATGAGGTACCACCCTGTATAATATGACGAATATACTGCTGCTGGGTTCTCTGCTGATACTTGATGATTCAACTGTCAGTGTTTATTTCGTTTATCGCGGTCGTTCCGAAAATGTGCTTATAACGCATCTGAGTTAAAAAAACCATTTAGTTCTGGTGAAATGTCGGTGCTATTGGAAAATGTTACGAATTGTGTTTGTTTGGCGTTCAAGGCGTTGCAATTGGATAAAACTGATGGTTTTGTTAATAAGTCCAAATTGAAGGTAATTGAGTTTGATTATTTTTGTCGCTGTTAGTTTGATTGTTGATAAAGAAGCAGTTTAATTAGAAAGTATAGCAAAAAAATAAAATGTATAACTAATGTTGAGGTTTTGTACTTTTACAATAAGCAAATAAAATGTTTTTTGATTTTTTGAAGATTTTTGGTTTAATTAAGAAATTCGTAATTTCTTACATTGTTGAAATCCCAGATTTTTGCCAGAATTCGCCAAATTTTTGAACCTTTAAATTGATCGTTTGCTTAATCTTTGAACTCATAAATTCTCAGAAATATTCTAATTTTTGAAATTTAAAAAGCCCTTATTCAATTTCAAATTATTAAATTCCTAAATCCATAGATTCCTCAATTACTACATTTCTACACATATTTTTAAATTCCTGAATTCCTAATAAATATCCCAAGCTCTTTTTCCTGATTCGCAAGTTCTCAATTATCTTAATAAGATTTCAGGTCTCAAATCTCTATATTGTTGAATCTAAAATTCTCAGATCACAAAATTCACTAATTCCTTCGATTTTCTTAAATTCTCCCATCCCTGAATTTCCTGAATTTTTTGTACAAATTCCTGAATCGCTCAATCCATGAACTTCTAAATTCTCATGCAGTCTTCATTTTCGAAATTCTCAAGTTCCTGCATGATATTCCTACTAAAATATTTAGAAATGTTCCTAAATATTACGCATATCATATCCTGAATTCTGAAGTTGAATTTTTCAATATCCTATACAATCTCCCAAATGCCTAAAATTCTAAATTCCTGTATTTCTCAAATTCAAATTCTCAGATTTCTAAATTATGTATTGCTCCATTTTTTTTAATTCCTTCATTGTATAGTATCGTTGTTTTAGTAAAGTTACTATACTCAAACAACGATAGTATCTCTTATTGAGTTCTTGAAATCCTAAATTTCCAAATCCTTAAAGTCCTAATTTTCAAAATATCGGAATTCTTCGATTTGCTCCTAAATTTCACCTTCATCTCCAGAATTTCTATTCCTAAGCTCCCAATTTTCCAGAATCCTCAACTCCTAAATGCGTCAAATTTTGAATCAATTCTTCAAATTTCTAGATTGATCAACTAACAAATTCTTTCATTATTGTTAGAACCCTGAATTCTCAGATTTTAAATTCTTGTATTCCTACAATTTCAAATTTCCAGGTTCCCAAATTAATTATTGATTTCTAAGTTCCTCTATTTTCATATTCTTGAGATTCCAAAATCAATATTTTTTAAATCAAATCCTCGAATTCTTGGTTCGCTAACATTGTTAACATTGTTAACTAACATTGTTTTCCTTTTTCAACTTCTCAAATTCATTCCTATGGTCGCAAATTCCCAAATTTCAAAATTGCGATATTCTGAAAATTATTTTAAATCAAAAGAGTTCTCCTTTGCTTTCACTGGTCCGGATTAATTCACCGATTCGTATTATCCTAATTTGTAGAATTTTCAATTTTAGAATTTCTCTAATATTCTGAAACTTAAATTTGCCTGAATTTCTGATTCTAATTTTCCAATTTTCCAATTTTCCATTTTCTAGTTTCTCAATCTCTTGAATTTATAATTCTCCAACCTCTCTCAATTTTCGAAATTTTAAATATTTATTGACTCTCCAATTTTTAATTTAATCGTCTTCAGTTCTATATCCATGCGAGACAATAGAAATTTCAGTCTATTGATTTTTTTTATTTTTATACAGACTAGATAGGGTTCACAATAGCACAAATGGATACAAAAATTAATTTTTCGGGAAAAATTCTTTCTTGAAAAAGAATTTTGCTTGTTAAAAACATACGATTCACGAAAAGAAAATTTTAACTTTTATACAGGGTACGCAAAAATTTCAAAAACCTAAATTTTTCCAAGTGTATAAACTACCTTTATTTTTATTTTTAAGCAAAATTCGAATTCAATTTGATTTTGGATAGCAGTAAAGGTTGAAACACATAGAGCATTGACAATTTTATCTTTGATACTACCCCACTAGTGGTCGCGGTGGAAGGGTGCCATGCACCCACTCACAACTCGGAAAAAATCACCCATGTATTTAAGATAATATCATCAAAAAGTTTCAAAGAATTATTTTTGTGTAATCAAAAACATTCGTTTTGAATAAAAAAGATTCCGTGTTTACTTAAAACGTGGTAGGAACGCACGTAGAAGTTTAAAATAAGAATTTACAGTCAAAGTGTCTAAGATAAGAAAAACTAAACAAATCCGAGATTCATTCCAAATCTACGATCACTTACAAACGGTATTATAAATAAATTTTCTAAATGACATTCTGCACAAAAATAAAAAATAAAGGTAGTTTACTCTTGGATAAAGTTCAGGGTTTTGAAGATTTTGCGAGCCCTGCGTATAGAAAATCAAAATTTTCCCTTCGTAGATCGTATTTTTTTTGCCAGCAAAATTTTTTATCAGGAAGTTTCTCCCGAAATTTTTTTCTTATCCATTTGTGCTATTGTAGGCCCTATCCGCGAACAGTCTGTATAATAATACTTTATACCCAAAAATGAACACAACATACGTTTCACAATTTTAATATGTTCATTCTTCCAAGTCACCATGAGTTTCATTATTCATCTGAAAGCGTTTTGTAATTTCGAAATCCAAATTCACCCGATGTGTGTGTCCAGTTTAGTAAATTCGATTTATCATCATTTGGTAGTTTGTTTACGTTTTAAGTGGACTATTATTGACACGATAAACAAAAGTTTCTCATTTTTTGTGCGACGCAAAATATCACAATAATTATTATCCAAACTTGGCGTTGCTTTAATTCGTGTTATTTATCAAATAGCTTTGAAAGTGGACACAAATGTAACTTGTTTTCCCTTGTTAGGCTAGTGAATGTGGATTATTTCACACGTGTCGAAATGTTAAATGGGAGCCATCATGGTGAGATAACTAAGTGAGAAATAACAATATTTTTTTTATTATTATTACATACATACAAGGAGGGATGTGGAATAAACGAGTACATTCCATAATTCTGTTAACATGTATGTTGTATAAATATGTATAAATAAGATTCTTCAGAAAAAGGGAAAAAATAACTACATCGTTAAATTTCAGTATAAAAATAGTGAAAATTTGAATCAAGAGTATAAACAAGAAGTTGACTATGATTCTCTAGAATCTTATTTACATATTGATGATTTACGTCCTATTATTAACCGATCTATGCAAATCCGAAAAATTGAAAAAAAATGTTTATCGATCAGGTGAATGTAAATTAATTTGAAATTTGAATTTCAATTAGTTTAAACGTTTCGGCTGCGTAGTATGCAAAATTCCATTGTTGTTGTTTCTCTTTTATCTGTATAATACATGAAAAAATATTTTAGACGATAAAAATTATCTAGTGAAAAAATAGATAATAATTATTATTAAAAGATAAAATGATTCAAAAAATTTAAAATCTAATAATTCGTTTTTTTTTTCAATTCTTTTTTCATTAATTAATTCAATTCATTTAATGAAATTTGTTTAAACATAATTTTAAATTTTTTAAATTACCTATTGTCCACTACAAATATTCTTATTTTTATTTATTTTTTCTGAATTTTTGGAATGGACCTCAGATTAATAAACAAGATATTAATCTGAGGAATGGACAATATTCTATAAACTCACCTTTATTTTCAATGCTCCATAAGATAAAATTATAAAAATTGGGGGTTTCCATTTGAAAAAAAATGATTTTTGGCAGTTTTTTTCTGAAGTTAATTTTTGATCTCATTTTTGGGCCACCCTGTAATAATAGTTATCAAATTTTTTAAAAATTTCTTTTAAAATAAGTCCCTTGCAACAAGAAATCCAATACAAACTAAACAATGAAGGCTCTTTTATACAAAAAAATTACATTTAAATAGGAACCTACAAACATAAACATAAAATCTGCCTAGAATTTTACGTAGAATCCAAAAATGTAACAATTTATAGGGTGTTCCATTTGAAACAAGCGAATTATTATTAAAAGATAAAATGATTCAAAAAATTTAAAATCTAATAATTCGTTTTTTTTTTCAATTCTTTTTTCATTAATTAATTCAATTCATTTAATGGAATCTTTTTAAACATAATTTTAAATTTTTTAAATTACCTATTGTCCACTACAAATATTCTTATTTTTATTTATTTTTTTTGAATCTTTGGAATGGACCTCAGATTAATAAACAAGATATTAATCTGAGGAATGGACAATATTATATAAACTCACCTTTATTGTCAAAGCTCCATAAGATAAAATTATAAACATTTATGAATATGTTTATTTAGCCAATGCTATACAAAAACATTAATATACAAACATATAATAAGCAGAGGAAATATGGTGCACAGAAAACGGTTACATAAGTTGTAAAAGTTGAAGTAAACAAAATATATCACAGGCACAAAATTGATAAAAAAAAGAAAAACATCAGGTACATCAGTTATATAAATTGATTAGGAAAATATCACAGTCCGTCAATCAATAATTGTTAAAATATATGCAAGATTTCTTCTTAAAAATGTCCAGTCTTTGCGCATTTTTTAGATCAGGTGGAAGATCATTAAATTGAACTAGTCCTTTGTAAAATACGCTGCTAAACGTTTTGTTCAGGCGACTAGTGGCAACATAAAAATTTGGCACATTGCGTGTGTCATAATTGTGAACTTCGTTGACATATTTAAGTTCTCTACAGAGATATTCCGGCGCCAAGCCAATTTTCATTTTGAAGATAAAAATGAATGTCCGATAAAAAATTGTTTGTTTCACATTCATCACCTGTAGTGTATTCAGCATTAGTTTTGTGGGCGTGTACCTATTGCACAACAGAACATTACGAAGCGCTCGGTTCTGAATCTTCTGGAGTTGTTTAAACTTTTCCTGAGTTATGCCGTAAAAAATTGTGGAACAATACTGGAGATGAGGTTCTATTAAGGACTTGTAGAGAAGCAGCTTGACGAAAATTGGTAAATGTTTTCCCATTCGTTGACAAAAAAATACCTTTCTTGACATTTTTCCACATATGTAATCAATATGGTTATTGAAGTTCAAATTTTCGTCCAACATTATTGCTAAATACTTGATTGATCTTGTCCTGGCGATTTGCTGTCCCTTCAGAGATATGTTAATGACTTGACTGTCCAAGTTTCTTATTGTGCTAGGCATTCCAAACACAACAAATTTACATTTATTTATATTGACCGCCATGCTGCTGTTGTCCAACCAATTTTGAATTCTTGAAAGGTCTTCATTAATAGATTCCAACATTGAGGAGAGATCCGAACCACTAATATACATCATAGTATCGTCAGCAAACAGTTTTATTTTGCAATTTTTGACGTGTTTGAAAATATCGTTTATGTATATTATAAACAGTTGTGGTCCCAGAACGGTACCTTGTGGAACTCCAAATTCAGTTGATACAGCATCAGAAACAATTCCCTCGATCTTAACCTTCTGGGTTCTATTGCTAAGATATGATTGAAACCATTGCAATGCTGTTCCTCGCATACCTATTGTGCGTAGTTTTTCCAAAAGCAATTTTCTGTTAATGGTCTCGAATGCGCGCCGAAAATCCAGAAACACTGTGATCACGAACATGCCCTTGTCCATACACTTCAACCAGTCATTGCATACTTCCAGTATAACTGATTCACAAGAATGACCATTTCTGAACCCTGACTGTCCCTTGTTTATCAATTGGTTTTCCTCACAATACTCCTCAAGTTGTTCCTTCACGATAATTTCTAATAGTTTTTCGTACGAGGGTAAGTTATTTATTGGTCGAAAGTCCTCCACCTTGATACTGTTTGCAATCTTCTGGATTGGCGTGATCAATGAACATTTCCATTCCTGAGGAAAGGCTCCATAGGTCAATGAGGTATTTATTACATCCAAAAATCTGTTTCCAATCATTGAGAATACGTTTTTCAGAATTTTACTGGAAATTTGGTCTTCACAGCCTCCGGTATTTTTAAGGTTTCTGACTAGCTTATTCAAATAACACATATCGACGGGCTTACGGTTGGAAAAAATATGTTTACGATCCACAAAGCTCAACACATAGTTAAAATCATTCTTTGGCTTGAAAATTGGGGGTTTGCATTTGAAAAAAAATGATTTTTGTCAGTTTTTTTTGTGAAGTTAATTTTTTGATCTCATTTTTGGGCCACCCTGTAATAATAGTTATCAAATTTTTTAAAAAAATCTTTTGAAATAAGTCCCTTGCAACAAGAAATCCAATACAAACTAAACAATGAAGGCTCTTTTATACAAAAAAATTACATTTAAATAGGAACCTACAAACATAAACATAAAATCGGCCTAGAATTTTACGTAGAATCCAAAAATATAATAATTTATAGGGTGTTCCATTTGAAACAAGCGATAATAATTATCTAAAAGATAAAATGATTCAAAACATTTTAAATCTAATAATTCGTTTTTTTTCAATTCTTTTTTCATTAATTAATTCAATTCATTTAATGGAATTTGTTTAAACATAATTTTAAATTTTTTAAATTACCTATTGTTCACTACAAATATTCTTATTTTTATTTATTTTTTCTGAATCTTTGGAATGGACCTCAGATTAATAAACAAGATATTAATCTGAGGAATGGACAATATTATATAAACTCACCTTTATTGTCAAAGCTCCATAAGATAAAATTATAAAAATTGGGGGTTTCCATTTGAAAAAAGATGATTTTTGGCAGTTTTTTTCTGAAGTTGATTTTTGATCTCATTTTTGGGCCACCCTGTAATAATAGTTATCAAATTTTTTGAGAAAATCTTTTGAAATAAGTCTCTCGCAATAAGAAATCCAATACAAACTAAACAATGAAGGCTCTTTTATACAAAAAAATTACATTTAAATAGGAACCTACAAACATAGACATAAAATCTGCCTAGAATTTTACGTAGAATCCAAAAATGTAATAATTTATAGGGTGTTCCATTTGAAACAAGCGAGTTGACATCTGCTACTTCCGGTATAATCGGAAGTCGCAAACGTTACTGTTATTTTATTTGAAAAGAGCATCTCCGAAAATCTCTCACTACAAATTTTAAAAACCCCAATCGCTTTATTTCCCGAGATCTTCTAATTGGCTACTTAATTTGGCGTGCTCTGTATAATGCTCATTGGTTTTGGAATTGTGTGTAGGTACTTTTATTCACAAGAGAATACAATTTTATTAGAAATGCATCGCTCAGGAGTTTTTAGCCAAAACTGACAAGAAGTCGAAAAATATTGAGGTTCTTTAGACAGCCCTTCACCACAATAAAACTGGTGCAAACTTCGCCTACACCCCATGAAACCATGAAAAATGAGTTGAATTCTGTAGAAAAAAAAATACTAACTTGAACATCGAAACAAATCAATATGAAAAATTGCGAAAAAATTTAGCCGCAATATAAATCAGAGATTGATAAGCCAAAGGGTCACGACGGATGATTTTAATTTACCTCAATAGGTCCTTGTCAAAATTGACTTTTGTGAATAAGACACCGAAAAATATAAAATACTTCAAGTTTACAGAAATAATTTGTGTTAAGGTGTAGAGTGGGTGTTTTAATTTATGATTTGCATATAACATTTATCAGTATTCCTATAAGGAATGGATAATATTAATATGTCGTCAATATTATGAATAGGTGTTCACAGTTATGTTAGATCGATTCTGTCCATTCACCAATTTTGTCGAGGTGACTGACTTTTATTATTTCAAATAAACAATAGAAATAACAGTTAGTGTGTTTTATTTACAAATAATAGAAAATTCTCATTGAAGTAGATACGTAAGATTACATTGAAAAATGCACTTGTACTCGGGTGATATGAAAATAAACTCGCAATCGCACTGAATTTAACGTCCTGCGACCCTGACATACTCTACCTTATTTTTACAGTAACATTTCAAAGGAGAACCTGCGAATGTTTTTCACTTTTAAGTTCGAACTTGACACGCTATATTTGGAAAATTCTTGAAAACAACATCTGTGGATGTTGATTGGAGTTTCGGTTTTTGTTTGTCTTGCATTTTTAATCATCATCAGACTGGTTTTGGATATTTTGTCATTGAATACGTTGATCTTAAATTAATCAAGATTTTGATTCTAGAGGTATAATATGTATAACCAACAAGCCGCAAGAATCAATAAAATTGTGGTGGAGCTGGAACCTCATAGTAGCCTCACTCAAAACCAAAAACTTCAGAACCTTGAAATATATCTTATTTATACATAGTTTTTGAAATAATTAATATAAAAAAAGTCAAGGTATGTCAGAAAATTATTGCAATTTACTGTTCTGAAATGTTGGCTTCTATTGAGAAAAAAAAGTGTCCTGAAGCTTATTATGAGGAATTCAATGCTCTTACAACTTGACTTTCAATACATGTTCTCATATTTTCTCATATTTTTGAAAAAAAATGCAAAAAATCAAGGTACACAAAGTGTTTCATTAATAGTGCGAAAAAAATTAGGATGAGTTTCCCCGCTTTGAAATAGGAAGACTTCCTAAAAACATTTGTTCGGAAACTCTTCGTTGCAGGTTACAGGGTGTTGAAGTTTTATTCACATTTTTGTTTTTTCTAAATAATATTTGAACTAATTTTTTTATAAAAATTGGTATTTAAACAAAAAATGTTCAAACGGACTCGTTGATGTATGTCGTCTATCTTTCTGCTGAGATCGAAAATGTGAAGAAATAATAATTTTAACAGTATAATCACCAATGAAGATGATCAACTATTTTCAACGAAGAAACAGGACTGATTGTTTATCAGCACTATTTGATAATAACCAATTCATTGTCTTTTGCAGGTTCTCACCGCCAACATAGGAACCCTTTTAGACCTCTATGGCGTCGAAAAAGGCTTGGAACACTACAGAAGCTCAGCAGCCTTGAGTTTCGATCAATACAAATTCTACCTCCAAAACGAAGTATTTTCTTCATTGCCTGCAAAGTTACCTTTGGCTGAATTGCGGGACTATGAAAGTCGAATTGCAGAGGTAAAAGCTGCTAAATTTTAATTATTTTATCTTCTCAACAATTTTTAGGTGTGTTGGTTGGTCTGCAGAAAACGCTACCTACATCGCTCCAACAGAGTATTCTCTGACGATGCTGTTTTCCAACTATACAGAATATTTTGTGTTCTAGCTGAATTAGTGCCAGATAGTCAAGTAGAGCATGGGTATCAGCTGCTACTTCATCCCTCAGAGGTAAGTATGATATATTTTTTTCAAATTTTTAACCCTTGCTGTAGGTCTGCAGCATCGCTCAAACAATAGCCAGCTCCTTGGGTTGTATCTTCGACGAAGAAGACTTCATCAACCTCAGTCTATCAATGGGCAACGTCAGACTAACTCCCTTCATCGCAGTTCTAGAATCACGTTGTGTTACGGGACTGTCGGATCAGAAAGCAATTTCTGAAGCCATCACTGATGTCTATCAGAAGATTGTTGAGGATGTCATCAAGAAAGGGTATCTTACCAAGAAGGGCTACATCTTTCCAACAATGAGGGAGTTTTGGTTCGTTCTAAGACCCTCAGAGCTGACTTACTACAAGAGCAGATCTGAAAAGGATAAATGTGGGGCTTTGCCTATAGAAGTGGGCAGTCGAGTGGAACCTGCTAGTGGGTATAGGATTACTTTGCATACTCCCGAGAGGAATTTTGAACTTGGTAGGTTACAATTTGATTAACGTTTGCTTGAAAAAATATATCATAACTACATTCCCATCACCTTAAGTTGCGAACACATTTGAAATATAGATAGATTCAAAAATTAAAGATTCAATTATTTTTTTTTATCTTCATAATGTTTTTAATGGATTTGTTTGTGATTTTATTTTGTATTCTCTTATTTTTTCTTAAATTATTGACTCAATTTCCATGGGTGTGGTTATTTAATTTTTGAGGTGTATTGATTTTGAATCTCTGAATTTGATCTGTTTTTTTTCTAAATTTCATTTGATAATTTTTGTTCAATTGTTTTTATAATAGGTGTCAATGCTTTTATTATTTTATATTTATTTATCGTGCTTTCAATTTTTCTTTTCGTTTTCTTCTTCATTCATAATTTTTGTTTTTTTTTTCTTTAGAAAGTTTCTTGGATTTTGGTTCTTCAATTAGGCACTTTTTTTTGTTTTCTTGCTGTTATTTTGTTATCAATTTTTTTTGTGTATGTTGATTTTGTGATTAGGCAAAAACTATGGCTTTATGGAAAAATATCCCTAGAATTCAAAAATACTACTTTTTGTAATACACAATATAAAACGGAGAAAACAAAAATCAAAAACCTGAAAAATTAATAGATCGTCTATTTACTAAAACCATCAGAAGCTTGATAGCGTTCTGGATAAATCTATTCAAGGACGTCAAATAAAAAAACAAGCAACAAAATGATTATCACAATAGAAAAATCAAAAAAAAAAATGTTGGTGAAAAAATAAATCTGCAATGGCAATGTTAAGAAACCCAACAATACTTTCTGAATCTATTTATATCTTTCACAAAATCATCAAATAAAAAAAACCCAATTTAAATAACACGTATTTCGTTCCCCACCCTGTATAATGATAAATGCGTAGACAACTCATGAATAGATGATAAAATGATAAAAAAAAACTGAAAATACAAACCACCAGACTATACAGGGTGTGCCCAACCAATAAAAAGATATTAACGTCAAAAATGTGCTATTTTTTAGAGCATGTTCTAAAATGTTTGGTATTAATTCGAAACCTTGGGAACGAAGTAGTTGTTGATAGATGTCAAGTTTTCAAAAAAGATTTGAACATGTTATATTGCGAAGAGGAAAAAGTTGAAATATTCTCCCTACATACAGGGTGACCCAGTTTTATCATACAATATTTCAAATTAAGATTCTACCTCGGATTCTACTAGTAATATTCTTTATTTAGCAAATGCTATAGGAATACATTTCTTAATTATAAATAAATTTAAAAATACAAAATGAGAAAATAAAAATGTAGCTGAGTGAAGGTACTATTACAAATTATAAAATGGTAAAGTGGTAAAGAACACAAATAAAATATACAATATGAATAATTAAAATACAGTACAATATAGTTTGTAAATAAACATCAAATTCCATAAAATGTGTAAAACAAATAATTAAAATGAATAGTAAAGTTACATGTTAACCACATACGACATAAGACAATTTTTGAAGCTACAAACAGTATCACAGTTTTTTATATCACATGGTAGTTTATTGTATTCAGTAAGTCCTTTAAAAAATAAACTGTTTTTCGTTCTACTCAGTCGAGTAGTATTAACGTAAAAGTCACTGATACTGCGCGTATTATAGCTATGTACGTCACTCACTAGTCTTAAATCACTACACAAATACCTTGGTACTAAGCCTTTTTTCATTTTGAATATTAAAATGAATGTTCTATACATAACAAGTTGTTTTACGCTTAATAATTGTACTGTGGTTAACATTAATTTGATGGGCGTATACATATTACACGATAAAATGGTTCTCAAAGCACGATTCTGAATTTTCTGCAACAATTTGGTTTTCTCCAGGGTTAACGAGAACAGCATAGTTGCGCAATAATCAAAATGAGGTGCAATAACTGATTTTTAAAAAAGCAATTTAATATACATGCTGAGGTTTTTACCAATCCTTTGTAAAAAGTAGATTTTTCTTGACACCTTAGCAGCAACATAATCAGCATGTGGATCAAAGCTCAAGTTCTCATCCAAAACGACTCCCAAGTATTTGAATGTCTTCGTCCTTTCCAATTGCTTTCCATCAAGAACAAACTCCACTCCACTTCCCAATGTTCTGATCATATGTTTTGTACCGAATACGACAAATTTGCACTTGTCCATGTTCAGCGCCATACTGTTATCACCCAACCATTCCTTGATGTTAAGTAGATCACGTTGTACTTTTTTTTGCATATCATCAATATCATGACCAGATATATAAAGCATGGTATCGTCTGCGAACAGTTTTATGGAACAAAACTTGATGTGCTGGATAATATCATTAATATACAATGTGAATAGCAATGGTCCCAGAACTGTACCTTGGGGCACTCCAAAATCGATTTTATTTGTATGTGAGTATTTGTTATTAAATTTCACTTTTTGAGTACGATCAGAGAGATATGATGTCAGCCATCGATGTACTGTGCCTCGAAAACCAATTTTGTGTAACTTTTTTAGCAAAAGTTCTCTATTTATCGTCTCAAATGCTCGCTTAAAATCCAAGAATATAGAGATAACAAACTTTCCTTCATCAATACTTCTAATCCAATCGTTGCAGATATGGAGTAAAGCAGTTTCACATGAATGATTATGGCGGAATCCAGATTGATGCTCATTTATAATGTTGTTTCTGTTACAATAATCCAGTATCTGGTCCTTGGCTGTAATTTCCAGTAATTTCTCATATGGGGGCATCGAGTTGATCGGGCGAAAATTCTCAATCTTTACAGAATTAGGAACTTTAGGAACTGGTGTTACTACTGAGGATTTCCAGCATTGTGGAAAAGTTCCACTACTCAACTGTTGATGACATCTAAAAATCTATTTTCTATTCTGGTGAATATATCCTTCAAAATATAGGTTGATATTGAGTCCACACATCCTCCAGTGTTTTTCATTTTCTTCACAACTTGATTCAAATAATTCATTTCAATCGGCTGGAATATTTCGAAAATTTCTGAAGTCTTTATCACGCTCACCACGTAGTCAGAATCGTGCTTTGGTTGAACAGAGAACACAATACTTACAATACTACTTACAAAGTAATCATTAAAGTTTTCTGCTATATCACAGTCATTAGTTATCACATTTCGATTGACTTCTATTCGATTTAGTACATTGTTTTTTTGCGGCAAAAGTTTCTTTAGATTTTTCCAAAGTTGATGGGAACTGCTTCTGTTTCCATCCAGAATATCAAATAAATAGTCATTTTTAGATCGGCGTATAAGAGATACGATCTCATTTCTAATAATTTTATATTCGTTCCATAGTCTGATATCTTGGGAAAACACAGCGGCCTTGAACTTCGAATCCCTTATTTTCATCTTTTCCAAAACTTCTGTGGTTATCCATTTATTTTTTGCGTATTTTAAATTCACTGTCTTCACAGTGACAGTGGTCATTTTTTCCAATGATGTTGTGATTGATGAAATCAAATTTTCCGCTAAATGGTCTGTATCAGTAAGTGAATTATTCCAATAGCAACTTATCAGGTCAGATTTAATATGTTCACTATCATAGTTAAGCTTCCTGGCTACGATGGTTTGATTAGTTATGAAATGTTTTTCAGTTTTGACCAAAATAAGATTGTGATCACCGACTCTTGGTGTTAAGAGTACTTCACACTGTAGATGTTTATCACTCGTGATGACATAATCGATTAGCGTTCTGCTTCTTTCTGTTATTCTGGTATAATCTTTGACTATTTGATACATCCCATTAGCATCTATTATTTGCTTGCATTTATTTGCATAAAAACCATCCCTTCTAAGATAGTAATTGAAATCACCAACCATGATATGTACACCCTGTACACTAACCAATTCCTCAATCAATGTTTCGAATTCATCCATGAATATTCGATCTGAGCCTGATGCCCTGATGGAGATCGGTACAAGCCTGTCAGGATAAAATCCTCTCCATCGATTTTCACCTTAATGGTTAGTACCCAAACACCATTTTGACTATGCCTATTTGATAGCACTTTAAAATTTATATCGTTTCTAACATAAATAGACACACCTCCCGTTCTAGTATTATCAGTAGTACAATTTATAGTTACATAACCATCAATAAACAATTCAGGGATCGTTATATCTTCACTCACATGAGTTTCTGATAAACAAAATATCACTGGCTTGTATTTAATAAATACTAGTTTGAGTTGATCAAAATTATTCAATAGACCTTGACAATTACAATACAAAAACATACCTTCATTCAGCTCTACCTCCTTATCTAATTGCTATTTTATAAATTTCTTCTTTTGAATGTCCTCATATCTTTTGAACACTGAGCAGCTCCTGTCCCAAGTAGTGTGATCCGTTTTGAGTTGTAATCCATACTTTTTGTTAGACAATAAACAGTTTCCGCATTTTGAGAACTCGGAGGAACATTCCTTTTTCTCATGATTTCCAGAACATATCGGACAAACCACACTATCAACACAATTTTTCTGAACATGACCATATTTACAACATTTGTAGCACTGCACAATACCATAGTCTGGATAAACCGTACACCTATTCCATCCAATATTCAATTTTTGTTGTTCCAAAATAGTTCTGTAGGCATTTTCGTCAATTTCCAAAATCAAATTGAACATGTTTTTGACTATTCCAGTTTTCCTAATCACTTTCAGATGTAAATCATTCTTCAATCCATTTTGTTTTTTAATTTTCATGATTATGTTATCATCCGTCTCAGCATGCTCACTTCCATTAATACCAATCATTTTAATCCGTTTATTATAAGTGGAGGGCTTAGTAACCTCATACTCATCATTTAATTAATAAACAATTTTTATTCTATGAAAACCTTTAAAATATTTAGTTTCTTTTTAGAAGTTTTTCTGAAAATGAATATAACTCCTATGGTTTGAGTGGATTTTGTCATGGTTCGAGGGGCTTTTTCGTCGTCTTTCAGAATGAATGTTCATAGAATAAAGATTGTTAATTTTTAATTTTTTTTCCTTAACCATCTTTGGGTAGAGGATAATAACTGTGCAAATTTTCAGATAATTTTGTGCTACGGTTCAAAAGCCTCAGGTATGGAAACACACAGACTTTCACATTTCTATATAAAGATTGGAAACCTTACATTATTAAAAAACAAACGAGAAACTAAAAAAAAAAATCTTGTGTTACCAATAAAAATAGAGAACGGCCATTATCATCTCAAAAACGTAATGTCCAAAGAAAAAAAAAGAATAATCAATAAAACAATAATTTAAAAAATACACAAAACAAAAAAAAACAAGGAAATATCAGAATGGCAATGCTAAAGAAGGAAAACAAATATCATCCAGAAAAAATCTATCAAAACTAAATGATTGGATGCATTGATTAAATGAAACAAACACTAAAGATTAATGATAATTATTATTTGTCAAAAACACAAGATTCAAATAAACTATACCTGTATAACCATAAAACGACAGATCAAAGAACAAAAACTTAAATTTAAATGGAAAAAAACTTCTAAATTTAATCAGGTTTTAAGTTTTTCCCCAATAAATAAAACAGAAAATTCGAAAATCTATTAAACAAACGCAAACCATACAGAGAAATGAAGATAGCAATCAATTTATGATTTGCAGGAGCTCCAGATCACATGACCAGACTGCAATGGATTTCAACTCTGCAACTTGCAGTAGACCATTCGGGAAGACAGCAAACCTATCAGCGACTTCAAGCGGCAAAACGAAGACTCCAACGACAAGGCAGAGTACAGGAAATGATCCAAGCCAAGTAAGAACAACAACAGTGAAAAACAAAACTAAAAAAATATTACAGAACCCAGCTTCAACAAGAGAGAACAGCCAGACAAGCTGCCGAGGGCCAAGCTAAGGAACTGGAAGCGGTGGTTAAAGAAGATTCGAAAAAGTTGGGTGAACTGTCGGAGGTTAAAGTGAAGCTGGAGAAGCTGTTGGAGGAGGAGACACAAGCTAAGAGGTACTTTAAATCCTGAATTGCGTTGTTGCAAGTATTTATTGCAGAGACGAAGAAATCGTCAGAGCTCTGCAAGCCAGGGTTCTAGCAGAAGAGTGGGAGAAACGGGAAGAGCTGGAGAGGTTGCAAGAAGAACAAAAAGCGCTTTTAGAAGAAGAGCGCGTGAAGAGAAAAGAGTATGAAGATAGGCAACGTGAAAAGGAAGACCAGTTGAGGGATGCTGAGCAACGTTTGGCTCAACTAGAAAGAGAACGACATGCGCTGGATGAAGAACTGAAGCAAGCCCGTGAAAAAATTGTGTTATCTGAGGGCAAGAAGGACTTTTTGGAAGCTAAGTTGTATCAGTATGCACCAGTGTTGAGAGAAGGTATTTTATTAAAAATAAAAATGTTTGCTGATTTGCGTTTTTCAAGGGGAGAGGGTGAGGAGGACTCATTCGTTCATGCCAAGCACAAAAGAGAGGCCTGTGCTCTTGGAAGTTAGATCTGCCACTCTGAGGAGGCCGTCGAAGAATTAATTTCACGCTATTATATTTATTGTTTATTTATTAACCATTTTTTACAACAATTTTGTTCAATATATCCTATTCGAATTATTGTAATTTAAATAGTTTTTCTTTTTCCTCGTCGTTCACCCCATTTCATTTTGTTTTCTAATTTTGTATTAATTTTTTAAATCCTTAACTGTGGACTGATTTCTTTTTTTTAATAGAAAAAAAAGTTACTGAAAGTTGATTCTACATCACTTTTGGTTCAATGACTTTAGAGCTTTTTATAGACGTTTCTTTTCGTTTTCATTGACACTTGTTTGATGATGCTATTTATTGCTATATTTCACAATGTTTTCATATCAATAAAATGGGAGGCTGGACTCAATTTATTTTCTCTTTGTAATGGTACACAAGATGATAGTGAGGAAGTTAAAAAATCATATGGGTACCTAAATACCCCGCCAAATCACAATAAAATAGAATTACTGAAGATAAGTACTACTTTCACTTTTATTGGTTTGTTGTTTCTCATTGTTATCATTTCAGATCTTTTCATGAAGGTTTTTTCTTCTTTATCATTTTTTATAAAGCTGATCACCCCAATTTTTCAAATTAACCCACAATTTCTTTTTCTACATCTACTTTTATTGGTTTGCGTCTTGCATTGACTTTGAGCCTTTTAGAACTCAATGGCGTCTTGTTTCGATATGGTCATTTTAGAGGTCTTCATGAACTTTCTCTTTTCCTTTTTATGATTGTTTATGTCTTATCTTCTATCAATTAATAACCTCTTTTTGAATGTTACATGGTAAGTAATAATCAACGAGGGAATAATGATGGCTATTTCTCACGAGGATGACGTTTGCACTGCAAGTAGTGTGCTCATCCGAGTGAGTAATAGCCATAACCTATACCTTTTCTAAAACAATAATAAAAAAAATTAGAAAGTAACACTGCACAATTGTTTCCGAATTGGAACTGTCAAATTTCCGCTTGGCAAACAGGAATCATATTTTACCATCTACAATGAATTTATGTTTGTCTAGCGGAAATTTGACAGTTTCACCTCGAAATGAGATTGAATGTAAGCCAGGCATAATAGTCGAATCAATTTATTTTTTCGGATATTTTTTCATAAAGTTTTAGAACATTCAGGGCACATGGCAACGTTACTCAAAAAAGTAAATATTTACATGACAGATTTTTGAATTAGTGATATTTGTCTCGTGATTCCAAGTCTAGGGTTCAAGCTATCCAAAACTTATTTTTTTCAAGTCATTACCATACAGCATACATTGTTATACAAACTATAATGTTTTCTCTCAAATATCAATAAATTTTCAGATAAGAGAGTTATGAAAAATAGAAAAGTCTCTTCATAAAAACTCTTTAATTAACGCGTTACAGGTACATGCCATTATCAAGAGCGACTGGAACAAATAGTGACAAAAAAAATAAAAATGTGATCAAAGCATTTTTGTGGAGAAACTTTTGGATTTTTCTTAACTCTCTCATCTGTATTCATGGATCTTCACCCTGGAAACTCGATTGATGACCTTATCAATAAATTAATTTGATCTTTTAACAAACTTATGGTACTAGCTTCACCATGGATTAAATTATCAATGTCATCAAACTCTATGATTTTTATTAAATCTGTTTTAGCATTTTCCAGAAAGGAATTCTTCTCAAAAACAATATCAATAGAGAAAAAGTATCTCGAGAGTATGATTTGTGATTGGGACCATGTATTTAATGACTTACCATCAGGTAATGGTAATATCCACCTCAAACTATCTTCAGTTAACTCTTGTTCATCTAAGTCAACATACATCATACACTTTCAAGGTTAATTGATAGTTATAAGGTTACGTCGTTATTCGTTCGGGTGTCGGACGAATCAGAATTCAGACAAAAATGACGTCAGTCGGCTCCGATTCGGTTCCGAAATTCAATTACAAATCTAAAAAAAGATAAAAATATGGTTCACACATAACAATGAGAAAATATTTCACTGTATACCAAAAGCTGTGAAATAACTTACCCTCAAACTCGTTTAAAAACGGCCGACACTCGGTAAAAGAAGTTTCAAGACCCTGAAATACGGACATGTTATGACATTAAGATGAAACACCATCGGAATGGAGCTCTGTGACGTCACCAATATGGGATCGATTCGGTTTAACGTTCGTGGATTTCCGATTCCCTAGTTACGGCGCAACCTTTACATAATATCAATTAACCTCGATAAACTTCTAACTTTTCATCATAGACTAATACCATTTTATAATATAGTCTTATTATAAAATGCTAATACTATATATCCAGCTTTTCACTGGAGAACAGAGAGCACCATAAAAGTGCGTTTTCTGCCGACTCGTCGGGTACAGGTAGGGCTTCCGGCGGGAGCGAGCGAGGGAAAAATTATGCGGCCCGACGGGGCGGAGTTGATCAAATCCCTTTCACTTTTAAAACAGCCGCTTTACCACAGCCATAGCAAAGATTAATTTTCAATAATTATAATTAGATGTACCGATTTTCCAGCTGTTTCACCGAGAAGTACCAACCCAGGTAGTTTTAAACTCAAATAGTATGAGTGTTTGGTTTTCCATCAATATTAGAAGGGTCAAAATTTTACCATAACACTCACTTTTTCAAAATAGAATTTAAAAGTGAATGGAAGCGTTGAAATCAGTCTAACCCGAAACTGCAAACTGGTCTACTTGCCAAATTTGTTACTTTAGGGTTTGTGTCAAACTAAAGAAGGCTCTGGTGAGAAAATAGACGCATTGATTAATGACTCCACGGTGTTATTAATCAATAAATAGACGCCTGCTATGTCTTATAAAACTCCTTCGATATATCCGTCTCCCTTCAAATAGTATTCACCACATATTAGGTCTGTTTCTTTATGCTACATCTTTTACACGTCGGTCGTTTGCCAAATTTGAAAATGATGAATAAACGCTTGGGAGACCAGTAGAACCTGAAAATAGTATATTATTCAACGAGGCTAATGGTGGCTATTACGCAGGCGAGTAGCGTAATCATCTGAGTGAGTAATAGTAATTACCAGCGAGTAGAATACTATTCTTTTTCTTTGATTATTCAATAATTGAAGTGAAGTATGCAATACTTTATTTCATTTGCATGCCACTTCTTGACAACTGTACTGTACTGTAGGATAAAGTGAGGTTAGGTTAACACAATGACTATAGAACAAGTATGAATGATCAAATGTGATGATTCAAATTGATGATGGATTTGAAGGTTGACGTATGTTGCCAACTTGTCGAATTTTTTGATTTCTGGACCCGTATTCCGTGTACCTGTGGAATGTTGACAACCTGTCGAATTTTCTGATTGGCTCTTAAACAGTGGAGTAATGAAATTAGATCTTTTTCATTGGTTGAAAACCATCGAGTAATGGAAAAATGTCACTGATATGAGTAACGAGTCACCGTAACCAATAGAAAGTGGATGTATATGTAATACATTTATTATTGAATAGTCATAGAAAAAATACTTTTTCTATGACCATTCAATAATAGATGTATTATACATTCACTTTCTATTGGTTAATGTAACTCGTTACTCATACCAGTGACTTTTTTTCATTATTCAATTGTTGTTAACCAATGAAATGATCTAATGTCATTACTCCGAACATTCGACAAAATGTCAACCTTCAAATCCATCATTTTGAAACAGTCTATTTGACCGTCCATACTTGTTTTATAGTCATTGGCATTGTGTTAACAACCTAACTCAGTGAGAAATATCCACCATTTCCCACCCATTGAATAATATACTATTTTCTAATCAAGGGATATAACAAAATTTCCATCTTATTATATCTCAAAAACATTCTCAAATTTTTTTTTTGCTTAGGGAATGTTAAAAAATATGTCAAATTCTTCAAAAAAAATGCATAAAAAAAAACAAATGACGGTTTTTGCGCAAAATAAAGGTACCGTTAAGCGATTTTAATTCAACATACATCGTTAAATATGTTATCCACATTTTTGGAAATAAAACATCGGTTTATAAAATTCTATGTTTATTTTCAACTGGCGACAAGAAAAAGTGTACATTATTCATAATGTTTGAAACAATTCATCAGTCAAGTGTTTTAAAGTGAAAAAAATATTTTGGAAGTTGCAGTGGACAATAAAAAAATAAATTGACTGGTGAAATCTGTATAAATAACGCACCATATTGTTCATTATGGCACTTACTTGATGGATTTAATTCGCTAAAATACTGCATTACTTTATTAAAAGTATTATATAAAAATAATTATTATTAAATCGTCTATACAAGTCAATTTTGTACAATAAATAAACGTAGAACTAATATCTAACATTGAATAAATAAAGTCATATAACAAATATTACAAAACCTTTTATACACTCAATCGCACAAAAATACAAGCGAAAGTCCCAAATTTGATTGGTTTAGAATGACAATAGCATTATCAATCAAAAGCCTTACTTAACCTAAATGAAAAACAAAATACACAAAATGAGGTATTTTCAGTTAACAAGAAGCTGCCATTGCAACTACTTAAATTATGTATATCAAAGGCACTTTTTTATGCACCTACACTACGTCGAAGCTTGTGAGTGACAGGAGTGTGATGTAACATAAGTCAGTCCGTTTGTTCAAAACCGAAACCTCGAAACTTCAAGACGAATCAGATCTATGATTGCTATCTTAGGAACACAAAATTGTAGGGCAAGTAACAAAACTGATTTGAAATATTGACTTTTTAGGCCAAAGTGCAACTATCTAAGTGGCAGTGGCGATTCTATTCTATAAGTTGGAAGCACAACTCGAAATGATTTTAAAGCAGAAACCAATAGCAAATTTCATCGTTGCCTTCAACGTGAGATTTCTATTTTTCAGTATTGAGCAAAAATTAATGAAACGGTTGTGGAAACTTACTTAAGAATTACAATATCAGTCGATAGGCTTAACTTGAGCCATGATTTTGCCCTCCCACAATGGAAGGATATCACCATCGTTGCTCACTTCTTCTTGGATCACTTGGTTGCCCAGTTCTTCGCATACAGTTTTAAAGAAAAATCTGGAAAAAAAATCTGTTTAAACTTTTGTCAATGTTTTGAATTTGACGCAATGTTTTGACTTTCCCATTATTTAAACTTCGAATAAAATGGAGATCACAAGTTTCTACAACTTTTATACAAACAATTTTCGTCCGAAAGTACAGAAAACTTTATGTTCAAATGAGTAAAAGTTTCTTGGAAAACTCATTTGTCGGAAGCAAACATCAAATTAGATATCCTTATAGTCCGGGAGGTAACGTCACTTTTGGGCATGTCATTTCAGTATTTTTGATTTTGCCCTCAAATCATTATAGTTTTTGTTAAAAAAACAATATAAAAAATTGTCACCTGTTCAAGTTGTAAAAATTTTCATTTCATTTCAGTACAGCTGAAAATCTGTGAATACATAGTTTCGTTATAAGGTGTAAATTGTCAGTGTTTTTTCACACATTGACGTATCCTACTGACAACTTTTGCCACTTATCCGATGCAGCTGATATTTTTTTTCAATTTACACTTTATAACGAAACTATTCACAGATTTTCAGCTGAACTGGAATAGCCCAAAAATGTTTACAACTTAAATAGCCTCCTACGCCGTTAAGACACGCCAGCTGACAATTTTTTATATTGTTTCCACAACAAAAACTATAATTTGACGGCAAAGCCAAAAGTACTGAAATGACATGCCCAAAAGTGACGGTACCTCCCGGACTAAATACCGTCAGTCGTCAACGAATTCATTCAAAGACTGACAACCTAGAACCATGTGATGGTTTGTATGGCCTTGACTCTGTCAAATCTTTTTTTTGCATGATTACAACTCAAAATCTCAATACAGCTCGATAACAAATAAAATTATGAACTGGAAAAAGACCGCTGTCACGCATTTGTCAACGCGCGATAGTTCCAGCGTTGCCATATTGTAAAAAGAATCAATTTTATCAACTTCAGTGTAAGACTTCAAGGAACCCCGTTAGAGCATTGAACGACAAGTAAATAATTGTAGCGAGTAATAACAATGCAAAAAAGGCTAGACATTTCTTATACTTTATTGTAGAGGATAACATTAAATCGATGTTAGTGAATTTCAAGTTATTGTAATTGAAAACTGGAAACGAAAAATCTAGAAGAAGGGCTATCAAGAAAGTAAATATGGCAAACAAGCAGTTCACCTTTCCACTCCTTAGTTCAAAAATTAATATTTTAGAAGATACAGGGTATCAATTTTGTTTTCTTATGTCTCTACTGCCATGAAAATGGATGATTTCGTAGATTCCTTGAAAACATATTTTTTGTTAGAGATTATAAAATTGGGTTTTTCTGGAAAACGTGTTTCAAGTGTTTAAACCAGTAGACACATCAGGATTTTCAAGTTAGTGTGCTATCAGATTATAAATCGGCGCACAAAAAGTTATGTCAAATCAAATGCACTAGAACTGAAAATACCCAGTGGCGCCCTCCAAGAGATGGACAAAAGATATCATATTCCTATTTCTCGATCCGAAAAACCCTATCACATCAATTTTTGTCGCAAAACACCAGAAAACCAATTCGCTAGAGTCAAAATTTAAAGAATAACTTCTTGTATTAACCATCAACTTTTGAACTCAGATATGTATACACAAGGTTAAAAAGAAGTCTGGAATATTCGTAATACCTTGAAAACCAAGCCAATAAGAACGCGAACTTGTTCATTTTCAATGAGACACCCTGTATATTTTTACTTGTTGAGAGCCTGGTTCCATTGTGCAACAGTCAACCCCGAATCTTCACACGTCTACTCACATTATTCAAACTCAAACCAAACAACAAAAAAACTTTAACAGAGCTACAAACAATGCTTCCGCTTATCTGTTCTCTGCCGACACTGTCAATAGTGTCAATCGACTAAAATAATGGACAAATGAGCCGTTTACAAGGTTTTAACGACTCAATCGCAAAGATGATGATTTGACGGGTACTTACTTGGTTCTTGAACCACTGGACAAGTCTGACTTCCTTCACCCATTTTTTGAAAAATATCGCACTAAATTTAATCGATTTGATCATTTTTCAGTTACTCAAGAAGAAATAAGGCATAAGTCGTATTTTCAGATCATGTTTAGTGGTTGTTTATAACCATTTAAAAAAAAAGAAATAAAAAAATATATAATTATAAGTATACAAACTACTAAAAATGGACATAACCTCAATGAGGTCGTTGCACGTACTTTTTTTATTGCATATTCTGAAAATATGATCAAAAATATTAGACCCGTTTTTTTTTTTTTTTTTTTTAATCGATTTTTAAGGGCATAAACTAGCGTCGAAGTTTGTCAACAGTCCTTTTAAGCCTTTTAAATGATGACGCGTGTACGACAAAATATGGCGTCGCTTCTTGGATCCGGCGCAGCTCTTCCCGTGGGTCGATAACTGTAGAGAACGCAACGTTGCCGAGATGCTTTTTGCTTGGGGTCGAGTGTAAAAGCGTGTTTTATTCTAGGGATTTCTCAATTTCGAATTCACGTTCGTGGTTTGGATCAACTTTGCTTATATACGATTCAATATCGTCAAAAAAGAATGGGCCAATAAATAATATTGCCTACCAGCTTTAATTTGCAGGTACCAATATTTGCAGTTTTTGTTTAGTATGCAACGCTCCTGGTAGTTCTTTATCAGACGTAGGGATAAATTCAGAGAATTGTGTTTTTGAATTTATCCCTACGTCTGATAAATAACTATTCTATGCGTCTGCATTAATTTGGGTCTGAGAAAAATAAATATCTTGAGGGTTTTATGATACGGTCAAAGGTATCATAAACACCCAGTCTGGGTGGTGTCGTATATAATTTCCTGGTTAATTTTTGCATTAAATCACATTATTTACCATCAATTTTACAGTTATCTAAATGTGCCGATTATCTACCGTTCATCATATTGAGCTGGTAATTCTTGTAAAAATACCATCAATAGTACATCTCGCAACGCCGCATTTGTATCAAGCAGCGCGCGTTCATTTCAGTGTCAAGCGGATAAAGGATATTGATCTGTGACGTCAATGAGGCAATGGGCCCAGGTTGATGGAGTTATTTATTTCAAAGAGGCCTAGTTCAAATGTTGTGCATTATTTTGGCCAATGGGGTCGTTGCACGTACTTTTTTTATTGCATATTCTGAAAATATAATCAAAAATATTAGACCCGTATTTTTTTTTTTTTTTTTTATCGTTTTTTAAGGGCATAAACTAGCGTCGAAGTTTGTCAACAGTCCTTTTAAGCCTTTTAAATGATGACGCGTGTACGACAAAATATGGCGTCGCTTCTTGGATCCGGCGCAGCTCTTCCCGTGGGTCGATAAGTGTAGAGAACGCAACGTTGCCGAAATGCTTTTTGCTTGGGGTCGAGTGTAAAGCGTGTTTTATTCTAGGGATTTCTCAATTTCGAATTCACGTTCGTGGTTTGGATCAACTTTGCTTATATACGATTCAATATCGTCAAAAAAGAATGGGCCAATAAATAATATTGCCTACCAGCTTTAATTTGCAGGTACCAATATTTGCAGTTTTTGTTTAGTATGCAACGCTCCTGGTAGTTCTTTATCAGACGTAGGGATAAATTCGGAGAATTGTGTTTTTGAATTTATCCCTACGTCTGATAAATAACTATTCTATGCGTCTGCATTAATTTGGGTCTGAGAAAAATAAATATCTTGAGGGTTTTATGATACGGTCAAAGGTATCATAAACACCCAGTCTGGGTGGTGTCGTATATAATTTCCTGGTTAATTTTTGCATTAAATCACATTATTTACCATCAATTTTACAGTTAACCTAAATGTGCCGATTATCTACCGTTCATCATATTGAGCTGGTAATTCTTGTAAAAATACCATCAATAGTACATCTCGCAACGCCGCATTTGTATCAAGCAGCGCGCGTTCATTTCAGTGTCAAGCGGATAAAGGATATTGATCTGTGACGTCAATGAGGCAATGGGCCCAGGTTGATGGAGTTATTTATTTCAAAGAGGCCTAGTTCAAATGTTGTGCATTATTTTTGCCAATTCATGTCACCCATTCTATTAAAAAACCCACAGTTATATATTCTACACAAAATCAGCTCTAATTTTCATATAGTGCAACGACCCCATTGTTTGAGTGCTTTTTGTCATGGTTCGAGAGGGACATTTCGTCGTGTTTTGGAATAAAATAAAAAGTAAGACTCGTCTGAATTTGATTCATAAATAATTGGATTTTAACTGTTTCAAATCAATAAAAAAATGTTGAAAAATCTTGAAGGTGTATAGCTCGAAACTGACGAGGAGTTGAAAAAATGTTGATAGAATAAAAATTGTTCATTTTAATTAGTAGAATCTAAATTTTAAAAATTGACTGATAAAATCGAGTCACCCTGTATAAAAAGTCATTCGAAAATGTAGGTATGCAAATTGTTCATTGTTTTTGATGTTGATATTGTTAACAATAAAAAGTTCAAATCAATTTGTTCAATTGATGCGTCATTTTGATAGATAAGACCACTTAACCTAAACATATTGGTGAATTCGACTTGCAAATCAAGAAATTGGGTGTTCTTCGTGACAACCGGAGGAACGCCGTGATGTTGCAATGCTCGCGACGGCGTTCGGTTCGGTGTTTGTTGCAGTGGGGACGCACCATTAGAGATACAATTTTAGTTATATGGAAAACGAGTTGCGCTATTTCGAGCCAAATGTCAAAGTTAGGACAGATAGTTAGATCTGTGACAACAAACACAATTACGGATTTTTTTATAAACCTACTAATGTTTTTTTTTATAAATTCACATTTTATCCAAACATAGGCTTCTTGTATATGGTTCAAAAGTTCCTTTTAAGCTCCATTTAATGACATATAAATTCAATGCAGCGGTCATTACAAAATTGGCTATGGTTGCGAAAAAAAAACTAGAATGCCCAGAAAAAAAATTGTTAACGATGGACCGTAGTCGCTTTATTAACAAGATGACGACGATATTGCAAGTTTTAGTTTTTGCTCAATATTTAGAAAATCCCTGAGTATATTTTTAATTTAAATACATTATCTGATTAAGGGTGGAATTGCGTTTTTTTCCATTCAACCAAAATTCTATCTCTTACAATTTTCGAAATCCCCATGTGGTTATTTTAATGTGAGAATGATCTGGAGTTATTCGTTACAGAAGCATAACAACTTGAGTTGAAAAATATTCAGCCGTATTCAAGATATTACGAATATTCTAGCCATTTTTAAACCCTGTATAAATAAATAATATTTTGAGCTCATCAGCTTTATTGGAAGTATTGTGTGTTATCATAAATCCAAATGATAAATGGAGAAAAATAAGACTCATAAGCCATGAGATGAGTTCAATGCTTACACTTAGTATGTCCACTGAAGTTTATCTATTATTCAACACGAATTCAAACTTGTTTTGACTGAAAATCAAAATCTCGAGCAAATTAAACTCATACGGCTCATTCGTCATTCAATCAAGTGAAGTGCATTTTGTGACAATACATGTCGTTTCTGTTACGCTCACTCACATCCATGGAAAAGTGAAAAATATTATCAGATAATACAGTGTGTCTACTCAAGTTCGCACCATTTGGGAAACTTTTTTATTATTGATTTTACGAAAAATGGTATATTATTATGTCACTTTTCCTTCAGATAACATATGCTACTTTTTATTCAAATTTCGACAAATGTATGCAAAAACATAATAATATGTCATGTCGCCATCCTCACGTTCGAATAGAATCATAGTGACGTCATTAAGTCTAGATTTGCAACAATGGCAACATACAAGCTGAGGAAAACCAACCTAACTTAATTATTGAATTGTAGAAAATGGAGTGTACGCCGCCGGAAATTATTGCGAAAACCACAATGTAAACAATGTCAAAGCATAAACAATAAAAAAATATAATATAATATACTAGTGAAATTCTTCACCCAGAAAGCGTATCGCTGAATCCCTAATAGGCAACACTGTCACGGTGAAAACTGTTCACTGTCAACGTCAAAATTTTAATCATAAATTATGATCTATTTCAAATCATAGCTGATTGTGAGCAGTTGTTGAGTGAGTTTTATCAAATAATGAAAATTTTGGTTCTGAATTAGGGTTTTCTTGAAAGGCTCAAAATTCAAACTCAACAAAGCCCCTTGAAAACGTGTTTAGTTGTCATAGATAGTTGGCTGTGGTCACTTTGCGGCCGATACTCAATCTGATGTTTGAAGAAAAAAGTTCTTCTACCATTGTATTAAAGAGACGACGATACCTACTCCTTTCCATGTCCTTGAATACAGACGACCGAATACAGGAAACTTCATTTCCCGGATACAAGAAACTACAGTTTCTACCGTGTAAATACATTTTTAATAAACTATCGAAGTAATTTGGCATCTCTATGGACGATTTCTGATTCAACTTACCTATAAGTCCCTTTTTTCGGTAAGTATTCTTTGAACTGCCTCAGCGTGATTTGTGTTCCGGGAATTTTCACTCGATAAGGAAACTGTTCGTCACAAAACGAAAACACTGTTGTGGTCAATTCTTCAATGGGCTGCGCGGCACGACCTCGTTGTGACTTCCTCAAAGTCGATTGACTACTCTGAGTGAGGTCTGGATAATGCCGGCCTGAAGAAGATCTCTGTCGAGACTTTGTCCTAACATCATCTTCCAATCTCCGTCTGGCCTCTTCCAATTGGGTCAAAGTATTGGGCAAAGGCAGAGGTGGTTTGGAGGGATCTGCCACAAACGGTTGAGACGGTACGATGCTGGCACCCGAGCCGCTGTTTCGTTCCACTGAACTTGATCTTGAGCCGAAACCTGTTAATATAAAGGATGAGATTATGGTTATGTATATAGGGTGTACCGGAACAACGTCAGGAAACTCAGGGAGGTGATTGTGTGCTATAGTTTTAATAATGGTTGTAAGTCATACAAAAAGAATTTCAATATTTTCCGAGTTACCGGCATTCAAAGATCATTTTTTTTTCTAGTTATTCATATATTTCGGACATATTTTATCAAATCAAAATGAACCTTGATACAAAGTCTACTTGTTTATCTGTAACGGTCTGTGGAAAAAAAAATTCACACTCTGCTCCTAGAAGGCGCTTTACCCAAAATCCAAATCTCATACCTCGCATTTCTTTTTTGTTTTGACAGATTTCTCAAAATGAAATACGCTTACGACTTGAAGCCTGGGAAAGACTAGATAAGAAATTATTGTACTCTTTGTCCGAGTCGATAAATCTCACCGTTTGGCCGCAGATCAACATCAAATTAACTCATTTCAACAATAATTTGCTTTAAATGACATGATAACAAAAAAAAACAAAACAAAAATAACACAAGATAGCACAACAACACGAACAACTGAATTATGAAAAAACAGCACAAGAACAACAGAAACAAGAATTCGACTATTTATGTGTTTGTTGTTGTTTTAGCCTTGTTTTTGTTGATGTTTGTTCGTTTTTTTATTTGTGTTGTTTTTTGTTGTTTTATGTTATTTTTGTGTTTTATTTGCCTAATTATCATTTCATAGGAAGCAATTATCTTTGACATGAGTTACGTTGATGTCAATTTTCGGCCAAACGGTGGGATTCATCGACTCGTGTAGTTTTTCTGGAAGATTCGTTTATTACTCAAACGACATCCTTCTAGAAGTTCATGTGAAATGATGTGCTGGAGCTACAAATGGTACCAGAGACTAGTTCCTCATGTTCCATACATTCTGATATAATTGTAACACAATCAATTACACTCAAGAGCTAGGAGGTAAACCTGCTAACAAGAAACATAATTATATTTGTAGTAAATTGAATATAATATGTTAGTTTAGTTTTGGTTGTTGATTATACTACTCAAGTGATTGTTTCTCATTAAAAGGAGCACATCTTAGGTATTGAGGGAGAATGTTGAAAATGTACGATATCCTAAGACGTTATTTTATACAGGGTGTTAATTGAATGTCAATATTTATGGGGGTGATTTTTCGGTTCATTTTAAGAAAAAACTTTGTATAAACATATGTCCTAAACGTCTTACCTTTTGAGATAAAGGAAGGTAGAGTTTTCAAACATAAATCATTTATTATTAACATCTACAATACCACTTCATATATTTTGATGAAATTTGTCATACTTGAATGAATAAAAAAAAATCTAAAAAAAATTAATCCACGTATGTCTTTGCATGGTAAAATTGTCATATAAACAATATTGTTATGATCATGCAGAGAAACGGTTTTTATTTTTTTAAGCGAAAACCGTGCATCAGATTGAAAGAAATCAAGTGATCAATTTTGGTTAGAAATGATTGGGGATTTCAAAAATAATTTTTATTTCGGGAAAAATCAGTGGCGTACCATCAATGTCTGCCAAAATAGGCAAGTTAAATTACGTACGAACGCCACTGGTGGAAATTTAGGTAAAAGTGATACATTAAAAAATGCATCTTGATTCATAATATTTGAAGTGGTATTGCAGATATTAATAATAAATTATTTATTTTTGAAACTTTACCACCCTGTATCTCAAAAGGTAAGACGTTTAGGACATAATAGGTGTGTTTGTTATGCTCCATGCTCCACTAGTGCACACTTTTCTACACTACAACACTCAGTGTGGCTTTATTTGTGGAATGTTTGTCTGTTTTTCAGGATAGAATATCTTGACTTAGCTAATAAAATAAAGATATTCTATCCTAAAAAACGGACAAACGTTTCACCAACAAAGCCACACTGAGTGTTGTAGTGTAGAAAAGTGTGCACAAGTGGAGCATAACAAACACACCTAATATGTTCATATGAAGTTTTTGTCTTGGACCCAGAAATCACCCACATAAATATTGACATTCAATTAGAAAACACCCTGTATATACCACGTATACAGAGTGACCCATTTGAAAGCGGGCCACCCCCATAACATTTTTATTTATAAAACGATTTTGACGATTTGTTTTTGGAATGTGGAGAGTGGAAAGGTTTATTTTGAGGCCATACGTCGTCCAGTTTTTCTCAAAAACCAAGGATACTAGAGCATATTTAGAGGCTGAAAAATCCAGAAAACATGTTAGTGATTTTTTTAGAAAAAATCTGTCTACGCCACTGGATTCGTCATACCCTGAAATGGATCTGTACAGGGTGGCCAACTAAGAATGCGAGGTACTGTATCTCGGAAACTATACATCGTAGAGGCTTGCGGCAAAAAATTTTATTACTAAAACGGCCAAGAGAAAAACCTGGAAAATATTTTCAAGTTTCTGAAATGGTCACTAGAGGGCGTAACAACAACCAACACCAAGTAGAAAAATATGATTTTTATGAAATTTTGTCCAATGAAAATATATCGATGAGCTCATTTTCGGATTTACTGACTATTCACCTACACTTTTTGTCTAAAACGTTTTTTTTCTATCTATCATAATTAAGTGGTGGGGGAAGTTCAATTGTTTTATTAAACAAACGGAGATTTCTCCCGTTTCGCTTGACGGATTTCAACGAACTTGGGCTCATATGAAAGAGAATAGTCTGCGCTATAAAATGCTCATTTGCTTTTTAATTTGTAACATTCGCCGTCGCCGCTAGATGGCGTTAACTGAAATGGTAGCATACTTTTGAGTTTTTTCCAAAAAAATCAAACGTAATGGTATATCCATTTTCATATATTTTAAAAGGGGACACATTTTCCTATAAAAAAAATTAAAAAAAAAAACAAAAAAAAATACAAAAAAAAAAACATTATTTTTTTTGTTTTTTTTTAAAGGAAAATGTATCCCCTTTTGAAATATATAAAAATGAATATACCATTACATTTGATTTTTTTGGAAAAAACTCAAAAACATGCTACCATTTCAGTTAACGCCATCTAGCCGCGACGGCGAAGATCAAAAATTCAAAACCAAAAAAGTTTTTTGAAGTGCAGATCATGCTCTTTCATATGAGCCCAAGCTCGGTCAAGCGAAACGGGAGAAATCTCCGTTTGTTTAATAAAACAATTGAACTTCCCCCACCACTTTATTTTGATAGATAGAAAAAAACGTTTTAGACAAAAAGTGTAGGTAATTAGTCAGTAAATCCGAAAATGAGCTCATCGATATATTTTCATTGGACAAGATTCCATAAAAATCATATTTTTCTACTTGGTGTTGGTTGTTACGCCCCCTAGCGACCATTTCAGAAACTTGAGAATATTTTCCAGGTTTTTCTCTTGGCCGTTTTAGTCATAAAAATTTTTGTCGCAAGCCTCTACGATAAATAGTTTCCGAGAAACGGTACCTCGCATTCTTAGTTGGCCACCCTGTACAAAGTTTCATGACGAAATATTAAAAATCAACGATTAATTTTTGTATGCACCAAGAAGTATTTTACCTCGAAAGTCTTGCGATAGCAAATCTATCAGAAAAAATAATAATTCAGAAAAAATAATAATAAATATAAACATTTAATAACTATTCTCATGGCAAAATACAATGAAAACAAACCAGACTGACAAAAAAAAAGCAAAAAAAAAATTAGTTTGTACACACAGAAATAATATTTTTGGATTGAATATTTTTTCATGAAATTTGGTACAGACCCATTTCAGGGGATGAAAAATCCAGTGGTGTAAGCAGATTTTCTCTAAATCTTTTTTTTCTTTATTTTTGAGCCTCTAAATATGCTCTAGAAGACCTTGGTTTTTGGAAAAAAACTGGGCGACGTATGGCTTCAAAATACACCTCCTACACTTCTCCTCTCTACATTTCAAAAAAAAAATCGACAAAATCGATCAATAAATTAGAAAGTTATGAGGGTGGCACGCTTTCAAATGGGAAATGGGTCACTCGGTATGTATATTATCAGGTATATGAAAAGGGTTGATTAATAGTTGTCAAAAACGAATGTGTCAAACACCTAAATCTGTACCTTTTCAACTTCAAATTGGGACTAAGCAGCTTTAAGTTGGGAATTAACAAAATCAATTTGGAACTAGTCAATTTCAAATTAGGACTAGTCAATTTTGATTTGAAGATGACTAGTTTCAATTTGAAATTGATTATTCCCAATTTGATTTTGTCAATTCCCAACTTGAAGTATTTTAGTCCCAATTTGAAGTTGAACAGGTATAATATATCGTATTCCATATTAAGTTGAAGCTCTGTGAAGAAACCAATACAGTCTATTTCTGAAGATGAAGTCTACTAGTATTCTTGATATTTCCAATGTAATCGTTCCCAATCTTCAAAACAACGCATTCGTTCTACAGAAATCTGTCGAAACGAGAAAGATATTATGCGAAATCTGAAATTTTAATTCCAGGTAAAGCGCCCTCTAAGGGCAGATTAGAGAAACATTTTTTCCACAGAACATTACCGATAAAAAAGTTGAAACTTTGAACCAAATTTCATTTTGATTCGATAAGAAATATCCGAAATATATCAATAACTGAAAAAAAAATTGATCTTTGAGTGCGGGTAACTCGAAAACTATTTCGAGATTTCGTATTATGACCTACAACACATACAATCACCCCCCCCCCCAAGTTTCCTGACGTTGTTCCGGGACACCCTGTATATAGACAACTTACCAGTCTTTTTATGCCTATTGGAAATGGGCGACGTGGCACTACTCGTCCTGTAACTATTACTCCGTTGTTTGGACATGTCATTATGTCCGGACATCAACCACGCCATCACCCGTCCATCCCTAACCGGCACCGATGCATGCGGCACATCAGACACCACCGACACACCACTATCTGTCAAATCCGTCAAAGTCCTTCTGGAAGAGGACCTTCGTCCAACTCCACCTCTCACAAACCGTTCCTCAGGATACTCGGGCATGCTCTTGGACTTGACCATGGCAAACTTATGCTCCGAACCTTCAGCAAAATCATGCACATTTCCGGAATCATTGCTGAAAACAGACCCATCTTTTCGTCGTCGCGATTGGCTGTGGCGGGTTTTTTGCGGAGACGTAATGCCCGGAGATCTAGCGGGTGTGTCGGGGAAGACTAGAGACACGTGGTCGTCAAGGATCGATTGGTCGTTTTCATCGTCAAGCAGCGCTTGGATGTTTTGATTGCTTATAGCTTTGATGTCACCTTCGTTCAGCTTCTTTTCCAATAGCTCCTGAGTGTCTTGGTCCTTCTTCACAAGCTCCAACTTCTCAATGAGAATGGAAGCAAACTTCAGAGGGTCCATGGGATGACATTGGGATTTGTCCACTCGTTGCGTTCGCGGGATTACAATTTGGTTCATGTGCACTTCTCGGTTTATTGCTGCTTGGCGTCGCGATACTCGGCCCATTGATATGCCATCACTGAAGAGAAACATTTGATGATAACCCTTGTCATTATTTAATTGATTTGTCATTAGAAATTAGTCCTTTGTGCTAAGCCCATGTTAAAATCTAACCATGCTTACTCACCTTGCTCTGAAGTTAGAAACGAACATTGAGTGACAGCATGCAAAATAACGGAGGAAGGCTTATCAAAAATTGTTTTGGAAAAATGATTGTTTATAATTCGTAACACCGATAAGCTAATGCGGTGAAGATCAGAGAAATATTTCTAAATAGATAAAGGCAAATTATCGTTTTATTGAAGATTGATGGATGGTTAATGGCTATTATAGCGAAATAGAATCTCTGATATTAAATTGGTGTGATTTTGGTTGGTAAAAAATAAATATTAAATAATTTTAGATCCAGAAACAAAAAATCTTATAAAACCTAGAAACAACTGTCGATCAACTAGAATAATTATTTTGGAATAGTAAAAACGAAATAATCGGAATAAGAAATTCGAAAAGGTACTTTATAACCCAAAAATGAAAAAAAATGATTGAAAAATTAGAAAATAATTAGATGGAGTGGGTGTAAAAAAAGAATCCATCTCTTGTCCTGTCTACTACAGGTTTCGAACATCTTCAGGGCGGAACAGGTTAGAATGACGTCATCGAGGATTATTTTGGTAATTTTCTTTAAATAATTGTCTAATTGTAACCGCAATATGGCTTGTTTGTTGATGATAAGAGATTTGCAATATCATGTAAGATCCACAGTGTGTCCCCCGGATCGACGCATGAATAGGTGAAAACGACAAAACAAATTTTGAGAAGAAATTTCATTTCGGTTTAGCCCTGCTTGGATGGAAACTAATTTGTGTCATGATTTAAGTTTCGAAAAATCAAGTATGTCTTGGAAATTAACCTAAAAGCCATTTCTCTCACCGGTAAAGAGCTTCTTCTATAAAAGATACGACAAAATATTATTGAAGAAAGTTGTTCAGAATGAAAAACTGAGTGAGAATGCAAAATTTCAAAACCGTCCCCCTACTTTGATATTTTGAAGAAATTAGAATTAGAAATTAGATCGTCAGCAATTTCTTTTTAATGATGAATTACGCAATCCTGCTAAGTATAAGAATATTTAACAATTGAGAAAACACAAATAAACGTTCAAAATATCAAGAGTAAATTAATGTATTTGCTATTCTGAAAACTTGGAATGAAAAAATGCAAAATATCAAAGTGGGCGGAGTGTTTTGAAATTTTGCATTCTCACTCAGTTTTTCATTCTGAACAACTTTCTTCAATAACATTCTGTTGTATCTCTTACAGAAGATCGTTACTGGAGAGAGAAAAAGCTTTTAGGTTAATTTCCAGGACAAATTCGATTTTCCGAAACTAAAATTATGACACATTAGTTTCCATCCAAGCAGGGCTGAACCCCAGAAGATGAAATTTCAATTCAAAAATGTTTACTCTTTTTCAACTATTCATCAGTCGATCCGGGGACACACGTACTGTATTTTATAATACTTTAAAACTTTTTTTTAATGCTGTTGAACAAAAAAGGTCTGTGGTCAATAGTCATGTATGTTTAATGTGTTATGTTTAAAAATTTTCATTATTACCAAAAATGTAAGTACAAAATATCACTGGGTTAGTGAGTGGTCTATTTCAAAGCTTCTCTTAATCTCAAATAGTGTAATTACCTGAAGATGTTCGCTTAGGATATCAAGTGAAACAAGTTTTAACATGTAAAAACCAAAAACAAAGGTAAGCAAGAGAAATATTAAATAAGATGCTTTGAACAAAAAGTCACAATAAATAGCAAAAAGAACAACTCAATTTAATCTTTGGTTGTTAATAATAATAACATAATATTCAAAATCATACACTTCCGAAACAATTAAAACATGTTTTGAATCATTTAATCGAAAAAAAAACTCCTTGCAAAATGTAAAAGGGTGTCTTTGAATGATTTGGAAGAACCATACAAGTGAAAAGAGTCAAGAGAAATGGAAAAAAATCAGCCACAAAGTGGAATAGATACAGAAAAGACCTGAAATACAATAAACATAAAAAAAATAAAACGTCTGATGTAAGAAACTGCCAAGAGCCCAAATCAAAAGAACCGAACTTTGGAATGAACTACAATAAAATAAAAATGATCAGATTGTGTGAAAAAACCTCAGTAAAGTATACACAGAATCAACTATTGTAGAAAAAAGAGAAATATAAATACATTGAAAAAAAAAGTCATGAAGTGTGATCAAAATCGCATAAAAATCAATGAAAAACTTCTAAAATATATGAAAATAATCAGAACGGCTCAAAAAGAGAAAGGAGTTACAAAAAATTAAGAAAATTTAACCTGAAATGGGAATAAAGTATTAATGGTAAAAAACATTTTGAGGTTATAATGTTCGCATTCCTATCATCTATTTTTTCAGATTATTCTAAGGAAAATGGCTTTGAAGTAAGCTTTCTAGCATAAATGCATCCTTTGTGCACTAGAATACAGGGTTGAAAATATTTTGAGGTTATGGTACAGATTGTTTTGGTTTTGAAAATTCCAAAATCATGATAACTAAGATTTTGATAGTTTTATTGTCATTTCCAAATAAAGTGTTAAAAACATGCTTCCACGCCGTTTTCTTTGGAATAGTCTTAAAAAAAAGTGGATAAAACATAAAATAACCTCAAAGTGTTCTAAAGCATTAATTTATAAAGGGTTGTAATAAACTGAACAGTATTTAATTTATTATGTACAGTATAATATCACAAGCAGTCAGTATAATATTGTAGAAGACTCAGTATTTCTGTTAAAAATGATAAGTAAAAATGGAATTTTTGAGCAGTAAAAGTACTATTTGGCCGGTATTTCTTTGTTCACTATTTTTACTGACCATTTCTTTATATTACTAACCGTTAATTATTTCAACCGACCATTTATTATTATACTGACCATTCATCATTTTTACTGACCACTTCTTTATTTTACTGACCCTTCATTATTTCAACCGACCATTTATTATCATACTGACCAAGGGAAATAAAATAATGGCAAAGAGTACTGTCCATAAAATTAAAATACTGACCATTTAATTTGTTGCCATTTATAAACTAATATCACTCTCTTTCAGATATCACTTCTGGAAGACTTATTTGCTTGTAACAAATTCTAAATACTCGAAAAAAAATCCTTATCGGATTTTTCTATGGAAGACGAGTTTATTTTGACTCAATATAAAGCTCCACCTAGTTTGTGACGTCAGACTTATGTCCGTTTGTACGAGTTCGTCTTGAGATGAAAGTGGAACTTAAGCTTTGGTTTTGATAAGCAAACCTGTAGTCTCAAGATGCACTCACGTCTTAAGCCCGAACCTGTGCAAACAGACATTTGCCTGTCTATTCTGACCAAAATCATTGAAACACGCAAAAAAAATAATAAAAACATGAAGAAGAGCTTATATTAACAACATTTTTGATGGGTCTGTATTTTAACAGTGTCAAAATATCCATAAAAGAGAAAACAATAATGTAAAATATATAACCACAAGTTATTATTACTATATTTCACAAAAATGAATAAAAAAAAGGACAAGAAACATAATATAGAACCCTAAAATCCTTGAACGATAATATCCGACGTGACAAAAGACAAATCAACTGTTGTTCTTAAGAAACCAAACTGAAAGACAAACAACAACATGACCGAAAATAAAACTCAAAAAAATAAATTTCTGGAAAAAGTAAAAATAATGAGATACCTGTTCAACAAAAGTCGACAAACAAAATTCGAATCTGACAAATTTGCGAAAAACCAACATAAAAGCAGAATAAAATATTATACAAACGAATCAAACATACAAAGGTGTCCCAAGAAATAGATACAAATACAGCTCATTCTCCCACAAAACTGTCACCAAAAAGTGGAAGAGTTTACATTTGAAAGGTGCAACAAGTCACAAAAAAGTGAAAAATGCAATACAATCAGAAAAAATTCCTCATGAAAATCGGAACCAAATAATTTCTGGTCGGAATTAAAATCTTAATATATAAAAATTAGTACCGATTTCTTCTGGAAGATCAATAACTTGAGAACGGCTGGGACAATTTGAGTCATTTTTTTTTTAATTGTTCCTTAAAGTCTTGGGATTGTTTTAATGGCAAGAAAAGCTGGAAAAACCCCCGAAAAAACCTGAAAACACAACTTTTCATTCGGGATGTCACATGTCACCTTTCCGTGACAAAACAAACTAATGTCAATGTCAATGAGAAAATTCAATAGGCGCGTTCGAGTTTCCGCTCTAAAGACTCTGAGAACGAAGAGCGTAAAGTTGAACTCACCTGATGATATTGATGTCAATTCAAATCATAGACCTGAGAAATGAAAGAGACTAAACTCTACAGCATAGCAGTGGCGGCCATTTTCAATATCAAGACAATAATGACATTATGAGAGAAGAGTTTTTCTATTTTTTCCCATAAAGGGATGTTGTGTCAGTGTGCGTCTGTTAGAATATCTACCCGGTAATGCGAGTAACAGACAAAGTCCAGATTCATTTTCAGAGTTGATACTACGTCCATACAAAAATTAAAACTAAAACAGACTCATAGGTCAAGGACTGATAAAGCTACGTTGCCGTAATGTTAAAATAGGTGCATTCAGTGAACGTAAACATAAAACTAAAACAGTGCTGATGCTGATTCTATCCAGGCTTTTATCTTATCTAATATATAAATTTGAATCCCGTTTTTCTTGGTCACTCCATCACTTGAGAACGGCTAAAGCAATTTAGGTGATTTTTTTTAATGTTCTTTGAAATATGAGAAGTGGATCGATGTTATGAAAAGGAAAATTGGAATTTCCCTTAAGAACCCGAAAACACAACTTCCCTTTCTTTGACAAAGTGAGGTTATGTTTGCATAGTTTTATTATTTGCCAATGGATTTTGTTCAAATAATTATATAGATTCTAATTTGGTGTTTGATCAAAAATTGACCAAGTGCGGTTATGTTTGTCTAATTTTGCTATTTTCCAAAAGATTTTGTTCAAATTTCATAATAATATCGTAGGTTCTATTTGGGATTTGATCAAAACATTTTCAAAAAAAATGACATGGTGACGTTATGTTTGCATATAGTTTTGTTATTTTCCAAACGATTTTTTTCAAATCAGATATGTGGGTTCTATTTGGGATTTGATCAAAAATTTTTTTGAAACATTACATACATAGTGAGGTTATGTTTGCATAGTTTTGTAATTTGCCAAAAGATTTTGTTCAAATGATCATGTATATGTAGACTCTAATTTGGTGTTTGGTCAAAAAATTTAACAAAAATTGACCAAGTGAGGTTATGTTTGCCTAATTTTGTTATTTTCCAAAGGATTTTATTCAAATTAGATAATATATCGAAGGTTCTATTTGAGATTTGATAAAAACATTTTTTTTAAATGACAGTGAGGTTATGTTCGAAAAGTTTTGCTATTTTCCTAAGGATTTTGTTCAAATCAGATATGAAGGTTTTAATTTGAGGTTTGATTCTAGAAATTTACCAAAAATCGTCCAAGTGAGGATATGTTTGCATAATTTTGTGATTTTCCAAAGGATTTTGTTCAAATTAGATTATAGCGGTTCTATTTGGGGTTTGATCAATTTCTTTTTCAAAAATGTGAGGTTATATTTGCTTAATTTTGTTGTTTTTCAAAGGATTTTGTCCAAATTACATATGTTAGTTCTATTTGGGATTTGAAGTGTTGCAACAATAGATACGCTTTCAGTTTACACATTTCAAAAAAAAGTACGCTAGAAATGTTGTCACATATTTAACATATCATCCTAACTGGAAAATCGCTGGGAGGATTCTTATTATTTTTTATATGTTTGTTATGTCTGCGCCCCGAATAACAGAATAACTATTGAAACATCGGAAAAACTAAAAAAAAAATAATGGTGAAACAAATTCATTTAGCACAACATTAAGTATTGATTATGAGGCAGTATGGAATTTGCCGGGTCAGCTAGTATTCAATATAAACAAGTCTCACTAAAAAGATAAAAATTTGCCACAAAATTGACCCAAAATTAGCTACTGCTCCTAAAAAAACACAAAAACGAAAAAACCAATGTGACTGAATAATAAAAAAGTTTATATCACCACAATTAGAAACGTTTATGCCTTTCAAAGATGTAAGAACCAACATACATAAAAGAGAATAAAAAACCACACAAGCGGAAAAATTTATGGAAAAAGAGTAAAAAGAATCAGGAGATGTGAGAAAACATGGTCCACTCAAATGCAACAGAAAAAAATATGATGAAAAGTTAAAAAATATCTTCATGAAGATCATGAACCTAGAAACTGTATAAAAAGAATTCAATTCACTAAAAACACAAATGATTGCTTCTGAATAATCATTAAATTATAACTCAAAGATTCTTAACTAAAACTTGTGTTCATTCTTCCTCTTAACCTCTTATCGACAACGTCTACACCCACTAACTAAAAACTAATCAACACACTACCAATCAACTTACACTGAACTGTCTGTCATAGACATGGTGTCCGACTCTGTTCTGGCATCCGAATGGCTATGGCTTTGGCTACTAAGACTATGCAGTTCACTATCTTGTCTCGAAACCGGGTTGTACGAATTGTAGGCAGCATGAGAGCCTCCGGTTCCGCGATATACAAACATACTATTTTCAAGCGCAAAAAGAAAAGGAAATCAACTAAATGACGCTTGAAAACGCTGGGTATTGCTGGCTGATTGATGGATTAAGTGTTTCATGTTTGCCGAACGAATGGTTACTGGATTTGATAACGTCAGTATTGATGGCTATTGATTTTTGCCGGTACGGGAAAGTTGAGAGTGTATAGGCTGATAATAATTATTGTAGATATCAATTAAATTGTATTTTTGGGAGACCTTTCCCTACACCTTTCAATATATTCTTGAATTGTATGTTTTTTATTTATTTTTAGTTCTTCACTCTCATCGTACATACAAGTGAATTTGTAACACCCTTTATGTATCCTTTTATATTTAATTATTGCCACGTTTTTCTACTTTATTTTTTTTTCCTTTGCGACTAGATTTTTTTTTATAGATATTGAAATGACGTGAATACAAAAGCTTTATGTTTTTCTATGAACTTCCTGAACACATACTATTAGTACCTTTTTTGATTTAACGTAAAATTCTAGAACGATTGAATGTATCATGTCATATACCTAAGTACTAGCGTTTTTGAAATATTTGAATTTTCATGTCAAAAGTTACGCTCTAGGTTCCTATTTGAATAAAAAATTTTCTCAGCCCTCATTGTTCAATTTGTTTTGAATTTCTTTTTGAAAGTGAACTATGTACTTTCAAAGATTTTTCACACTATTTTGATAACGATTATTACAGGGTTGCCCAAAAATGAGATCACAAATTAACTTAAAAAAACTGCCAAGAATCAATTTTTTGGAATGGAAACTTCCAATTTTTAAAATCGTCATTAAGCATTGAAAATAAAGGTAAGTTTGTATAAAATTTTCTTTTCCAAAAATTAAAAAATAATAAAAATAGAAATAAGAATTTTTGGAATGCACCCTGTCACCCTGTCAAAATAGTTATGAAAATAATGTGAAAAAACTTTGAAATTAGCTCCCTTTCAAGAAGAAATCCAATACAAATCCAACAATAGCGGCTTTCTTATACGAAAAATTTACATTTAAATAGGAACCTACAAGCGTCATTTTTGGCATAAAAACTCAAATACCCAGGATAGGTATAGGATATGATGACATGATATTTCAAATCTGCTAGAATTGTACGTAGAATGCAAAAATGAAATAATATATAGGGTGTTCCATTTGAAAAAATCATCAACCTGTCAATATTTGACAGTTACCAACATTTTTTGATATCTTATTTAGAATCCGATACCAAGAAATGCAAAATTCAACGAAAACTTAAAATTTTTACAAAACCTGGTATTTTTTGAATCGGAGATCACGTATATTTTTCACTAGAATGATAGATTGTTTTCTTCTGATTCCAAATATATCATAATACAGGGTGTCCCAGCAAGGGTGGCCACCGGCCATATCTCGGAAACTACTGGACCTAAAAGTTCAGGAAAAACAATATTATCACTAAAGTGGCCACGAGAAAATGCTGGGAAATATCTATAACTTCGAAATTTTTCCGCTAGGGGCGCAATCAAAGCTTAAATATTAAAATTCGAAATTTCTCCGGAAATTCTCAGATTGAGGTATATCTTTATCAACATGGTTAGAAAACCTAGACAATTTCACGTCTTTTTGGTACAGGGCTCATTGGCGTACCGATCTTCGTGTGAGTAGGGGAAGGTAGTGAAAGTGTAATTGTTCAAGTGGCTGTAACTTATAAACGACTTGTCCGATTTTGTTGCGTATAGGCTTGTTTGGAAGATAAATGTGAGTACTTTCGTATATCGTATCCAGTGATGCGTGATTGTCTCCATACAAGTTGCTAGAAGGCGTAATTTGAATTGAAAACTGTTATTTTCGTTTCACCGCAAAAATTTAAATGGTATGGTATAATTCTGATAATAATAACTAGTCCAAATTATGTAAAATTTAATGTTTTAAGGTTTTTTTTTTTTAAGGTTTTTTCTTGTAAATTTAATCTTCATTTCGATTCTGTTATCAGAATTATACCGTATCATTTAAATTTTTGCGGTGAAACGAAAATAACAGTTTTTAATTCAAATTACGCCTTCTAGCAACTTTTCTGGAGACAATCACGCATCACTGGATACGATATACGAAAGTACTCACATTTATCTTCCAAACAAGCCTATACGCAACAAAATTTGACAAGTCGTTTATAAGTTGCAGTCACTTGAACAATTATTACACTTTCACTACCTTCCCCTACTCACACGAAGATCGGTACGCCAATGAGCCCTGTACCAAAAAGACGTGAAATTGTCTAGGTTTTCTAACCATGTTGATAAAGATATACCTCAATCTGAGAATTTCCGGAGAAATTTCGAATTTTAATATTTAAGCTTTGATTGCGCCCCCTAGCGGAAAAATTTCGAAGTTATAAATATTCCCCAGCATTTTCTCGTGGCCACTTTAGTGATCATATTTTTTTTCCTGAACTTTTAGGTCCAGTAGTTTCCGAGATATGGCCGGTGGCCACCCTTGCTGGGACACCCTGTATATGTTGGTATTTGGTTCAGCGGTTTTTGTGCAATTCAAGTTCAAAATCTCATTAATGGGACATAACCTTGATCCGCGTTTGCCAAGAGAACGGTAGAATCAAAATCAACATAATGTAATGGACAATTTGCACATTGTTAAAAAAATCATCCTACGACCTTTATTAATGTAGTAATCACCGATTTAAGAGCGCCAATCAACATCCACAGCTTCACAGAATACATTATTATTTATCTCTGTCCGGCGTATATGACTGTATGACTGTCTCTCTCTCGAGAGGTTGTTTTAGCTCCGCCCCGTTTTCGATCATACAGTGAAATTTGCGTTTTCTATTTTATTAATTTGGAAATGTATGCAAATTGTCCATTTTTATGAGGCTTTGAACTTGAATAGCGCAAAAACCGCTGAACCAAATACCTACATATATTATGATATATTTGGAATCAGAAGAAAAAGATCTATCATTCTAGCCAAAAATAAACGGGGTATCCCATTCAAAAAGTACTATGTTGAGTAAATTTTTTAGGTTTTTGATGCATTATCGCATTTTCTAGTATGAAATTGTCCATAAAAAGTACTTCGAATTTGCTCATTTGAGCTTTTTGTGAAGCCAAAATTAACTGAGATATCTATTGAGTAAAATATAAACAAACACCCTTGACATTTTATCAAGAATTTTCATACCCTTTATTAATGTTGTTTACTTTGGTATACATTTTTTTTGTCGCATTTTTTCAAATTATCTCGTTTCTTTTTCTTTAAAGACGTTTTATTGTGTGATTAATTATTTTATTTTTCTTCATTTTTTGTGCACATTAACTTTTCTTAACTTACAATTTATATTGATGGATTTCAAGGAATTTCAACAGGAAAAGGTTCATTTATTTTAATTTTTAGGACATTTTTGTTTTTTCTTTTGAATTTGCGTTACCTATCTAGTGTTGCAAAAATCTTCACATTTTCGTACTACAGTCATTAACAGTTTTGACTTATTTGTGTCGCATCAAGTTATTTCGTTTTTTTTCCTGGGACGATGTAATGTTTTTTTTCTCTTTCTTTTTGCATTATTCGAAGATATGTTCATCAATTTATTTTCTACTCCTGTTGATAGTTTTAAGGGAATTTGAACAGCAAATGTATTTGAGTTTGAGTTATTAACTTCTGGAAAATTTTGTCACATTAATATTTCTTCTGGATGCCGATTTTTGTTAAATTATCACAATTTTATTATTATGGGATTTATTTGAATTATACAAAAATTGAAATTAAACTTTGACACCCTGTATCTCGAAAACAAAGCGTTTTCGCAAACATGTTTATATTGCAAACTATTTTTTTTTCAGTGTAGAATATGCTGTTCTTATATTTCAACCTTATTTCAGGACACCCTGTATTTTTTTGTTTTTTTTTCACTTCTTGAATGATCCTTCACTTCGGTTTTAGTGACTTGTGAGTACAAAGATTTCGTGAGTTTGGCTAAATTTTTTATTTCCAGAATGATAAATTAATGGTAGACAAAAAGAAAAGTGAGTACAAGTTTCACAAACGATGTATGAATGAATATACAGGGCGCAAAGAATTTCATTTTCAAGCTTCTTTATAGAGATAGAGAACAAACAATTGAAAAATAATATTGTTTATACAGAATGTTCTTCGAAACTGTGACGCATAAAATATTTTTTTTAAATAGCTACGCAAACTTTCTATTGCAGAATTGGATTTAGCGTGAAATTGTATCCTACAGTGGTTTAATTTGCCACATAATGTGGTGTTGCCAAGCTTTTGAGGATTTACTAACATGTAGCCTGATGAAACATTTGACTTCAAATTGTTTCTCTATCTCTATTAACAAGGGGAAAAAACTTCCTCGCATCAATGGGACACCCTGTATGTATGTATGTTCTGATTAAAAATTATCTGACGTGGTGTAAAATTAGATCAATACATTTTGCTAAAAAGCTATGTACAAAAAAAAATGATAGGTTTCCGTATTTTTCACTACAACTCGTACCAAATACAATCCATCATATTGTCCAACCTTATCCACTGAATAGTGACCAAATAGATGATTAACTTAATCCACCAACGTCCAAAGAACCAGCAACCCAAATAAAAAACAAATCATCAATGCATGCATCATAAAATTTAAGTAAAAAAGCAATAATTCAGCCTCTAAACAGGACATTTGCACCCATTCTCACCTGGCAAAAGTTTCCGACTTGGACAGATCCACGGCTCGTCGGCTCTGCGATCGCAACAACACATCTTTGGTTAGTCGTACAGGGGGCGCTGCACCCGTTAGGTTAGGTGTATGGTAGCCAGTGCTTACGGTACCTACAATTATTATTGAAAAACGACTCAAGAAAAAAGGAAAAACTTGTCTAAATTCATTCATTCAATCATGTCCACTCTATAAATAATTTATAAAACGAAAAACGTCAATTATCTACCCTGCTCTCTCTTAATCACGACAATCGTATACTTTATGTATTTTGCGAGACGAAAAGTGTCGTGACGCGGCCTTGAGTAATCACTGTCATACAGCTAAAGAAGTATTCAAGGGGTAAGCTCACCTGATGCATGTCCCATAAGAACAGGAGGATTCATAATCAGCTCCATATCTTCATGCAAAGTTGGAAGAGGATCCACACCACTGGCCATATTGGACAATTCATTGCTGAAATCACTACTGCTACCGCTACTACTCGAACTTTGCATATTCTGCAATAACTTGGTTTCACACAAAGACCCTCAAACCCTCCCACTCACCTCAACATATTGCAGGTACATATCACTTTTAAGGAAGTTCGGATAAGTTGTTGTCACAATTAAATGTTCTATTTGAGCTTGCACTGTATCGAACAGCGTCACGGGAGGTTCAAGGCACTGGGAAGACTTAACAATTTTTCCTATTTCTTTGCGCACCTCTTCGGGCACCGGAAGCGCGGCTTTTACAAAAAATTTCCTGTTGGCAATCATAAATTTACTATACAGTCAGTATAATAGAGATGACGTACTTATAAATGAGTTTAACAAGCTGCATGATCTTGTCGCTGCTCTGCTGTTTGCGCAGACCTTCACATGCAAACCAAAAGTCTAAGGCGTCAGAGTGTTGCTTGCCCTCTGATTCCAGGTACTGTAAACTCATGTTATTTACCCAGTACATGCGCATTGGAGTGTTACCTGTCGAAATAGCTTAACCCCATCCCCGTCCTGTAACAGGGCGTGCAGGGAATGGGCCCATCTTAAACAGGCCGGAGGTGATCGGCTACCTTGGAAGTCGATGGACCGACTGGTTGGCCGACAAGTTGAGGAGGTTGAGTCGAAGGAGGTGGTTGGTTCTGGTTAAAAATGTAATTTTAAGAATAATAGTTAAGTCTATAATTACATTTTTTCACGTTGAAAATGGGGGTTATGAAAATGTAAACAGTAATAGTGAACATGAAAATGTAATTTCGATTTCAGTATCACTACAATATCAGGAACTAGAGAAAATGAAATAAAGAATTAACTTCCAATAAATTGCAACTATACCAAAGGGAATAGGCTCCTGCTATCGCGGAACTATAGAACTTCAAATCTTTACCACTGGTTGCGCACAATCGTTCGTCGTCTACCCACCAACCATTTGCACATAGCCAATACAATAATAATAATTTAATGGTAGACCTACATTAACACCTCTTGGCAAAAAAAATGGTGACATTTTTTTGAAAAAAATAAGTAAAATCACCTTAAAATAATCTTGATATTTCATAAACAGAATAATGACTGAGTTCGCTGGTCGGCTACGAACCAGTTTCGAACTTATTCGCATGCGCAGTTGATCAAGATATATCGTGACATTTAAACAATAGCGCATGAGCATTAGTTTCGAAGTAGTTCGTGACCCACCCGCGAACATAGTAGTTATTCTTTAATTTTTATCGTTGGGAAATTTTTTTCGATGTCATTAGTGGGATACATCTATCACTTTATAATTTATCCATGACGCACCGGGCGACATTGCCAATATGAAAATTTACTCTATTGATGTTATTTTCGATCATACCGGGTGTCCGGAAATGACATTTGAGTAAATATCTTAAATACTCTTGGCAACAAATTCTAATACATCACAGGAGTTTTATCGTGTTAACAGCAACCAGAAGTCGTGTCAAATTATATTGTTTTATCTACAACCGTGCGATAACTAATGTATACCGCACGATAATGAGTGTGGTAAGTAAAATATTACCGCTCGCCGTGCTGTAGTAGTTTTATCAGCGCACGTTGTTGTTAGCAACGTGCTATAATTTTATTATGTTACTATAGCAACGCTCACCTGGTCATTCTGTCAAGGGTGGCAAAATTGGCAAGGGTGGCTCGGTTTACAGAATTCACTCCCGTGCGGTAATACCCCAGTTACCACACTCATTATATAATATACTATTACTCAGTGCGCGCTCTAGTGCATTTGATTTTGAAGATGCCTCAATATTTATTCGAGGAAATGACCGACATATGCTTTATGTATGCTTGACCCTTCCTCCTGTGCCAGATATTTATTATGTCACAATCACAATCTGGCACAGCTGCTCTACGTCACTCAAAGCAATGTCATGCATCGTAAATTGTTTCGCATTTACTAAAACAAAACACCTTTTTGTTGTACTTACTAGTCGAAAATCCAAAATTCCTTTTCGGAATAGGCGAGCTAGGCTTGGCAAATTTGACCTCCTCCATGAGTCGCTGCGTGACCTCCGGTCCCCAGTCGGACACAAAATGGCTTTTCTCCTTGCCGGGCACAGGAGGTCGGGGGGCACTGAGGTCGAAAGCGCCCTCATGGGTGAACGCTTGCTGGTCTTTACTCATCTTGACAATGGCCCACAGAGGCCGTTGATTGGGGATACGCTGAAGAATTGATTTGTTTGCGTTGGAAGATTAGGAAGCATTGTATTGGGAACTGGAAGAGAGAGATATACATAATTATCGGACTGATTCAGAACTGAATGGCAAAAATGTGATCAGTAAGGTAGGATAGCGAGCGGCCATGTCCCGGAAGATACTTAACGTACAGATTTGGGAAATAATAGTTCATAATAAAAGTTGCCAAGAGTAATTGCTGGAAATCATTTTCGAGTTGGTCAAACGTCCGCTAGAGGGCGTAACAACCAACACCAAGTAGAAAATTAAGATTTTTATAGAATCTTTCCAATGAAAATATTTCAATGATACCATTTTCATATTTACTATTTACCTACACTTTTTGTCTCAAACGTTTTTATCCATCTATCAAAATAAAGCGGTGAGGGAAGTCCAATTGTTTTTTTAAACAAACGGAGATTTCTCCCGCTTCGCTTGACCGATTTTAACGAACTTGGACTAATATGAAAGAGCATAACATGCACTACAAAACGCTTATTTGGTTTTGATTTTGTGATCATCGCCGAGGCCGCTAGATGATGTTAATTGAAATAATAGCACATTCATGAGTTTTTCCTAAAAAAAAAACAGATGTAATGGTATATTCATTTTCATTTATTTTAAAAAAGGGTAAACGTGTGTATAATTCAATAAAAAAATTGATCATCTACCTTTTCTGCAGCCTTGATTTCGACCAAAATATAATTTTATTATTATAAAAAATGGCACGCCACTGCTTTTTATCAAAATAATCATTTTTGTAATCTCTTATTAGTTGCTAACAAAAAGACTTTCTTGCCTTAGGTTTGCTAACCCTCTAACCGCTAAGTGAAAATTAACGCCAAATTATGCTTTCTTACCCCAAAGACCCCCACATACCAAATTTTGCGTGAACGTTCTATTTTTCTTCAATTTTAGTTTAAAAAATCGAAAGTCAAATTTCAACATGTTTCATAGTCGCCACTTTCATTATTCGAGGGTTGTTCGTGCACACCCCTGTATACGTCAATTCCTTGTTTTGAAAAGTTCAAAAGATCAATGACATCTGTATTTGGCTTGAAACAGTTGCAAAAATGTCATTTTAGGATACAGGGAAAGTCAACTAAGGTGTCTAGAGCACAAATTTAATAAGAAACCCACTAGCACAAACAAAACTTTTCTATCTCTTATCGTTTGGCCGCTAGAGACTGTTTCTCAAATATGTCGATTTTTTTATTATCCTATAACTTTTTTATTAATAAAGATAATTGATTTTGGTGAAGATATTTATAAGGCATTTTTTTTCCGTTGAATCCATTTCAATCGGCAGTTTTTTTACAGAGCGATAAAGATGTGTTTTTAGATAGTTTTAGTTCCCATAAGAACGCGTCTAGTTTGCCACAGGCGACAGGGTGTACATACTAAATATAATAATAAATGTTGAAAACAAACTGACTTTAGAAATAGATTGGTAAAATAATTTAACAAACAAAACAACATTTCACTAGGCATTCACATATTCCACTTTTGAACTTATTTTGAAATTCCAAGAAAAATCTAAATTAACCTCATTCAATTTTCATGACTTGAATGTTTAGTTAGTTTGTAAAATTGATTCAAACAGCTCTGTACATTTTGGAGAAAAAATTATAATTCACAGATACATATACAAAAAACAGTACAAAGTATTAAATTTATATTAAAACATTATAAGGTAAAAATGAGAATAGATTGAAAAAAGTAATGATGTGGTTTTTTTCATTTCGAATTTTTTTTTTTTTTTGGTTCTGGAAAGATTACTCACTATTAAGTTTAACATCATATTTTATAGGCTGTAGAATATCTCATACATTTATAGTTTTTGACTGTTTTTGTATGGGTTTCTAATTTTTTTTCAAAGGTGCTTTGTCCACTATAATTTCCCTACCAAGCGCTTAACAAGCGCAAAAAATTATGTGCAAGATAAGTTCTAAAAACTGAAGCAGAAAAAATCTTTTAGTAAAAATCCCAACAAACTACACAAAATGATCAAAAATTGATCCTACGAAAACTCTTAAATGGATGGATTTTAAACATTACACCATGAAAGAGTAAAAAATAAATGTGGTATATGAAAGTTTGAATCTTTAATTCGATGTATTACAGTATTCACCTGTGACTTCACTACAAAGAACAAAATCATCACAAAATAGCTCATGACAAAATGGAGATACCGATCAATACAACCACTATCTACGACTTCTACGAAGCCTTGCGTAGTCTGCACATACAATACTACATCGATTCATGCCAAACAAAAGACTTTTTCCAAATCATAACTCATATGATGTGCAATAATTAAAAAAGGCCCAGGTACAAGAATATAATATTACCCATTATGTGGCTAGTGAGGCTGAAAATATGGAATAACAGCTTAATAGCTGGGCCAACAATGGGATAACCCATAGGGCAAATCCCATATAAACAATACATGGCAAAACTCTACTAACGTACCCCATGGTAATAATATCTCAGTACCAAGATGGTGATAGCACAATACGATTTTTTAATAAAAGATTATGAAAACCTGTCAGTTTTAATAACTGAGCAACTTTATGATAGACACTCGAATAGGGAGTAACCGGAATGGCAACCGAACAAAAGTTAGTTCGGTCGTAGCTTATGTACAAACTGGTGGGGGTTTTTGTATGTGAGCTGACCAATCAGAGTTTTTCTCTACAGGGGGTATAGTAATGATTCATACTTGTATATAATAGTTAATGGGGTTGCTACGGAATTTACAAGAGTCTGTATGATTCGATTATGAAAAAATGAGATGTTTACTTAAGTACATCTGTCATGAGGTTACACTAGTTATACGAGTAAAACTCTAATCACTTAAATTCCTCACATGTTTGTTCTTGTTCTAAAGCATGTTTTGTTCAGCATTATCCAACTGAATTCTAGTTTTTTTTTTGTATTTTTCACGTATTGGTGTTTTTTGGTCAATCATTTGTGCTACTCCGGATGATTTTGAACAGATTGAAGCATTCTTTGTATTTACCAGGTAACTGTCCTTCATCTATTTATCCATATTTTTTTGTCAAAGAATGTTTTCCTCAACTTCAGTGACATTTTTTTCCATTAATCGTGTACGAATATTTTTTTACGCTTTTCATTATTTTTGTTCCTTAGTATTTTTTCTTGTGGGTTACTAATACACAGTTTAAAAGTTATTTACCAATCTGCAATATTTTTATCAATATGTTTATACAATTTCTCTTATTGGTCTCAGGTTAACCTGTCATTTTCTAACTTTTTTTTTAATAGTACTGTCTTCATTTTGTTCTTTAACGACATTTATGGCTTTCATTGAATGGTTTGAGATGACTCAAATAAATTTTTTAATAAAATGCACTCTGATTTTTTATATTATAAAAGAAAATGTCAATGTGAAAAGATTGAAAAGCTCTAAGATTATCACAACATGATGTGAAAAATTAGAATGGATGAAGGAAGTGAGCATTATTCGTCGTTTTTTTTTTATCAAGTAAAATCCATTTTCTTTTTATCATTTTTTTTGTCGTTATTTCATTTAACACCTTCCATAGAAGTATCATTTCTATTTTTTCTAATCTGCGAAGTTTATTCCATGTTTTTTATTTCGTTTAGCTATCGTTTTCTAACTATTTTTATTGTACTGTCATTATTTTCCTTATTAACGACATTTATGGCTTTTATTGAACAGTTTTAGCGGATGTTTTTCTATTACGAAAGGAATTTATTTTCTTTTAACAACATTTCTCGATGGATTCCACTGATTTTTCATATTATAAAAGAAAAGTTCGAATTAAATGACTCAAGTTCAAAATTTTGAAAAGCTCTTGGATCTTGGATGTGAAATTCAGATCATCACCACATTTACATGAACTGTTTTATGGTTTTAACTATACAGGGTGTCCACGAACAACGTCTGGATACTTGGTAGGGTGATTTGATATGTGATAGAATAATGGTGGTAAGTCATATAACGAAAACTCGAAATCTCAATATTTTTCGAGTTAGCGGCAGTCAAAGATCAATCTTTTTTTTTGTAATTCATGTATTCCGGACATTTTTTATTGAATCAAAATGGAATTTGGTACAAATGTTTCAGCTTTTTTATCTGTAACGTTCTGTGGAAAAAATGTTTTTCTACTCTGCCCCTAGAGCATGCTTTACCTGAAATCCAAATTTCATATTTCGCAAATCGACTTTAAAATAACTCACGTGAAAAATAATTATTACTTTCTATAACAAGATGACAAAGAAAATACAACACAAAAACAACATGCAACAACACGAAAACAACGCTAACAATAGAAACAGCAAGAAAGCCGTAGAAAAAGAGCTCAAAAACAACAACGCGTTTTTGATGTTTTTGTATTGTTTTTGTTGCTGGTTTTATTATTTTTTTGTTTTGTGTCGTTTTATGTTGTTTTTGTGTTGTAATTTCTTTGCTATCATGTACAAAACAATTATTTTTCACATGAGTTATTTCAGAGTCGATTTGCGACCGGTGAGATTTATCGACCCGTACAAAGAGTACCTACATTTTTTGTCTAGTCTGTGCGTTTTTATTTTTGAGAAATTTGTCTAGACAAAAAAGGTATGCGAAATATAAAGTTTGGATCTCAGGTAAAGCACCCTCTACAGGCAGAGTAGAGAAACATATTTTCCATAGAACGTTACAGATAAAAAAGTTGAAACTTTGTACCAAAATTTTAATCTTATTCGATAAGACATTTTCGAGATATATCAATAACATATAACAGACAAAATATCTTAAAAATAGACAACATTCAAATAAATCGGATTATTTGAAAGAAGAAAAGGAAGATGAGACAAAGCATAAAACAAATAAAACTTATTCAGGAGAGAAACACACAAGAAAAAATCTTTTAGAAGGGGACTAGATTTTTTTTGTAATAAACTATTTTTCCACTGATTTTTTCCGAATCATAGATGCAAAAATCGAATAAAACGTAGAAGGAATTTCACACATAACATCAAAAAACTTTAAATTGAGAATCCTTTTTTCAAGAAGTTTTGTCAACATTATTTACTTAATTCATCATTGGTTTTTTTATTAAGTGATATTTTTGTCATTCGTCTTCATCCAGAATAAATTTATTCTATTTGAATGTTGTCCCATGTTTTGATTTCATTTTATTCTTTGTTTCACGTTGAAGTATCATTTTCTTACTGTTCACAACTTTTATATCAATTTATGTTGTATTTCACTATAAATTTAGGTAACACTTTGCACGAAGTTAAAAAATAATACATTTTTTTTAGAAGATCGACATTATTTTTTTATGCTTTGTTATGTGATTTTCAAAACCTTTAAAAAAGTGATGGGTTAGAAAAATTAATCCATAGTCTAATAAATTGCAGTATTTGATCATCAAGCAGGATAGTTTGTCCTCATTTCCTGGCAATTGGTTTCTGTACTCCACTTCTTCATCACTCAATCTGTAATAAAAATAATTAATAAGACACTGGTTACATAGAAATTTGTTTTTTTTTAAATTATATTTACCCTGCATCTGTGAATAATTGGCTTGAGTTCCAAAATAACTCAAATCTTGGGTACTTGAATCTAAATATGTATAGAAGGTTTGTTAAAACTTTATTCAATATTATCATTATCGTCAGTTTTACGTACCTCTCATTCTGATACAAAGCTCAAAACACTATTTTTACACAAGTTAATTATGCCGTACGTTATTTTTTATTATGTAGGTATTATTTGGAAAATTGGAATATAAACATTCAAAAAACAAACAAAAATACAATAGTGAAATTACCAAACTTAATCTCTGGAAAATATGGATAAATAGGACAATTATTACCTTTGATTATTAGCTTTTTAGAAACCATTACAGCTAAAAAAGGTATTTTCTGGAGAGTGTGATAAAATACTTTTTTAAAAAATAAAATATAGCTGTATAGTATCACACAGTACACAAAAACAAGTTTCTTGAAATTGTAAACATATTTAGAAAACTAGAAAAGAAAATGTTGATTAGATAAGGTAAAAATTAGAGAAAAAGATGAAAGTGGGTAATTTTTTCTTGTATTTATTCTTTTTTCAAGAATGTTCATCATCTTTTATTTCAAGTTTTTCTTTAACATCAGTTGTTAATTCTATGTAAATATGGTTTTTTTGAATTCTTTTTCCTATAGGATGATGAATGTATTTTTTAAATAAAACAAGCACCCATTTTGACTCTCTTTATTTATTTGCTGTCTATTCATATTCGTTTTGATGATTTTTAATCTATTTTATTTGTTTTAGCCAACATTTTCTATTTCTATACGCCTTTTTCATAATCAATTTATTTATTTGTGTTGCACTTTCATAATTTTCGATAATTTGCCGATTATGGTGGCAAAATTGCCCAAAAACTTCATTCACCTCCTCATCTTAATAACTTCAGAGTTTTTGAGTTGAAATTACCATAAGAAAAAATAAAAAAAAAAGTCTACCTTTTTTTGGCGCTAGTGGACATAGAAGAAAATATCATGAAAATGTGAAAATATCAAAAACAGAGCGCAAAAAGGAATAGAAAGAAGATATTCCGACGGGTATTCAATTTGTATTGAATCTTTTATAAAGACAACCTTGAAAAATTGATGATTTTGAAATGTTTTCATTCTTCAACATGAGAAAAATGATGATTAAAACTGAAGAAAATTGATCAAGGTTCAGTTTCTTCACGGATTAACATTATCCTAAAGATACATTCTCTAAAAATATTATACCTTATTTGCATGAGTGTATATTATTTAATATTAAACTATATATAATAATACTCACTTAACAAGTTGAAACGATTCAGATCAGAATAGTATAACATAGTCCGAATCCATCAGAAAAAAATCAGTAGATGGGAAGTTCACAATCTGAAATGGAAAATTTCTTATCAATCTCAAAAAGTATGAAGGTAATGTTAAAAACAGTATAAATACACGTTTCGGTTTTGATTGCAATCATCACCAAGACTGAGGCAACCGTTTTGTCATGGTAAATATTCAAACTTTTCAGAAAATTAAAATATTACTTTTCAAATCCCACTCCATACAAAATCAATTCATTCTTTTGATAAGCACACCCCAAGTATATAGTGACTGCAGCGCCAACGCGGTCGTAGCAACTACTACGAATGTACATAGAGCGGCAACCATAATTTGATATGGTTCAATTTTTAATAATCCCAGTGAGTTGCTTGGTAAGTTAATGAAAGGAAATGGGAATTATGGTTTGTTCCCAGAACGCGAATATGTTCAAAACGGGTTCCGAAAAAGGTAGTTCTAGTGAGTGAAAGTCCTGCGAAATGTTGGCTTTATAGTGAAAAAGTGAAAACTAGAAGGTGAGTGCCTGATTATTGTTAAAATAGCAATATTTTTGACCAAATAAATATTATAGTACGACTTCCAAAAACCAACATGTCCAAGAAAATCTTTTTTGAATAACAAGAATGAAAAAAGTATAGGTACTATGAAGAGGAAAATCAAAGATAAGGCAAAAACTGTCGAGTCAAAAATTATAGACACCTAGTGAAAAAAATCATATTTGTAAAATAACTCCTCCAAACTAGTTTTAATGGCACTCAAACGATTCTTTTGGAATTTTCATGAGTGCTAAGGAAACCAGGATCCTCCTAAAATACAATTTTTGGGTGAGACTCTAATGAAAAAAGAACAAAATCTATACATAGTTCTCTAAAAGTTCGACATAAAGATGATTTGTTTTGATCCCTTACCACTTTTTTATGATACGCTTCTGATAAAAATTTCAAAATGTGCTCAGAATGTAGTTTTTCTGTCGTGTATGCAGTGTACCAAATTCCAATATTTCAGTGTGCGCAATTTCGAAAATTTTCACGAAAAGCCGTCTTCCGGGTACCAATTCAAGTATTATAATCCAAGATCAGAACGTGAGAAAATAAATAAAAAATGGGACTGTCTACCCTTATACCCTCCAGTATGAAAAAATATCAAAATTCTGAGCCCAAACTTCATGATTTTCGTATGAACGATCTCGAAATATTAAGGAAAAACCTTCTTCAAGAAGTATTTTTTAACAAATATTTGTAAGATTTAAAAAAACACCTTTTTCCAAGTGTCAAGCTATTCCTGCAAATGAATGAATAGGTTTGGCTTTAATAATTGATCTGTTTATATATTGAAATAAATGAGAAGAATTAAAATTAAATTTTTCAACGCATTTTACAATATTTTTTGTATACTGTTTTATATTTTATATCACCTCCCCGTAGTGTATAATCTTCAATACATGATAAAAAAATATTTTTTTTTTATGACTTTCCAATAATAGATATATTATACATCCAGTTTCTATTGGTTAATGTAACTCGTTACTCATACCAGTGACTTTTTTTTCATTACTCAATTGTTTTTAACCAATGAAATGATCTAATGTCATCACTCCACTGTTTAAGTGCCTTCCAAATGAAATTAAATATTGCAAAGTTCGCTTTAATTATCGAATAATCATAAAAAAAGTATAGTATTCTACTCGCGGAAAATGGCTATTACTTACTCAGCTGATTACACCATCTTTGTGAGTGATATCCACCATTACTCGCTTGTTGAATAATATACTATTTTACGATACAGAAAAAAATTTTGATAAATATGCTAAAAACTTACTAAAGTGGCTAACACGATTGAAACTGACTAGAAAAATTTAGACAGTCTTATAGAAATCCTCAATAAGGTGTCCGCCATGAAGTTGGATACCTACCCTATTTATGGGAATTTTTATAATCGAGAATTTTTCAAAAAAAGTTCATTTTGGTGTTAAAAGTTGGGCTACTTTGACAAGGTATCAAAAAATTGTTTACAAAAAAGATGTTATGAATCCACAAAGGACTTCATAATATGTCGATTTTGAAGCAAATGGGATTAAAAATATTGAACTCATATTTCACCCTTTCCATTAAAATGAAAATCGAAAATGATGATTTTATTCTTGAATTAACTTGATTCAACTAAACTTCTTTGGTTTGATACTGAATCAATCGATTTTTTTATGGAACAAAACTATCAGGGGTATAAATGAAAAAACACCGTCTGGTTGTGTCCTTAACGGTACCCATGTCCTGTTTTCCATCGAAGATACGATTTTATAAAATCTCTATTTTCAAGATTCAACTGTGGGCGAACTATGATTCGTTGATCAATTATTATTATTCTGATCGCCAGAAAATGTGAGAAAACGGACATGGGTACAGTTAGAGAAACGACCAGACGGTATTTTTTAATTTATATTTCTCCACTGTTTCATTTTATAAGAAATTCGACTGATTTAAAATCAAACCTATGTAGTTTGGTTGAATAAAGTTGATTTCAGAATAAAATCATTTTCGGTTTTCATATTGATGGAAAGTGTAAAATATGAGTTAAAAATGTTTTTATCTGATTTGCTCCGTAGAGTCCGTTGTGGATTCTTAACAACTTATTCTAATACAATTTTTCGATACTTTGTCAAATTAACTCGTTTTTTGACACCAAAATGAACTTTTTTTCAAATTCTTGCTAAACCGATGAACTCATGACATGTGTCAAAATACTCAAAATCGTTTCTTTGGTTATCGGATAACTATCCCCTATATAAATAACAAAAAAATGTCCCATATGTACCCACCTTTATGGCGGACACTGTATATCTTCGAAGTAAATGATTTTCTCTGAACTGAGTCCAAACCTAGTTGGATTCTTAATTTCTTAACCTCAAAACCAGTTTTTTCTCCTCTTCAACAACCTCAGTAGTTGATGACACACAACTCCAACCTTCCATTGTATTTTTTTTTGTTATATAACATTTCGACCAATAGGATCTTCAATCGTCATCAGGTGTACAGTGAGATCTTGGACTACATGCTTAAATACTCTTTTCACTCTTACATCAGGAATGTCCGCTTTCCCCAGTGTGACTCTGTGTAGAATTCGTGCTTCTGAGCACTTATCTGGTGATTTGATCAAACGTGGTCAGCTTGACATTTGACTGAACATTCAGAATTTAAGCATTAGGCACCCGATGAAGATCAAACAAAATATCAAGACAGATAGATAGATAGAGATATGGTAGCCTGGTCCATCCTGTTATCTGAGCCATTCAGGCCCATTGTAACCTTCTTCGGGGTTCACTCGTCGACCCAGTGTTGATATGGACTAAGACTGTGGCAGCCCCTAATTGAGGCAATTTCTGACCATCTTTCCCCCGTTAGGATTCTCTGATATTCACGAGAGCTGGGAAGTGGCAAAGGACATGCTCATCGCTTTGGTCGTCTTCGTGGCTCCCCCTAGAAGTCGGATCCGTTACCACACCCAAGGTGTGGAGGTGCTTAATCAGCTTACAATGCCGCGATAGCCCAAGAAGATACTTCGCCTAGGGTCCGAGTATCGCGGCACTCGAGTCCTTCATCGCTCCCTCAAAACCTCTCTATGTTCATTAATTCTTTTCCTTCACTATTTGTATGTCCCCTAGCATTCTGTTTGGAAGTTAGTTGCTTCCCTGCCTAGGGTTCTCTGATATAAACACACCCAGGTTAGCACTAGATCATTCCTATTAATCGTCTGTGTAGAAGTGTAAATGTGTAAATCCGCCACGCTATCCTGTTTTGTTGATATATTATATTATTATATCAAGATCGATGTCAAATGTTATTTGATATCGTTCATTATTTTTTCCGTTTTGAAAAAACATCCTATAGGTGCTGTTAGAACCTTCATTTGATTTTGAAATTTCTCCTTAGTTTGGGCGGAGCATCGAATATTATTGACGGGAAAACTGTGTAGAAGATAAACTGAAAAAGTATTTGTCAACATGTTCTGGTCTATCGAAAGATAATCAACTACCACACCCATACAAAGTTTCGTTAATTAATGCTAAACTCAACCGTTTTTTGCATCGATTCCTGAGCCTGACTGGCAACATTACAATAAATAAATGCGAACAGCAATTATTTTTTAGTCGGCGCGACGAGGCGGTACTGCAACGCCTTTAGAACGCAATTGTCGACGATTTTTATCGGTGTTCCATTCAGTTCTCAGGTACTGTGGAACGCCGCAGCAATTTCACGTCGTCTAAATTAATTATTTCTGTAGACTGGAGTCACGATAAAGCAAACAGACAGTGCCGCTACACGGCCTCATCAACCACCTTGAATTTTCAATTTAATCTGTCGCTTATATCGGCTTATTCCTTATTCCAATCCAACACTGACCAAAAATGGAATTTCTTTCCGAGAATTCGGGTTTGGTGTCTTCGGACTAGTTTATGTTGCTTTGTTTCATGTTGAGCATGTACATACATAATGTACTGGAGATATTGTGTAATACATTTTTTTTATCGAAATGTGTTGGCTTGGCTTACATTAGCACAGCAAACATTCCTAAAAACAGTGTTTTGGAGATTTTGCATGAACAAATAATTCTTTATCCATATCATCTACAAAGAGTTCATTGAAAGATCGAGACTTACAACCTAGAGAAGAATTTTGTCAATGGATGCAGACCATCTAGATAGTCGAAATACAGAATGAACAAGGAAAGTTAGAAGGTCAATGAGACGTCGTTTGGATAAATGTATTGTAGAATCACCCCTTAAATTATTCGAACAGTATTTTCCGAACTCCCTGTCTTTTCATTTACAGAATTCCCTTTATGGCGCAGCCACCAAAACATGGTCCGACATGGTCGTTGAATATTGACATACTAGGAGGTCGCTCACGCGAAAATCATAATAAAACTGATCAAGCCAATAATGTCTAAAAAATAACAATGAATAAGAACTGTGTTGAATCAGTCATTATCAGGCGAATTTTACCGGTTAACCAATGGGTGTTAACAAGATCGTATCACAAATATTACGGAACGCCCCACCATTCAAAGACAAATGACAGGAATGTCAAATATCACGTGACCTGACGGCTGACCAATAGAAACGAGATGTATGAGGCAACAAGCGCGATTCAATATTATTTTTTCTATGACTATTCAATGATAAATGTAATATACAGGGAGTTTCATTAATCATCAATATTGCGAGAAAAAACAGGATGAGTTTTTCCGCTGGAAAATAATAAGAAAACTTCACATAAACATATATCCGGAAATGCTTCATTACAGAGCTACAGGGTATTGAAGTTTTATTTTTATTTTTGTTTTTTTTAAATAGTATTTGAAATAATGTCGATCTTTTGATGAAATTTCGTTTTGGGGGGTTTTTTGTCATGCAAAATTCGAATTTGAACTTAGTATGGCTTTAACTTATAGAGGGCGCTGCCTACACTTATTTTTCCTTTTATTAGGAGTCGTAATTTTTTTGAACATATCTGTATTATATTTTCAAGTAAAAAAACAGATTTCTCAATCATTTTTACGCAAAAAAGTATATCTGGTGGAAGTCGCAACGTGCAACCATTCTCGAGATATTTAGATTTGAAATCAAGAACGCATGTGATCCACGTGTAGCATTTTTATTGACAAAAAAATATCAGGATGAGTTTCCCTGCTTGAAAATCAGAAGAAAACTTTTCATGTGTCCGGAAATGCTAATTTACAGAACTACAGAGTGTGTTGAACTTTTTTTTCATTATTTTTTTTTTCTTAATAATTTAATTAATGAAATTTTATCTTTTTACTGATATAGCAATCATATGAAATATTTTATAATTTCTAGCGGGTTGCCTTCGCCATAATTTCAAAACAACATGTTTTTATTATTTCGAATCCAAATATCTCGAGAATGGTTGCCCGTAACGACGTTCAACAGGTATACCTCTTCTGGTTAGGAAATACGGATAAATCTATTTTGTTGCTCAAAAATGTCATACAGGTACGTCCGAAAAAGTCATGGCTGTATATAACAGAAAATGTAGGTGTAGGTGGCGCCCTCCACAATACTTAGATCAACTTCAAATTTCACATGCCAAAAAACTGCCAGACATCAGTTTTTATCTTAATATCGACTTTGGTTCAAAAACTATCTAGAAAAAACAAAAATAAAAATAAAGCTTCAACATGTTGTATTTTCCAATATTGAAGATGCGTAACAAGTTCTGTTCCTTATTGATTATTGTGGAGCCGAAAAACACCTTTTCGTCCAAGCAGGTTTTCTTGTTTGTTTCGTGCCATGCGGAAGGTTGTATTTCTATTTTAGTGAAGTCGTTTGTAATATTCTGAACTGAATAGACGTTGCGTTGAATATAGGAGTGTTTATATTTCTAATCACTCATTCCCTGCTTAATCAACTTCTAATAGGTTATGGGCCCAGGGCTCGTGGGAGTGATTAGATAACGCGTTTCTTTTGTTTATTAGTTCGGTAGTACACGGGGTTGTGCATTCGTCGTCGTGATAAAGATAGAATGGCGGTTAACGAAAGTTCAAACATTGGGGCGGCTGTTGACAAGCTCAAAGGTCGTGCAAATTACAGCGACTGGAAGTTCCAGATGGGTGCGTTATTGAAATTAGACGGACTTTGGAACTGCATAACTGAGGAGTGGCCGTCTACAGTGGATGGTGCTACAAAAGCTCGTCGTGAGGAGAAGGCTCTCTCAAAAATAATTCTTTCTCTGGATAAGTCGACGTATCCTCATGTGACCCAAGCAAAAACAGCCAGCGAAGCGTGGAAGTCCCTTGAAAATGCATTTGAAGACAAAGGACTTCATAGGCGACTAGGATTATTAAGAAATCTATGTTCCATCAAACTGGAAAATTTTGGCACTATGGAGGAGTATGTTAATGAAGTCCTGGCTCTGTCCCAACAACTTGGATCCATGGGAAAACCGCTAGATGATGAATTCCTAGGTGTTATTATGCTGCAGGGACTCACAGCGGATTATGAGCCAATGGTTATGGCACTTGAAAATTCAGGAGTTGACATAACATCGGACTTTGTGAAAACTAAATTGCTGCAGGACCAAAAATGGCAGAATAGTAAACATACTGGTGACTGTGCACTAGTCACGAAGAAAATTAAAAAATCTCCATGGTGTTGGAATTGCAAACAAAAAGGCCATTACAAAAATCAGTGTTCTCAAAATAAAAACAGTTCTTCAAACAACTATGAAACTCCGAATAAAAATAAATGTAGTGGAAATGGACGGCAAGCTTTGTTTGCTGCAGCTTTAAGTGTGAATAATGTACGTGATACAGTCTGGTACATTGACAGCGGGGCCTCCTCACATATGACTGGAAACAGAGAACTTCTTTTGGAGCTAACAGATGAAGACTCAGGGCAGCATGTGTTTGTGGCAGATAACGCAAAACTCTCCGTCAGTGGAACCGGAAACAGTGTTGTGAAATTGAAACCGAATAGAACTGAACAGATCATATCAAAAATTAAATATGTTCCAAATCTGTCAGTAAATCTATTGTCAGTGAGTGAGATTGTTTCAAAAGGACACTGTGTACATTTTGACTCACAAGGATGCAAAATAATTGATGATGGTGATTGTCGGATTAAGGGAGAACCCATAGCTACTGCAGCGAATGTCGATGGTTTATACAAACTGGATGTCATGGCGGAGTCTGTGAATGTGGCGAAACTCCTTGATTCTCAGATGGTATGGCACAGACGCCTTGGTCACCTCAATCATTATAGCATGGCTTTGTTGAAAAATGGCTTGGCAACAGGTGTGTTGTATAATGAAAGTACAAATCCAAAATATTGTGAGAGTTGCATCAAAGGCAAACAGGCTAGAAAACCTTTCCCTTTTAAAAAGGATAAAGAAGTCGCACCAAACAAACTGGACTTGATACATTCAGACCTTGCAGGTCCTATGGAGGTGAAATCATGGGGTGGCAAAAAATATTTGTTTACCCTGATTGATGACAACACCAGAAAAGTATTTTGTTATTTTCTGGAAAATAAAAGTGAAGTTCCAGAAGTTTTCAAGGAGTTCTGCTGTATGGTAGAAAATCAAACAGAACGAAAAATCAAAGTTCTGAGGACCGACAATGGGGGAGAATATTGTAATGAGCGTTTGAGGAAGTTCCTGAAAGATCGTGGAATAAAACATGAAAAAACAGTACCTTACACACCACAGCAAAATGGAGTAGCTGAACGCTACAATCGGACCATATTTGAAAAGGTACGTTCAATGCTTGTCGACTCAAACAGTGAAAAGCAAATGTGGGCAGAAGCTGCCAATACCGCAGTCTATCTTCTGAACCGTTCACCAACGAAGAAAATACGTGGTAAAACCCCAGAAGAAAAATGGACAGGCAAAAAGGTTGATTTGAGCCATCTCAGAATATTTGGATGCCGTGGTTATGTTCACATTCCCGATGTTAGACGAAAAAAGCTTGACGATAAAAGCAGGGAATACATATTTGTCGGGTATTCCGAGACGAGTGTTGGATACAGGCTTTTAGACCCAATTGATCACAGTCTAAAAATAGCCAGGGATGTCGTTTTCTTAGAAGACCAGCTTTCAGACAGCACAACATCAACGATTCCAGTTGAACCGGCTACAAAAGAAGCTGTTCCCTTGATGGTGCAAGACAGTGAAGATGATGATGTTGGCCAAGAAGATACGCCAGCTGCGACTCCTCATCTTCAAGAGGAAAATCCAGAAGAGGACAGTGAAGTGCTAGTGAGTGCAGACGAAAATCAAACAAGTGAAAGTGAACCTGAAAATCATGAATCTAGGTATCCTCTACGTGTAAAAAGACAACCACAAAGGTATGGTGATTGTATTACTGATTACGATTCAGATGTTGCCATGTTAACTATATCTGACAATTTAGAACCAACTACTCTTTCTGAAGCATTGTCAAACGCGAGAAGTGCAGAATGGCACAAAGCTATCAAAAATGAACTCGAGGCGTTCAAGGCAAACAATGCTTGGGAATTAGTTGACAAACCTGGCAACAAAAATATTGTTAAAAATAAGTGGGTTTTCAAAATTAAAAGGGATCATAATGGAGATATAGTAACATATAAAGCCAGACTTGTAGCAAAGGGGTTTACTCAAAAGTATGGGGTAGATTACTCGGAAACTTTTTCACCCGTTATAAGATTTAGCAATTTAAGGTTATTATTGGCAATGACAGCTGAATTAGACTTAGAAGCAGTCCATTTAGATGTAGAAACTGCTTTCTTGAATGGTGACATTGATGAGGAAATCTTTATGTGTCAACCCGAAGGGTTTATAGAGCCGGGGTCAGAAAGTAAAGTTTGTCGACTTAAAAAGGCCATATACGGCCTCAAACAATCGGCCAAATTGTGGTATGAGAAAGCAAATAATGTGTTATTGGATTTGAATTTCGTGCAATCAAAAATAGAGCCATGCATTTTCTTTAAGCATTTGGCAGATTCAATTATAATTATAGCGCTTTACGTTGACGATTTCTTTGTTTTCTATAATGACCACAAAGAGGCAGAACGTTTGAAAATTGAACTAAATAAACATTTCCACATCAAAGATCTTGGACCGATATCAAATATTCTCGGCATGAAGGTTAACAGAAATCGTTCGAAGGGCGAATTAAAAATTAGCCAAGAACAATATATTGAAAAGTTACTTGATAGATTTGAAATGTCAAACTGCAATACGGTAGGCACTCCGTTAGAGCAAAATCAAAATCTGTGACCATATCTGGGAAGTATTAAGTTAAGTTTTTTTGAGTGTGTTCAAGGGAAGATTATTGAATATTTTATTCTTTGAAAGCACCTTTAATATTGAGGGAGAATGTTGTATTTTCCAATATTGAAGATGCGTAACAAGTTCTGTTCCTTATTGATTATTGTGGAGCCGAAAAACACCTTTTCGTCCAAGCAGGTTTTCTTGTTTGTTTCGTGCCATGCGGAAGGTTGTATTTCTATTTTAGTGAAGTCGTTTGTAATATTCTGAACTGAATAGACGTTGCGTTGAATATAGGAGTGTTTATATTTCTAATCACTCATTCCCTGCTTAATCAACTTCTAATACAACACTCTGTAAAGAAGTACTTCCGGACACATGTTTATAGGAAGTGTTTTTCTTATTTTTAATCAGGAAAACTGATCCTGATTTTTTCGCAATATTAATGAAACACCCTGTATATTCACTTTCTATTGGTTGGTTAATTCAACTGGTAACTCATACCAGTGTTTTTTTTCATGACTCAATTGTCTTCAACCAATGAAAAAAATCTAACGTCATTACTCCACTGTTTAAGAACCAATCAAAAAATTCGACAAGTTGGCAACATACGTCAACCTTCAAATCCATTATTTTGAAACATCCCATTTGACCGTTCATACTTGTTTTATTTAGTTGTCAAAAAGTGCGCTGCAAATGAAATTTAATATTTCTTAGTTCGGTTCAACTATTAAATGATCATAGAAAAAGTATAGTATTCTACTCGCCGGTAATGGCTATCACTCACTCAGATGATTACTTCATCCGCAGGAGTAATGGCCACCATTACCCACTCGTTGAAAAATATACTTTTCTTTAAAATACCTACATCACCCAATGCATTTTTTTTAAATCAAGCAAAAGAGTTTTCCACAATTCATTCAATCATTCTTTACAACAGTAACCTTAATTCTCGATAGAAATTAATGAATCCGATTAGGAAAAGAGTCGGAAGACGCGCATCCACCATATGATAAAGATGTCAAAAATACATCATCGTAGGGAATAGGATATTATTGATGTGACAAAAATTACAAAATCCACATAGCAAAAAGTAACGATTAATCAAAAGTACAACAGAGCGTCAAAAACTTGAAAAAAAAAACTGATGACAAAATTCATCTTCAAAAAAGTACCAAAATCAGAAAAACTAAAATAATTTCAATGTAAAATGATTCAAATTTCAGTTCCTTATGCAACTCAACTCATCAAATCTTGTCCCTTACAAAGTAGCTGGTGTTGCTAATTAGTATGCCCAAAGTGAAAACTTATTTTTAGAATTCTTGTTAATTTTGTGTTTTTGGTGACATGGAAATGATTGCGTATATTTTGAATGATGCCTTTGATTTTATCTTGCGATAATTAACATATGCGCGATGGTCCACTATTTTTATAGTTTTTTAAATTATGTTTGAATTTGTTTGATGTTTAAATATACACTTTTACCTAAAAAGAAGAGAAAACTATCAATGTGTTTTAATATTACTACCAAAATTTCATTCATTAGATGTCTGATTGAAACTTTCGAGTTATTAACATATTTTTGTAATTTTTTTCACTTCGGAAAAAAATATATGCGGTTTTGAATTTTGCTAGTGAGTTTGGTTTTGGTTAATGTATCTTGTTGTATGTTTTAATTTTGTTGTTGTAGTATCAGAAAGCAATATAATATGAAATATGATTGATAAGATTAAGCGACAATATCCTTCATATTGTGTAAAATAACGGACTATAACTTTGACGTCACAAGTATCACGACGCAATACGCGCGTTTCTGGTGGGCGGAGCCAGGCACAATAGTTTTGCATTATAAATTACTTCATCATTTAAGGCCGCAGGTCAATTCAAGTTGAGACGAAATTCGAAAAAGCATTCAAAAAACATTTATCGAAAAAAAAAAAGATTTGAACAAAATAAATAATAAAACATTCGAAAATCTAAACAATGTTGAAACAACCAAGATGTTAAAAAACGAAAATGTCTAAAAACTGGATATATTATGTATGTTGTGTTAAAATAAACAATAAATCATTCCACAAACGAAAAAAAAAGATAAGGAGGGGAAATTCCTGTAATTGTGAAAAAACTATACAAATTTAAATTTTAAAAAATCTCCTGAAGCAAAAAATTGATGAAAACTAAATAAATAACCTGGATAAAAAGTGTGAAAGAAGAAGAATCTACGTACTAAGTGGAAAACATCCTAAATAATTGATTGATCATATGTAATAATACTGGGGGTGGAAAAAGGGGAGTAAACACATTTTCTTCACAAGAAGTGAATTATTTATCAATTCCAATTTCCAAAGGAAATTATCCGATTTTGAGCTAAATTTAAATTCCTTACATTCGAACTAGTCAACTGAAAATAATTTCCTGGACCACCCAGTATGAATTTAAAAGTAGAAAAATCCACCTTTATACCAAGAAAACTGTTATCCCTGACTTGGTCATAATTCTACCTGTTTTTACGTCGACAGTCGACCCATTGAAGCGAGCTTTGGAACGCCAATGAGGATAAGTCAAGACGACTGACTGAAGAAGAAGATCGCCGCTCTTCTGCTGTTTATAGCCGTCGGTCATCGAGTGTGCTTTAACGTTTTTAACTTCTAGCAAGATTGCATTTAGCTTGGCCGGCGCGATTCAAGATTACAATCTGCCTTTAAACATCGATTCCGACTTATTATGTATGCATAATGATGCCGAGTGCTCTTCAATTGATGGTTGTGTTCCAATGCAGGTGTCCTTAGATATTTTTAATAATCCAATTCAAATTCTTCAGTTCTAGCCATAAGTCGGGACAGTTAACTTCTGTATATCTAACTAAATTCGTCCTTTCGCTCATTCTTCCATTCGTTCTTTCATGCTGTCGTTAACTTGTTCTTTCAATATTCTATGTCTTGATTGTTTGACCTTTTCTTTTTTCAGCCTTTGTTTTTTATTTGTCTCATTCTTTTACTTTGTTGTTCTTTCGCCTTTAGGTACTCCTTCATCCTTTTTCATTATTATTCCGTTCCTTGGTTCTGATTGATTCAAACTAACCCAACTCAACACAGACAAAATTAAAACAAACAAACCGAACTTGACCCAAACATTCTTTAAACTGTGCGCTTAACCCAGGCTCAGCTAACCCAGCAAGTTAGCTCGCTCTTCATAAACCGGCTTGATCAAAAGAACTTTGATAGTTCAAATCCACAACACCGGTTTATTTTGAGTTAATTTGAACCAAGAAACCGTCCAAAAAAAAAATAAGAAAACAAGTTATAAGAACGAATGAATAAAAAAAGGAGAGAACGTAAATGAGAAAAAAAACAAGGTCTAAAAATCGAAAGATTGAAAAAAAATATAGAAAATAGGTAAAGAACCCAAGAACCAGAGAGCTTAAAACCAGAAAAAAAAGGCAAACAAAAGTGGTTATTATCTTGAAATTAATAAAAAATCATATTTTTCAAATGAAGAAAAAAAATTTTAGTAGTACAAAGAAGGAAGAATTCTGTTCATGGGAAAAACAACCACATTCAGAAAAAAAAAACATATGAATAGTAGAATTATGTCATAGAAAATCAATATGTACAAACCTATAAAAACAATCAATAATTTTGTAGATATTTTTTTTTTGCTTTTTTGATTCAGAACTGTTGATGACTACTACATTTCTGTAGGGTTGAATATATTATTTCAGTCTATTCGTTAATTTGAGTGTCGTTTTTGAATATTTGTTTATTTTTCTTCAATCTCATTAATAATAATTATTGTTCTTATAATGTTGATTACATTATTTTACTTTTCTTTTTTTTTCTGTGAGATGGATTTTATTTTTCCGATGTTTTTAACTCATTTTAACAAAAGTTGTTAGCTGATCTTATCCAACACCTTCATGTTTGTTGCTTCGGCATTCACCTATTATTTTTATTAATTTTCTTCGGCCCAACTGATTTGAGGAGACGCTGGTTTTGAATTTTCATTTTTTTATCACATATTTGTTTCCCCTTGTTAATATGTCTTTTCACCCATAAATCATGACTTGATTTTTGCCCCATTGAATTCTATACAAAACTCTCTATAAAAATCACTCCGAAAATTTGTACGAAACTTGGGTCCAAATTGTATACAGGGTGGGGCACGAAAAACTTTCCACTCAAGTTTTCTCAGGTGTTTGGTGATTGATCACAAATCGATTGGATACGTCAATTTTTGTTTTCTGGACTGGGGGACACATTTTTTTGGTATTTTCACCCCCACCTGTCGACCTCCAAGTGGGAGTGATATCTACCTCCAAAATTTCAAATGGATAGGGGTCGAGTGGTACTTTATTTTGAAGGCCCTTCGACCCTGATTACAACTGCCGAGTTTCAACTCTCTGCTGTTATTTCTGTTGATGAATTGTCAAAAATTTGTTTTTTTTTATTTAATAAAATTTATTGACTATTTAATAGTCAACTTCAACAGATAACTTTTTCAAACTAAGAGGATATGAAGAGGAACATAGGATCTTCAAGATGAGCTATTACTCAATCCTTTTGGCGGAGATTATTACATCCCTTTTCTTTTTTTTTGTGAAATACATCTTCGCGAAAAGGATCGAGCAATAGCTCATTTTGGAGATCTTCTGCCTCATCATATTTTCCTAGTTTGGAGAAGTTAACTCTTGCGGTAAATTATTTATGAAAAAAAAAAGTGAGAAAACCCAATTTTTGACAAGTCATATCAACAGGAATGACAGCAGAGACCCGGCAGTTGTAATCAGTGTTGGAGGACCTTCAAAATAAGGTATCATTCGACCCTCTTTGCCTCTGGTTGACAGGTGGGGGGGTAAAAATACCAAAAGAATGTGTCCCCTAAAAAACAAAAATTGACGTGTCCAAGCGATTATTGATTAGTCACCTAAGAAATCCTGGGTGGCTTTTTCGTGCATCACCCAGTATGGAAAACGACACTGTTCCATAAAATAATAATTCATAACTTGAGCTACGTTAATAAAAGAAAATTGCATTTGATAAAATGAAAAATATAGAAAGTTACTTGAAAAATAATTGATAAATAAATATAAAGTTGTTAGTTGTAGGATAATGATTTTTGGAAAGTTCATTCAAAAGTTCATACATAAAATGATGAAAAATTACAAAATATAATGATGCAAATCACCAAAAGCAATAACATTGATGAAGGAAAAAAGGACAAATACATTATCTCGAATAAAAAAGGCAAAATAAACAAAAAACAATAATGCAAAAAAGATTAAGATTGTGTGAACTACAAAAACGTTGAAACAATTAAAGTAAGTTCATGTCAAACATCAATGCCCAAAAAGATATCCCGACCATAACGAAACTTCAAAGCAAACCAAAATAAAAACATCAAAAATGAATATCGAAGTGCACACGTTCCAAGTTGCCAATGAAATCAACATTAATGTAAACTTGAGAGCATCAATCATGTCACATGATGTTCCTTTTTCCTTTTGATTTTCATTAACAACAGATGTTTCTACTATACTATTTTTCACGTTCAAATACAATTTGCAAATTTACCTTGTTTTTTTCTTCAGCAGAAAACACTTCAAAAGTTCAACGAAGACTGATACAGCCTGCCATTAGCATAAGGAGGACTACAAGAAAACTGCATTAGAAAAATTTGAAATCGAACCGCACGTGTTTATAACACCTTTTCCGCGCAGTGTTCCACTCTCTGGGGACAAAACAGAGGCGCAACACCACTTATCCTGTCTCCTGCCTTATCTGTTACATCAAATATACAGCAGGAAAATGTTCAGGATGGTTTTCGAGTTATTCGATGGAAAATCAGGTATATTTGTAGGGAACATTGTCTGATGTCTTTAATAAACGTTTCCATAATTTTTTAACGAAATTGTTTTAAACCTATCTTTGATTTTTTTATTAAATGATCTTATTAAGTTCTAGGTGATCTTTTTCCACATATTTGTTAATTTTCATTTGTAATAGCCGACATTTTCCCACTTATAATTTTGTTATGTATCTTTTTACTTACTTCTCCTTTTTTCTCATGTCAATTCTACTCAATATTTCATCACTCAAAAAGTCAAAAATATTCCAAATAATTGATGATTTTAATCGCGCCAAAACGCAATCTTCACTACACGACCAAAAACGGGGCGTTGCTATGGCAATCCTCTCTCCCTCTTTCTCATAATAGTCTTATACACCAGACGGAGATAAATAATTGAGCCTGTGACGTCAGTATAACTTATAATTATAAGATTGGAGGATTTTTAACCTTCAATTACTAAATTATCAGGGGCATCAGTACTTAATCTTGATTTTTTCATATTGCAAAAAAAAAATTGGGGGAGAAGGTTGGAACGGCGCTCAGCGGGAAATAGTGCTCACCTCACTACATTTCTATCTAACCCTGTCGAATTAACTACCTCCCGTCTAATGTCAACCCTTTTTAATAATTGTATTTCTGTCTCCAATAGAAAGAGATCAGTGGTGACCCCGTTGTTTTGACGTTTAATATTATACAGGGTTTTTGCTAATTGCGTACGTTAAATTCAACTGTCGCCATCTTTGTAAAATATTTTAGTGAATCATTTACTTACTTATATATTTTGAAGTTTTCGTATCTTCAGTATATTCACATTTTCACCATCTTTTTCTGTTTTTTTTTACAGTTTTCTGATCTTTGTTCGTATTTAAAGGATTTTTATTCAGTCTAGATTATTTATTTTCAAATTGTTCAAGTTGTTAAGAGATATTATGGTGTGAAATTTGAATAACTATTTATGCTGAATAAACATATTATTATTATTATTATCAAGATTTCAATATCACCTGCTATCAAATTAAGACTACCCAAAAGCAGATTTTTTATTTTCTGTTAATTTCCTAAAACGACTGAGCGCTATTACCTCATTGATGTGGGTAATTGCGCTCAAAACAATAATTATCTATATAGCAAAACAAGCCAATTTTTCTCACTATTCTTCATTTAAATCTTGGAACAATGATCAATTTTATTTTTAACTTGGGATAAAAAATAAAATAAAAATGATAGCATACGAGGCGCCCTCTACTGCATAAAAATTAAAAACTAATACCAAATTATGATTTTTCATTTAAAAAAAAAAACGGAAAGCCAATTTTTTGCAAAAATTACATATTTGAAAAAATCGAAAATTAAAATTCCAATTCAACTCCCTCTATTGCCGAAACGAGGCCCGACAACAAAAAATGTTATTAAAGTACTTACATTATTTTGGGTCCGTCTTATAACATAATAATAATAATAACCAATATTGACACATGTCATGAGTTCATCGGTTGTACGTTGTACGTAATAAAAAAAAACAAAAAACAATGAAATTACAAAACGTAATTAATTAAACAGTGAACAGCGGAGCAAAAACTCCAAATGGACGGCAAAAATCATAAAAAATGTAAAAATTACCTGGAAGTGAAATAATAAACCACATGAACAATAAAGAAGACATACCTACAAATCAGTTAAAATAAAAAAAACTTTAAACAGCAATGAAATTTCCGAAAAGTTCAATGCATAAAAAACCAAAACAACGAAAGAGAAAAAACCTCAATAAAATGAAACAAAATTTGGTAGAACAACAATGCAGTAAGAGTGCGGAAAAAAATTGAGACTTATTTTCAAAATTTGAGGAAAAATAATTCACCTTTGAGGAAAATAATTTTGTATATCGTTTCCGTTAAGTCTTACCAAGACACCAATCGAAGTAGTGTATTCACTGACCCTGACAAAAATTTAAAAAACCAATAATAATTATTATTGTGTATTATATTTTTCGGTTGATTATTATTTTATTAAGTACTCTTTATTACCACTGAAAGACTAATTTAAGCCCACCCTCAGACCACAAAATTGATGTTAATCAACTATCATTTCCATTTATTTTTTAAATGACCATCAATCTTATGGAACGAGGTATTAGGATCGACACAATTAGTTGAAGTGGACAAATTATCTGTTAATAAAAATTAATCATTGTAACGATCAATCAGGTACAAACAAAAAAATTAACTAAAACGTGTTGGTACTTCTCCATTATTTTATAGTGAATATAATAAACAATTTTACCTTAAAATTTCTTCAATAAATTTATATTTTATCATTGATTCGATCAGTTATGTGTTGGAGGCCACATACCTAAACTTATAGAATTTAACCGGCAAAACCCCTCGAAAATATTCAAGGTATTACAGGTTAGAAATACCTCAACCTCATTGAAGAACGTTAAAACACAAACATCCTTAAAAGCAGGTAAAGTTTGAATGGCGCTGAATACACAGGAAGAACAATTCAAATCAACGTCTGCCATAGACTTTGTAAACAGAACAGGTAGTGCTTGTGCTGAAGAGACTTAAAATTAAAAACTTAAAACTAATGAATGTGGAACAATAATCTGCATTGTGTCCATTTTGTATAGTTTTCATATTAAAGTCAATTTGATGTCGGTTTTAAATCTATTAATTTTTTTAAATTTTAGTAACTCTTGTTTTATTTATTTTTGCGAAGGCGGTGGTGACAGTCCGTCTGTTTTTTACCGTGAGATGGCGCCAGCCAAACTGACATGGTTTCAGGTTATATAGACAGGTTACGTATGTTATCAACATTTTATGACAAGTTATTAATTAAAACCTTGACAAACAGATTATTTTAATTTTTTTTAATCTTCTTGTGTCCGGAGCTTCATTATTGACTTTTTCTCGTAAGTATTTGGTCCTTTGGATTTTTTTTTGTTAATTGTTTTCATTCCATTTTCTTTACTCATAAAGATCACTAATTTTTGAATCTTGGAAGTTCCTTCGGTCATCCCAGCATATTTTTTTTTATTAGTGGATTTTAGTCCATTTTCAAATAATTCTGTTTACCTATCCACGTCTACTCGGAATCTAGTTTTTTGCTTCTTGATGTTTTATCGCACTTTTTAACAATATTTTTCGTATACTTTTCTAGCCTGACAGACATTTACGTGAGACCTTTTTCCTTCTAAATGTATTTTTCTATGTTTAAAAAAATTCATTGTTAATGTTTCAAATTTTGATTGATTGATAATTAATTCATCTTCCATAATTTTCTTTTGAAGTTATCATTTTCTTATTTTTCAAGGGCCCTTTTTTATTTGTATACATAATATTTGTAAATTATTTCATTTTTAGGGGTTTTCTTGGTACTCAGTTTCCAACTGGAAGTGAGTTAAAAATATGTTTTAATAATATATTTTTATTATTTTTCAGTTTTTATACTTTCTGGATGTCTGTTTGATTTTCTCCGCTTTTAAATGACCCCTGGAGCCCTCCCAAGATTTTATTCTTCTTTTTGTCCCTTAGAGGATTTTTTCCCTGAATGAATAGTTTCGGTTTTCTTCTTAGCATGTTTTTGTTTAGTTTTTTTCCTTTGAAAGTGGCCGATTTACGCCACTTTCAATAAAGTTTACGGATTTTTGTTTTTTTTTTAAATTTTTCCACACTGTTAAAGCATTTCGAGTAATTTCAAGAGGATTTGAGAGTTTTTATTCAATTTAGAGGGAGATTTGTGCCTTTTATGAAGTTGATACTTATACAGGGTGTTTACGGTCTTGTGATTTTTTCTTTAATGTTCTTTTCTACACGTTAAAAGAATATGATTAACGCTAAAACGCCTTAGCAAAAGTCGAATAATAATAATAATAATAATAATTATAATAATAATTATAATCATAATAATAATAATTCATGGATACGTCAAGCGAGACTTTGCGTTCAACAACAGGGCGATAACTTTGAACAACTGCTGTGAAGCAGTAATTTTGCAATTTAGTGTCATCATTTTTGAAAATAAAATCGTACAAAAAATTCATTATCTCTCTTATTATTCAACTTTTGCTAAGGCGTTTTAGCGTTGATCATATTCTTTTAACGTGTAGAAAAAAACATTAAAGAAAAAATCACAAGACCGTAAACACCCTGTATAGATTTTATTTATACACTGATTTCTTCAGCTTACTCATTGTGCTTTATTTACTTTGTAAAAGAAAAGTTTGTTTTTCATAAATGTATGAGTTTTAAAATATAGAATTTTATAATAGTTGAAGTTATCGCCATTTATTGGAAATTTTTCCATCCAAAGCAGCCATTATAGGAAACTGGTCAAAATCCCAAAAAAAGGATTTTTTTAAAGGCTTAAAAACGTTAAAAAAAGCGGTTTCGAACGATTTTTTTCACGTTTTAAATACTTATAAGAAGTAGTTTGATATTCTTGATGTACTTTTCAAATAAACCTGATAAATGCACCTGATAAAATACTTTTAGCAAGTTTGACAACCTCTATATTTCCAAAATTTAAGGCTCGATTTTGGTTAATAAATCAGTAATTTCGAAAAATAGTTTTATTACTAAAACGTGCAAATCCCAAATACTCGTGCCTATCATTTTTTCAAAACATGCTCTCATTCACGTACTCTCGATACACAAATCCGCCGATGATAAATCGGGTGATCTGGGAGGCCAAGGTTACTACCAACCACCACACTGAGTATCAATTCGTAATTTGAATCAATTCTTTGCAAATAATTAGGTTTGCTGGAATTATAATTATCAACCACAGTACCACCTGACACAATAACAAACTTTAAAAATGTACTAAAATATTACTCACCAAACTAGATAAGACTATTCCAATAAACAAATCCAATCAGAACACAAACTCACATTAGCACACCAAGTAAAGTACCACCTGAGACGATTAAGGTCGCAAATTTGGCAAAAACAACGTTGAAAACGTACACTTTCAATTCCGGCAGTCGAAACCGAAGTTAAAAAAACGAAAAGAGAGTTGTTATCGAGTCCATTGGGTACCCTTTGGAGTACGAGCAGAAGACCGTCGTGCCGAGGGTCAGCAACCGCGGTACCACTAAGAGCTCTCTTGGTCTGGGCCTCAAAAGAAACGCCGACTGCCTTGTCGTACCCCCCCGCCGCACTTCGACCCTATGATTCCAGCATCGCATAGGCGTGCTATAACAATTTTTGGTTTCGTTCGATTTATGGCTTTTTATGGTTGCTGGTGGTTGAAGGTAGAAATAACGACAATCGAAATGTTTTGAATGGTAGGTAAAAATAACTACAGTACGGCCACGATAAAAATAACTTAGTTACTGAAACACTATTTAGTGTTAAATTAGAAAAAATCAAATCAAATACACTTGATTTTTGTTCTATTCACTCAAAATAGATTTTAGATAATTTTCAATCAACTTAAATGGTGGCGAAAAAAATGAACATAACTTCAAAAAGCATTGAATAAAACAGAAATGAGTTCTATAATGATTATTTCAAGTATTACTCATCAATTTGGAAGGTTTGAGGAGTGTTTTCTCCCAATTTCAGGCGTCTGTAATTTTTAGAAAATGTTCAACAGACGTTAATAGTCTCAAAAAAAATGAACATAAGTTCATGAATCAGTCAATAAGAAAAAATTGAGTTTGATAATGACAAATTTGAATGTTACTCCTCAATTTGGAAGCTTTCAAGAGTGTTCTCTCCAGGTTTCATTTGTCTTTGACAATTTTTAACTCACTTCAATGTTGCCGAAAAAAATGAACATAACTTCTAAAATCATTGAGTATGATTTAAATGAGTTCTATTATTATTATTTCTTATTTCAAGTATAACTCATCAATTTGGAAGGTTTGAGTTGTGTTTTCTACTAATTTCATGCGTCTGTGATTTTTAGACAATTTTTGATGGACTTTTATGTTATTAGTCTTCATAAATCACTCAATAAGAAAAAAATCCGTTTGATAATGACAAAATTGAATGTTACTCCTCAATTTGAAAGGTTTGAGAAGTGTTCTCTCCACATTTCATTAGTCTATGATTTTAAGATGATTTTTAACAGACGGTTTGGTCATTAAACTTAACTTCAAAATATCTCAATAGAAAAAAATGAGTTTGATAACGATAAATGTATGTATTAATCCTCAATTTGGAAGGTTTGAGGAGTGTTTTCTTCAATTTTCATGAGTATAATTTTTCAAATCAAATATGCTTTATTGCCACAGAAAAATTTGAATAAATTTTATGGACAAAGCAAATACAAAATGCTAGAGTAAAAACAATACAAAACATGATAATAGTATACATTACGTGAACAATTACGTGAACAATAGGACAAAACTAGTACAAATATATTTTCCCAATATTTTGTCAAATTTAAATTAAATTGGAAATTGCTCATGGACAACAATAAACATTGGCACACTGCCAGTTATGTTATGATGACAAGTCAGTAAAACAATAACACAGCAAAATATAGAAGACAGAATAACAGAAGACTCAAAAACCACGATGCACGAAATTCAAAACACAATCAAATCATAAAGTAAGGTTATGTGTAACTCGCTTAGACTGTAACTGACAATTGGGCGAAAAGTAGAGACCTGTTAGTTTATAATAGCCCTCTATTGGCAATCGGTGGAAATGACCACACATGACGTCAAAGGCGCCATTGTCCTCTCTATATAAAGTATCTGTACCTATATTTGTTTTCTTATAACTCAAGAACCGAAGAAAGAAATTGAATGAAAATTTGCAAATTTATCAGTTTGATCAGAGAATAGTTCAAGGGCATGGTTTTATTCGTCAACTCATAGCTGATTTTGAGAAATTGAGATTCATATTCAAATTTCTAATAAAAAATTACATTTGTCAGCATTCGCCATTTTCTTCCACTTATTGACAATGGCAGTAATTTTTTCATTTGACGTTGAGGCATGTTCTATTGGTACGTAAACAACATGAGGCCGCGTTCTCATGAAATAGATATTTGCGTTGTGTGGTGGATGTTATGTGCGCAGTAAGTATAGCTATTTTAATGAATGAATAATAATATTGTATTAGGTAAATTTTTGAAAACATATTATTTGTGATTTGTGATATAACTTTTTGTTTTTTAATAACTATTTAATCGGAAGATTGTTATTTTATATTCACTTACACACTTACTTACACACAGTTTCAGCTAGTATATTCTAAATTTTAAATGAGGGGTTTTCATTGTTTTCAAAGTTGGGATGAAATTGGAGTGAAATAAAAAAATACCGGTGTCGTAAAATTTTATGAAGATTAATATGGCATAATAAAAACAAATACAAAAACACCGGATTACACAAAAAATAATCTATAAACCTGAATTTGTCTGTGATGTTTCAAGGTTTTTTGAGGTGTTAAATATCACAACCATAACAAAAACAAAAAAAAGCATCTCTACGCCTCTGACCAAATTTTGCCTATTTTACCTCCCTAGACCCGTTCCCTTGTCCTAGGCAATCAATAACATTCCAAGAGATAAAAATCCAAGCATCTCATTCATACATTATTATATAATAGCTGATTAGAAGAAATAAAAACAAAACTGATACCAGAGAGCGTTAATGAGCCTATAATTATTATTTACGATTTTCCATTTCCGCAGTTCTTTGTTGAATCGAACGGAATGATAAGTTATTGGGCCTTCTGGCCTGAATTGATAACCGACCATTTGTTGACGAAATTTTTCAACCCCTTTATCTTCTCATTTTCTAGTCCCAAATAAACCCGTCAACCATGTCGACGGTCTACGGAAGAATTTTCTGCAATTACGAAAGGGGCATGACCACTTGTCTGTCAATCGTGAAGCGAATCGAATCAAAAATAATTGAGATGCCCTTATGTCACTGATGGGCTCAATGTTTTGTTTGTCGTTCTTCGCAGGCACGTATTGAAATGTCGGATTGATTTTGTTTAATTCCTAAAACCGCAAGTCTAAATAATTAGAATTTACTTCAACATGGCAGTGACGTGACAAATCCTCCGATTGTCACGTGATTTTGACATTTATGATGTTTAAAGCAAAAAAATACGCGTTTCTTCAATTATCTGTATTTATAAAATTTGGGAATACTTATGCATATTTAATTCAATACAGTATAGGCGGTACTATCTATAAAAGGTATATGGCTAGCTTTAACCCATCAGTTTTGTTTCTAATAGATCATTCATTACAAAGGCACTTTTCAATGATATTAGACAACTGAGCTTTTAAACAAATTAGTCGGTGAAAAATGCACCCAGTTTTCTACATATTTTATCTCTGATGAGATGTTGACTGATCATTTGAATGATGATCAACAAAGTAACTAACAGAAAAGTGAAATAATTGTGATGTAATTTTATTGATTTCTGCCAAGTGCTGACTGAAATAACTATATCTATTTACTTATTTCTAACCTATAAAAGTACACTTGTGAAGAAAGCGGTGCAGTATTCGTTACCAAATGCTCATTTCTTTGAATTTAACATTTTTCAACATCATACAAATCAAGACTGTCAACCCTTAGTTGGTCACGTGACCGCTAAACTCTTTGAACGAGACTACAGTAAAAACCAACAGGGTATGTGTCATGTTTGTCTATTATCAAACAATAAGGACGTCGCTCGAGCGACATCCATTTGTTTACCAAACCCAAACTAACCCAAAGTAACCTAAACTCACGTCTAATTCAACATTAAACACAAATTTAATAATATTGTTACATCGGCGATCACCATGTTGCCATCTATGTCAACCAATCTGACCAATCACGGGCGACGTCCCTGTTGGTTTTTACTGTAGTTTCTTGAAACGCGCCACGCTTAATACTCCGCTTCTAAGACAAAGACTACTGTGAATGTCAGAATGTCCGGCAACGTCGCATTGAATATGTCAAAGCGAATATCAAGGGTGCTCTGTTGACTAGTGACTGACTCTATAGTTGAATTAACGTGTTAAAAATGGTTCGCACGATGCAGACAGACGATTCAAGCCTTTCTTTCCACAAAGAAAGTTTTCATAGTTTTCATAACCTAACAATCCGGCGGATAGGCAACCAATAAACGTAAACACACCAGGTTGCCATATTGTCTCAACTTTCTTTGTTACACACGTAATCGTAAAGTTCAAACTATCTTCATTGATATACAGTGTGTCCCCGAATCGACGCATGTATAGGTGAAAATGTAAAAAAAAAATGAATTGAGATTTCATCTTCTGGGGTTCAGCCCTGCTTGGCAAGACACTAACTTGTGTCAGAATTTTAGTTTCTAAATATCAAGTATGACTTGTGAATTAACCCAGAAGCTATTTTCCTCACAAGTGAAGTACTTTTTCTATAGGAGCAAAGTTTACTAATAATAAACAGTTGGACCACTTTCGAAAACGCGCGAAACCGGCTCCACCCTTCTACTCCGTTTCTCTTGGAGAGCCCAGTTCCCATTAGTTCGGAACGTCTGTCGGTCGCTTTGAACCATTTTCGCTGGGCGGGTTTCTTTGAGCGGCATGCTTTGACGCCGCGGCCGCGCTTGTATACGGGTTTCAAAGAGCCGACTTCTAAGTGACCTAACTTATTGTATATTAGCAAAGTTTACTAATATACAATAAGTTAGGTCACTTAGAAGTCGGCTCTTTGAAACCCGTATACAAGCGCGGCCGCGGCGTCAAAGCATGCCGCTCAACGAAACCCGCCCAGCGAAAATGGTTCAAAGCGACCGACAGACGTTCCGAACTAATGGGAACTGGGCTCTCCAAGAGAAACGAAGTAGAAGGGTGGAGCCGGTTTCGCGCGTTTTCGAAAGTGGTCCAACTGTTTATTATTAGTAAACTTTGATATTAGTAAACTTTGATAGGAGAAACGACAAAATGTTATTGTAGCCAGTTGTTCAGAATGAAGAACTGAGTGAGAATGCAAAATTCCAAAACCCTCCGCCTATACTTTGATATTTTGTGTTTTTATAATAACATGGAAATACATTTTTTGATCCTTTTATTTTGAGCGTTTGTTTGTGTTTTTTAATTTTAATAATTTTTCTTTGCAGATTTGCATAATTAGTCATTTGAAAGAACTTTTGCTGTAAACTTCTCTAATTTTTTCAAAATACCAAAGCACATAATAATATGCTTAAGGTTTTGAAATTTTTTTATTTTCACTTCGTTTTTTATATACTGAACAACTTTCTTCAATAACATTTTGTCGTATCTCCTACAAAAGAAGAACTTCACTAGTGAAGAAAATGGCGTCTATAGGTTAATTTCCGGAACGGAAAAAATTACAAAACTCAAAAATTTAAACATCTATTGATGTAATATCAGGTAATGGTGGTGGCCAGTTTACAGGTCATGTTTTAAATTTAAAATAGAATAGTGAAATAATGTTCTAGACCTAACACCATCTATCGGTAGACTAATCAATCACTCCTATGTAAAATTCACATCATTGCACTAATACGTCTCATTAATTATTGCAGGTTAAAATCCTATGGAACTTCATGGTGGCATTGGGAACTTTGGAGTTGTTTTGTAGTTATCGCAACTGTATAGTTTGAAATATCTACAACAAATATTCTACTTGATGGTAATTGGTAATAATGACGTTCAAGGGATAAAAATGTAGTGGCCGCTACTCGCAGTAAAGTGGCAAATCCTCCAAACACACATCATGTCCTAAATATTAATTTGAAGTAATTTCTGTGAAATTCGACATATTTATTGACAAAATGTAGGACACCATAATATGTGATTTGAAATTTTTTCGTAGTATGGTTGAACTCATCATATAAACTAGTACATATAATGTTAAGATATACAGGGTGTCATGGAACAACGTCAGAAAACTTAGAGGGGATCGATAAAATAATGGTGGTAAGTTATAGAACAAAAATTCGAAATCTAAATATTTTTCGAGTCAACGGCAGTCAAGTTTTTTTTTTTTGTAGTTATTGTTTGAGATATTTGTTATCGAGTCAAAATGATTTTTATTCTATTGGTTTCTCAAGACAATATTTACTGACATGAAAATGTATATTCATTAATCATTTCCTGAAGTATGACAGACAGACAGACAAATTAGCTGGTTAATGGACAGAATACGTTGATTATTCATTTGATGGTTTGTCTAGAATTTTAAGCATGGTCTGTGAGAGCTTCGCTTCAATGCAGCAAAGCAAACCAAACCAGATTTGGTTGTTTCAACACTATCACTGATCAAATTCCAATATGAACACAGGATGTTCCATACGGCAAATAAGCAAGAATTTAATATATAGACAGAGGGCAAACAGATAAAAAAAGAATCATTCAAATACCAGGAATACGCGACCAGTCCAACTTTGGTCGCTTATGAAATATTTCACTGGCCAGCATATTAATATTGGCATTTTTCAACGTGAAAATAGGAGTGTCGAGTTCCAAGACAGTTCTGAGCCTTTTTTTATCTGCAGACGATTGAACAGTTATGTCGTTTCTCATTCATGATTCGCATCATTTCCGTTCGAATGCGGGAAAATGCCGCGATTTTGATGCGATGGCCTTTTTGTGAAAAGTGACAGGAAATCGGATAACGATGGATTTGTTCCGGTCGCCGGAAATTACTTTGTTTGAATGTGATACGGAGGATTTTATTTATTAGCTTGTACTACCTAAAAAAATTTTTCAAGTTTTACTCTTTGTATTATTTGTACAAATGTTAATGTCGTGGTCGTGTTCAACTTTTTTGATCCAAGGTTTTGTGAGTTTTATTATTTTCACACTATTAGACATCGAAACTTAAAAAAGGGAAAAAAGCAAAATAATAATAATACAAATTCAAAATTTAAATACATAGGTACTTCTAAAACCACCAATGAAGGTCTAACTGATGCAACAGTGAAGTAACACACATACTGTATCGCAAAAAACGATCTAAAAAACACATAAAAAATCTGAAAGGAATACAGTGCATTTATTCAATGCTCAAACTTTCATACCATTCACTAACATTAATATAAGAACAAAATTTCATTCCACAGTGAGCACGTTTTGCATTTTTTGACATTGAGGTGACAGCTGAAAATTTCAAAATGATAGTTGGTATAGGCAAAGTTTACTAATTAGTAAACTTTGGTATAGGTATCACTCGACCCCCACTCCTATTTTTTTTTTCAATAATTGCGCCCAGCTGTCATTTTGACATTTTCAACTGAAACTTTCACTGCTATGTCAAAAAAATGCAGAACATAATAATATTATTGTGGATCCAATTTCGTTCAAATTTTTATTCCGTTTGATAGGAATAATAATATAGTAACAGAAACAGTCTCAAGGAAATTTGAGAAACAAATAGAAATCCAAAACAAAAAGCGTGAAAGAAGAATGACGTGAATAAATAACAATAGACAAGGTACCAACCCAATGTTTGAAAAAATCTTAAATTTTACTAGAGGGCTTAGTGAAGACTTATCCTTGGCGAAAACACGGATACAATTTATTTGCAACGTTGCCATTTTTGTATCGACAGTCTTTCAGGAAAACGACAAAACGAGTCGAGGTTATACAAGATCTTAGCACAAGATAGTTTGGGCAGGAGCGTTACTTATTAAACGATATTTAAGAGAACATCCACCGGCTACGCTGGGCATTAGCGTACCTTTTTACTCGGGCAGGAGCAGCCATATGGGCAGGAGCGTTACCTATAAATCTGCAATATATCTTTATAATTGAACCTCTACTCGGTGACTTGGCAACACAGCATGACGTGCCTTGTGATTTTAGAATTGTATCCGTGTTTTCGCCAAGGACTTTATAAGTGAAGTCGCAATGAGATCATCAATCAATGGAAATATTTAATTGGAAACAGGGTTGTTTGTCATTAATTTCCATTGTCCACTCTACTGGATTGCCTGATTTCATGATTGGATTGGATGGAATTGTTTATGATTATCATTGTTAATAATTTCTGATGAGTGATTTATTTCATTTTTTATTTGCAACCCACACATTTTTTTTTTTTTTCATATGAGAGATGTAGGTTCTAATTGGAATTTGATCAAACATTTTTGAAAAAATGACATATTGAGGTTATGTTTGCACAAATAACATGTGTAGGTTGATCAAGAAATTTGACAAAAATTGACTAAGATTATGTTTCCAAAATTGTGTCATTTTCCAAAGGATTGTGTCGAAATTTAAATTTTTGTAGGTTATAATTGGGACTTGATCAAGAAATTATAAAAAAAAGACAGAGTGAGGTTATGTTTGCATAGTTTTGTTATTTTCCAAAGGGTTTTGTTAAAATTAGAGATGTACTTAGGTTCTATTTAAGATTTGATCAAGAGATTTTTAAGAAAATGACATAGTGAGGTTATGTTTGCATAATTTTTTTATTCCAAAAGATGTGTAGGTTCCAATTTGGAGTTTGATCAAGAAATTTAACAGAATTTGACTAATGAGGTTATGTTCGCATAATTTTGTTATTTTCTAAAGGATTTTGTTTAAAGTAAATAAGTATGTAGGTTCTAATAATTGGGATTTGATAATTTATTTTTTTCCAATTACATGGTGCGGTTATGTTTGCATAGTTTTGTTTTTTTCCAAACGATTTTGGTCAAATGAGATATGCAGGTTCTAATTTAGGGTTTGATCAAGAAATTGGACAAAAAATGGACTAAGTGAGGTTATGTTTGCATGATTTTGTTATTTTCCGAACGATTTTGTTCAAATTAGATTTGTAGGTTCTAATTTGAGGTTTGATCAAGAAATTTAGCAAGAATTGACTAAGTGAGGTTATGTTTGCATGATTTTGTTATTTTTTAAAGGATTTTGTACAAATTAGATATTTTTCAAAGGATTTTGTTCAAATTAGATTTGAAGGTTCTATTTGGGATTTGATCAATAATTTAAAAAAAAATGATTTGGTGAGGCTATGATTGGGAAAGTCTTGTTATTTTCCAAAGGAATTTGGTCAAATAAAGTATGTAGGTTCTAATTTGGGATTTGATCAAGAAATTTGACAAAAATTGACTTGGTGGGGTTATGAAATGTGCCGGATCAGCTAGAATGAATAACAGAATAATAATTACATATTCAAATTGAACATAGAAAAAAAATTAAAAAAGTAAAATTATTGTGAAACAAATTCATTCATCACAACATTCAGTATTAATTATGAGGCAGTCCGAAGTTTGCCGGGTCAACTAGTGAACTATATTTTTGAGCAAATAATGATTTTGTACATACTAGATCTTAATGTTGTATCTTGTATCCCGCATGTTAAAAAAAAGGAAAAACATTATAAAATAGGAAAAAATACATTTAAACAACAATAATTAAAATATTAGAAGAAAGAAAAATGAATATACATTAACACAGAAAATCATGATTAACAAAAATCACAAAGTAAAAACAGAGTAGATATGAAAAAAAAATCAAAAGTAAAAAATGAATGTACAGGGTGTCCCATTTTGGGTACTTTTGCGGGGTATCTCCGTTATTTTTATAGATAGAAAGTTGCGGTTTTCGCGACAGTGTGTGTGCTACTTTTTCGTGAAACTAAAGATGCCATTAACAAAATTTTCATAGCCCTTTTAGTTTTTAAGATACAGGGCTAAACTGAAAATGTTTCATTTTAAGGTACCCCTCGTATCTAAACTATCAGATAAGTTATGGAAAATGTGAAAACTGTTTCTTATATAGCTTCTCCCGTAGAACTCGATTCTGCCTTCGGAATTAGTATACAGGGTCAGGTCAAAAATTTATCGGACCCAACTTTATCTTTTTAAATGGAACACCCTGTATATCTATAGTCCATAAGATTTGTCTTTTCTTTACCTTTTTAAAAATATATAAGAGTATGCACTTAAAAAAAAAAAATTTAGCCTATAACTTTTTGACCTGACTCTGTATACAAAGTCCGAAGGCAAAATCGAAAGTTATATACTTTTTCCGTGGAACTTGATTCTGCCTTCGGAATTAGTATACGGGGTCAGGTCAAAAAGTTATAGGCTAAAACATTTTTTTTTTCAAGTGCATACTCTTGTACAGGGTGTTTCCTAACCTCTGTGACAAAATGAAAGGGGTGATTCTTCGCTTAATTTTAAGACGAAAATGTGGTATAACTTTTTTTCGAATTTCGCTTTGTTTCCAAAATACAGGGTGTTTAATTTTTTTTTTTTGATTAGTTTTTTATTTTTAATTAATTTATCTTTTACTCGATTTTGTTGAAGTTTGGTAACGGTATTTATAGTGATAACGGGCTCATTTTGCATTAACAAATAAAAATTATCGAATACAGTGGCGTCCCGAGCGGCACTTCAACCATTATTATTGGGAAAAAAATGTACGCCACTGACTTTTTGTGTCATTTTCATTTTTTTCTCAGGTTATTCAACTAAAAACGCAACTTTTTGATCTCTTGAATTTTTATCGTATCTTGCGTAATTTTTGAGATAAACCACTTTATTGCATGTCTCTGGACTACACAAAAATAACAATATGATGCAAAGTAGGCTTTTTACTTCGATCCATGGCAACCACATTATTTGACATGACATTTACCTACTGTAAGAAAGTTTCCAACAAAAAAAATAAATTAATTAAAAATAAAAAAACTAATCAAAAAAAAAATTAAACACCCTTTATTCGAAAAAAAGTTATACCACATTTTCGTCTTAAAATTAAGCGAAGAATCACCCCTTTCATTTTGTCACAGAGGTTAGGAAACACCCTGTATATTTTTGAAAAGGTAAATAAAAGACAAATCTTATGGACTATAAATATACAAACATCCATTTAAAAAAATAAAGTTGGGTCCGATTACTTTTTGACCTGACCCTGTATACTAATTCCGAAGGCAGAATCGAGTTCTACGGGTTATATAAAAGTTATATAAGAAACAGTTTTCTCATTTTCCATAACTTATCTGATAGTTTAGATACGAAAGGTACCTTAAAATGCAACATTTTCAGTTTAGCCCTGTGTCTTGAAAACGAAAAGTATTAGAAGTTGATTATGCAGGGAATGAGTGATTAGAAATAAACAATCTTATATTCAACGCAACGTCTATTCAGTTCAGAATATTACAAACGACTTTACTAAAATAGAAATACAACCTTCCGCATGGCACGAAACAAACAAGAAAACCTGCTTGGACGAAAAGGTGTTTTTCGGCTCCACAATAATCAATAAGGAACAGAACTTGTTACGCATCTTCAATATTGGAAAATACAACATTCTCCCTCAATATTAAAGGTGCTTTCAAAGAATAAAATATTCAATAATCTTCCCTTGAACACACTCAAAAAAACTTAACTTAATACTTCCCAGATATGGTCACAGATTTTGATTTTGCTCGGAGTGCCTACCGAATTGCAGTTTGACATTTCAAATCTATCAAGTAACTTTTCAATATATTGTTCTTGGCTAATTTTTAATTCGCCCTTCGAACGATTTCTGTTAACCTTAATGCCGAGAATATTTGATATCGGTCCAAGATCTTTGATGTGGAAATGTTTATTTAGTTCAATTTTCAAACGTTCTGCCTCTTTGTGGTCATTATAGAAAACAAAGAAATCGTCAACGTAAAGCGCTATAATTATAATTGAATCTGCCAAATGCTTAAAGAAAATGCATGGCTCTATTGTTGATTGCACAAAATTCAAATCCAATAACACATTATTTGCTTTCTCATACCACAATTTGGCTGATTGTTTGAGGCCGTATATGGCCTTTTTAAGTCAACAAACTTTACTTTCTGACCCCGGCTCTATAAACCCTTCGGGTTGACACATAAAAATTTCCTCATCAATGTCACCATTCAAGAAAGCAGTTTCTACATCTAAATGGACTGCTTCTAAGTCTAATTCAGCTGTCATTGCCAATAATAACCTTAAATTGCTAAATCTTATAACGGGTGAAAAAGTTTCTGAGTAATCTACCCCATACTTTTGAGTAAACCCCTTCGCTACAAGTCTGGCTTTATATGTCACTATATCTCCATTATGATGCCTTTTAATTTTGAAAACCCACTTATTTTTAACAATATTTTTGTTGCCAGGTTTGTCAACTAATTCCCAAGCATTGTTTGCCTTGAACGCCTCGAGTTCATTTTTGATAGCTTTGTGCCATTCTGCACTTCTCGCGCTTGACAATGCTTCAGAAAGAGTTGTTGGTTCTAAATTGTCAGATATAGTTAACATGGCAACATCTGAATCGTTATCAGTAATACAATCACCATACCTTTGTGGTTGTCTTTTTACACGTAGAGGATACCTAGATTCATGATTTTCAGGTTCACTTTCACTTGTTTGATTTTCGTCTGCACTCACTAGCACTTCACTGTCCTCTTCTGGATTTTCCTCTTGAAGATGAGGAGTCGCAGCTGGCGTATCTTCTTGGCCAACATCATCATCTTCACTGTCTTGCACCATCAAGGGAACAGCTTCTTGTGTAGCCGGTTCAACTGGAATCGTTGATGTGCTGTCTGAAAGCTGGTCTTCTAAGAAAACGACATCCCTGGCTATTTTTATACTGTGATCAATTGGGTCTAAAAGCCTGTATCCAACACTCGTCTCGGAATACCCGACAAATATGTATTCCCTGCTTTTATCATCAAGCTTTTTTCGTTTAACATCGGGAATGTGAACATAACCACGGCATCCAAATATTCTGAGATGGCTCAAATCAACCTTTTTGCCTGTCCATTTTTCTTCTGGGGTTTTACCACGTATTTTCTTCGTTGGTGAACGGTTCAGAAGATAGACTGCGGTATTGGCAGCTTCTGCCCACATTTGCTTTTCACTGTTTGAGTCGACAAGCATTGAACGTACCTTTTCAAATATGGTCCGATTGTAGCGTTCAGCTACTCCATTTTGCTGTGGTGTGTAAGGTACTGTTTTTTCATGTTTTATTCCACGATCTTTCAGGAACTTCCTCAAACGCTCATTACAATATTCTCCCCCATTGTCGGTCCTCAGAACTTTGATTTTTCGTTCTGTTTGATTTTCTACCATACAGCAGAACTCATTGAAAACTTCTGGAACTTCACTTTTATTTTCCAGAAAATAACAAAATACTTTTCTGGTGTTGTCATCAATCAGGGTAAACAAATATTTTTTGCCACCCCATGATTTCACCTCCATAGGACCTGCAAGGTCTGAATGTATCAAGTCCAGTTTGTTTGGTGCGACTTCTTTATCCTTTTTAAAAGGGAAAGGTTTTCTAGCCTGTTTGCCTTTGATGCAACTCTCACAATATTTTTGATTTGTACTTTCATTATATAACACACCTGTTGCCAAGCCAGTTTTCAACAAAGCCATGCTATAATGATTGAGGTGACCAAGGCGTCTGTGCCATACCATCTGAGAATCAAGGAGTTTCGCCACATTCACAGACTCCGCCATGACATCCAGTTTGTATAAACCATCGACATTCGCTGCAGTAGCTATGGGTTCTCCCTTAATCCGACAATCACCATCATCAATTATTTTGCATCCTTGTGAGTCAAAATGTACACAGTGTCCTTTTGAAACAATCTCACTCACTGACAATAGATTTACTGACAGATTTGGAACATATTTAATTTTTGATATGATCTGTTCAGTTCTATTCGGTTTCAATTTCACAACACTGTTTCCGGTTCCACTGACGGAGAGTTTTGCGTTATCTGCCACAAACACATGCTGCCCTGAGTCTTCATCTGTTAGCTCCAAAAGAAGTTCTCTGTTTCCAGTCATATGGGAGGAGGCCCCGCTGTCAATGTACCAGACTGTATCACGTACATTATTCACACTTAAAGCTGCAGCAAACAAAGCTTTCCGTCCATCTCCACTACATTTATTTTTATTCGGAGTTTCATAGTTGTTTAAAGAACTGTTTTTATTTTGAGAACACTGATTTTTGTAATGGCCTTTTTGTTTGCAATTCCAACACCATGGAGATTTTTTAATTTTCTTCGTGACTAGTGCACAGTCACCAGTATGTTTACTATTCTGCCATTTTTGGTCCTGCAGCAATTTAGTTTTCACAAAGTCCGATGTTATGTCAACTCCTGAATTTTCAAGTGCCATAACCATTGGCTCATAATCCGCTGTGAGTCCCTGCAGCATAATAACACCTAGGAATTCATCATCTAGCGGTTTTCCCATGTATCCAAGTTGTTGGGACAGAGCCAGGACTTCATTAACATACTCCTCCATAGTGCCAAAATTTTCCAGTTTGATGGAACATAGATTTCTTAATAATCCTAGTCGCCTATGAAGTCCTTTGTCTTCAAATGCATTTTCAAGGGACTTCCACGCTTCGCTGGCTGTTTTTGCTTGGGTCACATGAGGATACGTCGACTTATCCAGAGAAAGAATTATTTTTGAGAGAGCCTTCTCCTCACGACGAGCTTTTGTAGCACTATCCACTGTAGACGGCCACTCCTCAGTTATGCAGTTCCAAAGTCCGTCTAATTTCAATAACGCACCCATCTGGAACTTCCAGTCGCTGTAATTTGCACGACCTTTGAGCTTGTCAACAGCCGCCCCAATGTTTGAACTTTCGTTAACCGCCATTCTATCTTTATCACGACGACGAATGCACAACCCCGTGTACTACCGAACTAATAAACAAAAGAAACGCGTTATCTAATCACTCCCACGAGCCCTGGGCCCATAACCTATTAGAAGTTGATTATGCAGGGAATGAGTGATTAGAAATAAACAATCTTATATTCAACGCAACGTCTATTCAGTTCAGAATATTACTAACGACTTTACTAAAATAGAAATACAACCTTCCGCATGGCACGAAACAAACAAGAAAACCTGCTTGGACGAAAAGGTGTTTTTCGGCTCCACAATAATCAATAAGGAACAGAACTTGTTACGCATCTTCAATATTGGAAAATACAACAAAAAGGGCTATGAAAATTTTGTCAACGGCATCTTTAGTTTCACGAAAAAGTAGCACACTGTCGCGAAAACCGCAACTTTCTATCTATAAAAATAACGGAGATACCCCGCAAAAGTACCCAAAATGGGACACCCTGTACGGATACGGATATAATGGGAACAAAAATGATGAAACAACAGCAAATATTGAACAAAAGTTATTTCGGAAATTAAAAAAATAAATAAACACAAACAAATTATTCAGATGAAAAAAACAAAAAAAATCGCTAAAAAACAATGGATATTGAATTCCAAAAGGAAAATAATGCAATAAATGATGATATGAATGAATTGATCGATTTGGATTATTCTTCAGTCGTTTTGCAGAGAATCAATATTCGACGTAGTCCCGGATTCGTTTTTTCAACATTTTCAATTTTCCCAAATTCTTTGAAGTTTGAAGTGATCGATCTAAATGAATTTTGCCTCATATTATAGGGAATCTAATCTACTTTTTCTCAAATCTTTGTGATTTTTTTTTCACCTACAAATTTTGGCAAAACCCAGAATATTCCATATTTCAAGATCTTCAGTTTTCTGAAATTTTTAAAGTGTAAAAATTCAATTTTCACCGATTGATGGATTGTACTGCATCTTGAGAGGTTTAATAGGGACTTTAATTTGATTTAACCAATATTTTTCTACGTTTCACTTCAATTTATGTGTATAATCCCAATAATCTCAAATAATAAAAAAAGATATGGGCCTTGAAATGTGAATAAAACTCACGCAGACAAATCGTTTCCAAAAGCACTTGTTTTCAATGCCAGTTTTATAGATGATCTTTTAAAATATCAAATGAATTGTTTTTCAAAGCATTGTCACAGTTATTTTGGAAAGTGGTCAAAATTCTGTGAAACCGTCCGGCCGGCTTAGCATATTCAAATCGAAAAACATCTCCATCCATAAAGCTTTTATAAAGCAACATAAGTCAAAATTCGTGCAATAAACAAAATCAATCATTCCCAAAGTGTCAGGTAATAAAGCCATTGGAATAAATTTTGTTGCCGACACCGTGTATAAAAAGCCATTTACCTAACCGCTATTATCGATTACGGAAAAAAAGCAAAACGCGCACGAAAATTATGACTTGGCGGCTTCCTTTGAAGTTGTAATCAGTGTGCCGCTACTTGTGTATTCTAAATGTTAACACACGGACACGCTATTAATATCGACTATCAAAATGCAACGAACATATACATATTTTTATTTACTCGTCGCAAATATTTGTTTGTTGATTTTACTTGAATGGGTTTTTCGCCAGTCAGTCGCAGATACCACGAATCAATCATCGGATTCCTATCAATCTTTGTCGGAATAATCTAATCCCGTTTGAAGATCCCCGACAAATTGCCATCAAACGAGATTGTTGTTTTAATTGTTCGCTTTTTGGATTCGTGAATTTACGACTACGGTTACATTTATTGGGTTTGTAGTTTAATACGGTCGTTTGTGTGTAATTGAAGCGGTTTCTCTGTTGTAATTGCTTGAGAGTGTCTCAAAGTTGGACCGAAATAATTCGGAATTGGAAGAATCGGGAAAATTAGTTCACGGCACAGACAAGAGGAATTTCATTTATTTTTTTTAACGGGACCCACACCTACTTTTTTGTCTTGTCAAAATTATGATGGATTATAATAACATACGAATCTTGAATGATCAACTGAAATTCTAATTAATTTGAAAGGGTTTTTAAACATTCTCACGCAATTCTAGAAAATGTTCCTATTTTTTCAATGATTATTTTACATAATTTATACACTGATGAAAAACGCAAGATTTGAACCCCTTTTCCTCCAAATCTTATCGCGACTCCAATTTTTTCAATGACTATTATAATGATAATAATAATAATAATAATGATGATTTTTTATTACAAGAAACTGTCGCTTTTTATATGTTTGTGTTATTTTGTCCCCATTTTCATCATGTTGTTTTTGAGACACCCTTAACATTTTTCCACGATTCTGACACGTGACTTTATATAAAATTGACTAGTGGAAAGAGCAGATAACTATTTCTTTTGATTTTCCAATGTTTAATTTTTTTCCACTCAAAACTTTCCAAATATTCCATCATCCATGATCTGTTGATATTTTTCGAAAAAATACTTTTCCCCTTTTTACATCTTTAGGAATAAAAAAACAAATATAGAAGAAAAATTGTACTCCTTGAAGCTTGATGCTTAATAAAGATATATTATTATTAAAAAAAAAATTCGACAAGTTCTTCGGGTTGATATGGAAGAAAGATATTTATTGCCGCTTGAAAAGTGGAAAAAAGTGAAAATATCCTAGGAAACGACATAAATAATGGATAAATAATCAAGACAAACAAATATCACGCAAAAAAAAACTCAAAAATAAGATCTGAAATAAACAACAGGTTATGAACAAAAAAAAATAGAAAGGACGATAACTTTACAAACAGAAAATTTATAAAGATCAAATGAGACGAAAATATCAAAACTTCCGAAAGCTTAAAAGAAAATCATAGACATCACTGAACAATGCAGAAAAAAAATAAAATAACAAAACCACTCAAAAGGGCAGATGAATTTTAAGAAAATAGGTTATAGGAATTTGATAACTACTGTTTTATTTTTATGCTCACAGTTGGGATAATTTCTTAGAACAAGTGTTCAGTGGCAACGACTCCTTGCGGAGCTTTGTGTGTAGAAATGTCAAAACATTGTTGCCGGATTGTAGATATATTATTAGGATTGTTAGAAATATTAGGGTTTCAAGAGACACGATTTTTTAGTGTTTCAGACAAAATTATTTGAATTTCAAATTTGGTGTAGAATAACATCATCACAATCACTGAAGTAGGTAATTTTAGAAATTTGCAGTCTATGGATATGACGCATACCTACTTAATTATTGTTTTATTTTAATGAGGACAAAAAATGAAAACATTCCTTTCTTCCAAAAGCACAGTGGCAACGCCTACAATTGCCAAACATTGTTGCCGGATTGTAGTTATTTTATTGAAAATGTATACATTCAAGGGTTTTGATTCCAAAATGACACGATTTTTGTGGGTTTGAACAGTTTTTCAAAAAAAACAAATATGATCACGCAGCTACCTGTATCTTTTTCATGTTGCTTGAGGAAAAAATTAAAAACTGGAAAATAAGAAATACATCTATTTAAACTTTTTTTTTATTCAAGTAATTCGAAGGTTCCTACCTCCCAATGAAAAGCAAAGACAAAGACCTCTTCATTAATGTAAAAAAAACCGAATACAAACGATACAAAGCCGATTAATATTAAAAGAACGAATGAAGCTTGAGTAAAACTGAAATCCCAATTTTTAAACAGATATTATTATAGAGAGCTTGATAAGAATGAATAAAAAACAATAGAAAAAACGACAAGAAAAAATTAAAAGATGACAGAAGATGGGCAATACTTGATGCTTGTCACAATTAGAATCCAGAAAAACGGCTTGCATCGGCCCGTACCGTATATAATATTTATCTAAGGGCTTGGGCTGCTGGTTGGAGTTGACCTCATGAAGATAAAGCTTTGGCGAAAGTTGCCGAGAAAATAAAACCGTGTCTGAGGTCATCCACCGCCGCTAAAATTTGATACACATCGGATCCAGTGATCCTTTCGATAAAACGTATACGCGAAGTAACGGAAACGTTAGTCGCATATATTTACGATATCTTTTCGTGTGGTTAGTTAGCAAATAGTAGAATTATTATTTATGGGTTTTTCAAGTGATTAAAATGATTCTGATTTATTAACTGTCAGTAATTTGAGTTCACTCACAAAAAATAGCTGAATTCAAGAAAAGTGGTCGCCCAGTGCCTGAACTTGTTATGAGACAAACCAGTTAAGACAAAAATGAAGAAGTTTATTAACACTTTTAGGGTATTATACCTCATATTGAAGAGAAACAGATATGAAGAACAAACAGGGGCGCGTATGTTTTCCAGGATTCGATCCATAATTTACTATATTTTGTAAAATTGCCCAAAATCCTTTCATTACACAACACCGTGCTCTACGCTCTACCTAATCACCGGTTCCTTCTGTCATCAGACTTTTTAAGCCATCTTCCCTCAAAATTGGTGTGAAAATAACACACAGTGCACCTATCAATATTCCATACCATTCCGACATCAACGCCCCATAATTGCCACCTATAGCCCCTCACTCCGGTAAATGTTTGAAAAAAGACATTTTTATCCGCACTCCCTATAATCACGACCAATAATCATAAACGGTACCAATTTCGATGAGCCGCCTCAGCTGCCTTTTCCTTGAAACTACAATATTGAAAATACGAAGAACTGTCTCGAGTCTACCTGCTCTAAACCTTTCAAACTCAATCCACATTGTCGAATATTAAATGTGGGGTTGACTTTTGGATTAAAAATTTCCATTTATGGGGGTGTATTAAATATTATAAATATTAAATTCAACCTTTGTCGGTTGGAGTGAATGTATGTCGAATCAATGATTGCGGGGGATCATGGGTCTATGGTGTTTATCAATTATTTGCTTCAGTTACCAGGATATTGGAAATAATATGTGATTGGTTAAGAACTTACCACGTAAGTATGGGGTTTCAACTTGTTTTCATGTCAGAATAATAGCATCATGTCAGAATAACAGCATCTGTCCATTTGTCTTTTCAAGGAATCCTGAAAAATTTGTATTTTTGTAAAAATTCCTGCGATATGTTAGCAATCGCGGATAAAAATGTAGATTTTGTGATTACGTCGAACAAAAACCCGGAATATGTGAAGAGAACTTTGCGAAAACCAGAAATCGTGACAAAAATGAGATTTCGCAAGAAAAAAAATTCTTGCGAAATCTAAAAAATCACATATAAATAATTTAGTTAGGTTATGTTTGCAAGATTTTATTATTTTTCAATGAAATTCTTTCAAATTCGGTACCTATACAGTGTGTCCCGTAATTAGTTTGAAATATTTGTACAGTATATTCTACACTGAAAAAAAGATTAGCTTGTTATACAGGGTGTTTCCTAATTGCGTACATTAAATTCAAGGGCGTATTCCTGAGCCAATTTCATGAAAGAAAGTTCATACAAACATGGGACCGAAAGTGCATTCTTTTTGGGATACAGGGTGTTGAGTTTTAAAATTTTTTACAAATATCCTTGAACCGATTGTCAGATTTATTTTTAGTAATAGCCCATTTAAGCCCTAGCTAGGTAAAAATTATAAAGATCAGTGTTGTCCCGTGGGGCATCTTACCGAATATTTCCGTTAAATAGATGTACGACACGACACTGTCTTTATTGTAATTTTTATTTATTTTTTTGAATGAAACAACAACCAAAAATAGATATTTTTGACATTAAAAATTTAAATTTGATATTATGATGATTCCATCTTGTTTCATACCTGCTACGATGAAAATTGAAATTTTGACAGGTTCTTTAAATTTCGTCCGTTTTGTTTTGATAACCTTTTAGGTTCCCGGGTAGGTTGTAGGTTTCATTTGGGATGTAAATCTTTGCTGCGAATAGTTTGAAGAGTATTTTCACTTTCGCAGTATAAGAAAACCTTTTCCAAGTCCAAATATGTAATGAAATAGACCATGCAGCATATTATTATTATTATTTGGAGCCAGGCGTGCCTAATGAGTTACAGGACCGCGGCATGGGTCAAAAGAAGTAAATTTTCGTGTTTTCGGCCCTCATGAAAGCCTACCTAAAGGACCAATTCTGAGAATTGTTCCGGCACAGATGGTGGCTGCAATTGCGGCCCTTGTTGCCACTCTTACTTATAAAAGCGGAATTAAATTATTAATTTGAAAATAAAATTTGATTTCTGTAAACTCATCAACACATTTATTCATGATGCAAAGTACAAGAAGTATATAACTCTATTATTATGGCAAATTTTACGTAACTTTTTTTGTGTAAGTTGTACTTAGTCGATCAGACAACCGACAACACGGCATCATGGTACCGGCAAGCCCACAATTTTGATTTCGAACTCTTCTGTCAAATGTGGCGTTCATCAACGTGATATTTTCTCAGTTTGAATAGGATGGGTTTTTCGAAGATATTTGATCGGGACAAACACACGCACAAAGGAATTCCGATCTTTGGCAACCCGATAAACTGTTTGCTAAAACATATCAAACTACATGGGAAGTGTTTTATTGTAGGGGATTTTTGTTTTTACTGGCGCTACGCCAAAGTGTTTGATGATGGAAAAGAAAATAGATTTTATATTTTCTTTTAGATGTGGGTCCAATTGAGGGGGAAGTGAGCATTTTATTTATTTTCTTGATTTAAATATGCAAAAGTCAACTTTGATCGACTATAATGTGGATATCAACTTCAAACTTTATTATGATATAAAATAAAGTAATCCAAGCAAAGCTCGAGAATGTTATTGGAATAATCACTCTAGCCAAAGTGTTAACAAGCTCCAACAAAATTGTTGGAATATCAAATTCAAATGTTATAAAAATATTTAACCAAGTAAATATCTTGAATTTGATGAATATGCAATCAACTAATTTACATAATATTATAATAGAATATAGACTATCTCGTGGAATTTATATTTTATTAACATTTCTATGATCCGACTTCATTAAAATCGGTGAAACCATTCAAAAGTTATAGCAAAGTCTAATATATTCCAATGGAAAAAAAATAGAATATTTTGGATCTCGTCGGAATTTCCAGATAAAAATCTCAAAAATTCATGAAGAAGGAAGATCAAATTCCCTTCGAAATGACGCAGGATTCATTGGAATCGGTGAATCCGTTCACAAATTACAGGGTTTTGAAGAATTCGCGAACATTAAACAAAAATCAAATATTTTATATTACGTCAAAATTTTTGCAAATAAAAATGTACAAAACTTCATGAAGAAGGAAGATCAAATTTCCTTAAAAATGACGCAGGATTCATTTAAATCGGTGAATCCGTTAAAAAGTTACACCTTTGAAAATTCGAGAACAATACAAAAAAAAAGAATACGTATTTTGGATCTTGTCGAAATTTCCAGAGGTAAAAAATCCCAAAAAAATTATGAAGAAGGAAGATCAAATTTCCTTCAAAATAACGCAGGATTCATTGGAATCGGTGAGTCCGTTAAAAAGAATCTAGCGTTCCTCAAAAATTTGTGAGCATTAAAAAAAAACGAATATTTCATATTTTGTCGAAATTTTCACAGATGAAAAATTACAAAAAAACATGAAGAAAGAAGATCAAATTTTTTTAAAAAAGATGAAAGACTCGTTGGAATCGGTGAATCCGTTCAAAAGTTATAGCGTCTTTGAAAATCTGAGAACGATGAAAACAAAATCGAATATTTTGGATCTCCTCGGAACTTCCAGAGGGAGAAAATCCCAACAAATTCATGAAAGAAGATCAAATTTCCTTCAAAATTACGCCGGATTCATTAAAATCGGTGAATCCGTTCAAAAGTTACAGCGTTTTTGAAAATTTGAGAACAATGAAAAAAAAAATCTAAACAAGAAAAAAATAAATACATACATCATACCCATAAGGTGAAATTTTAACTCCGTTTTTGAAAATTATCTTGATTTTACAATATATATTATTATTAAAATGAAAAGCGCAAAAATTTGCGATTAAAGAAAAACAAAAGTAGATTTTATAATTTTAAAGAAGTTGAAAAAAAAAGTAACTCTGAAAAGTGTGTATAAATACCAAACCCACAGGTACTTGAACCAATGACATTTTTAAAAAAAATAAAGAAAGAGAAGGAAGAAACGAAACATCAGAAAAGAATAACTCAATAAAAGGTTATAAAGAATAGAAAAACGATAGAACATATTAATATTATACAGTGAGGACACGTAGGTTGGGATAAATTCATTTAAAATTCAGGGGTTTGTTTTCTGGAAAAACGCTCGGACACGTCGATCATTATTCTTGACTGTGTTTTTTTTTATGATAATTTTATTTATACAGGGTGGACCAAAAATAAGCTACGACCATCAACTTCATTTTTTCAAATGGAAACCCCCATTTTTTATTTCATTTTCGAATTCTACATCACATTCTGAGTAATATCATGATGATAATTCTAGTATAAAGGGTGGACCAAAAATAAGTTGGGACCATCAACTTCATTTTTTCAAATGGAAACCCACTTTTTTTATTTCATTTTCGAATTCTACATCAAATTCTGAGTAGGTTTTATGTACCATGTCCTTAGCCTAACCCCAACAGTTATCAAGAAATTTACGATTGATCAAATCGACTGTGCTTCTGAACAATCGTTAATTTCTCGATAACTGTTAGGGTTAGGCTAAGGACATGGTACATGAAACCTACTTTGAATTTCATGTAGAATTCGAAAATGTAATGAAAAAAGATGGTTTCCATTTGAAAAAATGAAGTTGATGGTCGTAACTTATTTTTGGTCCACCCTGTATAAATAAAATTATCATAAAAAAAAACACAGTCAAAAATAATAATCGACGTGTCCGAGCGTTTTTCCAGAAAACGAACCCCTGAATTTTGAATGAATTTATTCCAACCTACGTGTCCTCACTGTATACAGTGACCGGCCAAAATAAGGAACACATTCATTTTAAATTCAGGGTTTTGATTTTTTGGAAAACGCTCGGACACGTCGATATTTATTTTTGGATGCGGTTTTTTTCATGGCAAATTCATGTATACAGGGTGCACCAAAAATAAGTTACGCTTATCATTTTTTTTTTCAAATGGAAACACATATTTTTTATTTCATTTTTGAAGGGTGTCGATTTGGAAACCTCCCACCCTGAATAACGGGCCCTGAAGAAGATAAAATGAAAATTGCTCGAACCTGAAATGTTTGTTTCGAGGGAGAAACAATTTGTGCCTTTTTTCAACTTAGCAACATCACCCACTAATCAATGTGATATCCACCCCAAAAATGTTAAATGGAAAGGGGGGTCGAGTGATACTTTATTTTGAAGGTCTTTCGACCCTGATTACAACTGCCGACTATCAGGTCTCTGCTCTCATTCGTGTTAAAATGACAGCTTGTCAAAAATTTGTTTTTATTTTTTTTTTTATTCAATAAATAATCAGCCGCAAAATTAAACTTCTCCAAACTAAGAGGATTTGATGAGGAACGGAGTTTAAAATAAGCTATCACCCGATCTCTTTGGGGAGGATTTATTCCACCCCATTTTTTTCTTTTCTTTTGGTTGAAAAACATCCTCGTCCCTTCTCATCATATCCTCTTAGCTTGGAGAAATTAGCTCTAGCGGTTGATTATTTATTGAATGAAAAAAAAATTGAAAACACATTTTTGATAAGCTGTCATATCAACAGGAATGACAGCAGAGACTTGAAACTCGGCAGTTGTAATCAGGGCCAAAGACCATTAAAATAAGGTATCACTTTCCATTTAACATTTTGGGAGTGGATGTCACCCTCGGTCCGGCGACAAGATGTACGTCATCTAAATAACACCCGATTGAAGAAGATTCCTTTCTCTGGAGTGTACATTATCGACGACACACTCGCGTCGGTAAAATGGCGCCAATTCACTCGGCAACACTGCGCTAGCTTTGGTCGTTGTTTAGTAAGTAGTAACTTGCCAATCTTGACATTTACATTATTTACAAGTTATTGACAATATCGAATTCGCGATCAGTTGTAGATCAAATTTTGGAAAATTGTTTTCTCGTTAAAATATCAAGTTTTCACTTCCTTATTGTGCCTAAAATAGTGTTTTTTTTTCTGCAAAAAGTGATTCATCCAGCATTTTTCTCTTAAGAATAGTAAAACGAAAGATAATTTTCCAAATTCGCCTGTGGTGGTATTCAAATATACCAATTTTGGCGTGTCATTCGATAAAATGGAAAGATCGTATGCGATATCGAGTCGGGTGAACTGAAAACTGAAACAAAGGGGTCCAGGCGTCCTGTAATGTTTGTACTATCGATATACACATTTAAAAACATTTATTTTTTGTTCCACGGCATTATAAAAAAGACAGGAAAATACATCATATCATTTTTTATTCTACTAGAATTGAAAGCACACAAATAGATTTAAGATATTAATCCAATATTCCGATAAATAAAAACCGGAAGCACATGTCAATTTGATCGCCAATTTAAAAAAAAAAACAGCTTCCCTTCGCACGGAAAAAAACCGGAAGTTCGAAACACAAATAAAGAGACATATCCGGTAAAAGAGGGCGTATCAGACTACACAAAGCCAACCAGAAATTGCATTTCTTTTGTGATACTCGTCGACAATTCAATTTCACAGCTTTCTTATCAAGAGGCAATTTGAATTAAAAAATCCGCTTACCTGTACACAAAGTCGTCAGGTTGTCATGAACTGGAGCAGAAAATCGAAACAGATTGAACGTGCAGCTAAATTGAAGTTAATTATGTGGAGGAATAGAAGACATGCAAGAGCAAGAAACCACGAAAAGATTAGCGTTCCGTGGAATTATTCCAGGTTGTATTAATTTGAAAATAATTATGATGAGGAATGGCCATTTACTTTGCTAAATTGAGGCGCAATCTGGGCTTAAGTAATGAGACAAATTGCGCTTGATTGTGGTGGAACAAATTTTTGTTGATTAATTTAATGCCGCTCCATTACATTATCTTTTATATCATATACATGATGGGGCAACTTATAATCTGCATTGTTCGGATGTACGTAATTGGTCACCTGCTACTTATTTTTTACATTGAGTAACGCAAATTAATCCGTTATTTCTAGAGAGAATACGTCTGCTCTGATACTTTTTTTTATTATTAAGTATGTATAGTGAAGTATGTGCGATTTCTCAAAAAAAAAAGTTGTGTTTTGGGTTACCTACTTATTTTTTATACCAAAAAAGTCCCTGTTTCGGAAAACAACAAAAACACCCGAACTCCCGACAGATTATTGAACAAACGCGATAAAAGAAAATACATCTGGCATCAGTGGATCTTATCCGCTACCTAACCTCAAAAAATGTGACACATGCCACTCCACAAACTACCCGATGATATATTAATTTGACAACTCCGTTTCTTCGGAGCACCCATCTTCAGACTGGGTCACCATAAGAGGTAGAAAATTTTGTTTATCGAAGTTTTTGGAAAGGGTGAGAAAGAAAAAGAAGAGCGGAAAAAATCGTTCCTAGATGAATTTTTTTTTTCAAGATTTTATTAAGTTGTCAAAAATGAATTTAGAGTTTTGTGGAAGTTTTGAAGTTTTTATCTAAGGGTTTTTATTAAGTTGTCACAGTTGCGGCATTGGAGGAATTTGACAACTGAAGTGAATAACGAATTCCAATTTTTACTCGTTATGTGATGATTGAGAAGTTAAATCACGTTTTTTTTCTATAAATTAAAAATTCTCATACTTAGCAGAAAAGTCAATGAGCATTTTTACAGATAATTTCAAGATCATTAAACCTTTTTTTTACATATATTATTTCCAAATTTGTACTTTTTTATAGCATCAGCTTAATAAACGTATATTTGATTTGATATGATTTGATAAACTTGAAAACTCACATGTATAGCAAAAAAAAAGTAGAGACTTTCTATAATCTATCTATAAATTTTGGTATTTTTATTTTTACCACCTAAAAAAATTATAAATAAATTTTCCCTATCGATTACACCCTGTATCTTGAAAAATAATCAACTTGGAAACAACACTTATCTAAGCCCAAGCCCTTTTTTCTTGTTACCCTGTATAGACGAAATAATGGGTATGAGGTGACATTTATATATCAACTATCTCATTTTTTTTAATGAAAAATCCATAGACTTTTAATAAAGAAACAAATTTAATAACGCCCATTTTTTAAACTTTTTAGCGTTCATTGTTTTGTCCCCAATATACAGGGTGTTTTTCTAATTGCTTACATTAAATTGAAGGGCGTATTCCTGAGCTAATTCATGAGAAAAAAAGTACATATAAACATCCGGAAGTGTATTCTTTTCAAGATACAGGGCATTAACTTTTTTGAAAAAAATTAAAATGTACGCCATTGACTCAATTGTAAGTTTTATTTTTCAATTAGATGAAGCAACAGAATAGACAACTTTTTTGCCTCAGATTTTTTTCGTATCTATAGCCTCGTTTTTCTTGTTTCAAAATAATTTACCGTTCAAAAAATTAATAAAAATAATTTTGCGTATGCGTATTATAAAAGATTTTTTTTTTCGAAAACAAGGCCAGATACGAAACAAGTCCAAGAAGCAATAAAGTTGTATTCTAAGTTTTGCCTACATTAAAAAAGAAACAAAATCACAAAAAATTCAGTGGCGTACATTTATTTAACAAAAATATTCAGTGAGCTGCCCGTCGGGACGGTACTGGTCATCATAATTTTTACTGAGCTAGGAGTGCTAGGACTAAAGTTGGCTTTCATCACTAAAAATGAATCTGACAAATTTCAAAAAAAGTCAGTTCAAGAATATTTGTAACATTCGTGAAAACGGATTTTTTTTTAAAGTTCAACACCCGGTATCTTAAAAACAATGAATTTCCGGACCCATGTTTATATGGAGTTTTTTTCATGAAATTAGCTCAGAAATACGTCCTTGAATGTAATGTGCGCAATAAGGAAACACCCTGTATACAAACAGAGGTCGACACTCGTCATAATATCAGGGGTGGGGTCGCCAATTCAAATATTTTTATAATACAACAATGGCTGAGATTTTGTTTATTTTGTTTACCTTGTTTCTATACAGTACAGGCACGATCACGATACACTCACAACGGTATATTCTTGGACGATGACGTCACCGGCTGACAAACTAGAGGTTACCTGCCATGCAAGGTCTTGTTGCTTGTTGCCGGATCTTGCACAAATGATGTCGAGTTTGACCGTGGACTGTGGCTAACGATAAACTACAGACCAATAAACTAGTGACCAACTGAGGGTTAACAGTTTTGACATTTATGATGTTAAAAGCAAAGAAATTCGAATTTTTTCAATTGATAATATCTATTTATGTTCATAAAACTTGATCATAGGCACAAAAACAATAAGACTTGCTAAATTGATGTCTGATTAACAAAATTATGAAAATCACTAGATGAATTTTTATAGGTTAGAAATAAGTATGAAGATAGATAGTAATTTCACTTAGCACTTGGTGAAAATAAGTAAAACTACATTACAATATTATTATAACATTTTTTGTTAGCTACTTACATAGTTGATTTTATCATTTAAATGACTGTCCATATCGCCTACAGCTTCTGAGATATCAACTTCAAATTTTGTCATAATGTGAAACCAAATAATATTTTGAACAAATCTTGATAATTTTATGAGCATATTCAACTTGGCCAAATTTGTACTGATTTATTAAACTATAGTAATAGATTAACAGGAAAATATTTTTTTTGTACAACATTAGTGGATCAACTAAAAATATAAAAAACAACATATATTTTTCAATAGAACCTTATGCAAATATATCTAACAATACACTACTTAGACGTGTTTTAATAAATTTAGCATTCTTGGCTAGAACACATCATTAATATATGCATAATTTTGGCAAACATTAGTGACAGCATAATTAGCCGGCATCCTTTGAAGTTAATCAGATCAAATGCAACATATTTTTCAATTTCAAACTATCAAACTAGCATTCCTTTTATAGAATTCCATTGCCGCATGTGGGCTCAGCTTGGCAGCAATAAATTTCTCATTCTACAAGGGATTTCAAAAAAGCCAGACTATTTTTTCAAGAAACATGATTTTTGGAATTCGAATATTCTAAATTTAGTTCGAGCGTTAAAAACACAGTAGCTTTTATTAAGTTCAAAGGTGTTTTGTTTTGACACCCTAGTCAAAAACACTCTAATTTTAGTTACCTATGGTTTGGGTTGTAGGCATAGACATGTGAAACGTTAGATTGTATTTATGTTTTGTTTTTATTGAGTGAAAAAATGTTTACATATAATATTATTTCGAAGAATCATAATGTGTAAAATTATTTCACACGTAAATCTTCTCAATATAAACTATCGGTTAATGTAAATAAACATTTTATTAGCTAGCAAAATAATATGTATGTATTCAAGTTATTAATTCAACTTCATTTTGTTCTTGTTGTCAGTAATGAATAAAATGGGAAATTTTTTTTCTCGCATTTTCACAGTATAGAAAGTGGTTGGTTTTCTTATTCTACTGATATTTTTCCTTTTTAGGTCAAGATACAGACTGTAGGTACATCCAGAAAGGCCATTGAATTCGTTAGCACAGTTTTTGTGAAAATTTATAGATGGAGTGTGACGAAGTACTGAAAAAGACAAGTACATACATACATGATAAATGCGCACGGACTAGTGATCATATCCAGTTAGAAGGTATGGGCAAAGTTACTTGATAAATAGTAAATAGTAAGTAAGCTTTGGTATCGGGGCTTATTTATGTTTTTTTTTTAAGTTATTAGACGATAATATAAACTTTTTATTTATGTTTTTTATTAATTAAATAAAAATATAAAATATAAATACAATGTATAATGAATCGATTATTATTATTTTTTTAAAGCATCCAATTCAATAGGTAGATAATTTATTAATGAAAATATAGGGTGATTGAAATAAGTGCGCATTTTGTCACGTTGAAAAGAGTATCATAATATATTTAGTAGGATAATCATTTTTTAAGATCGCAAACGTCTTAATTTAGGAAATAACACAAAACGACAAGAAACAAGATGGAGAAAGATCACAACAAAAGAAAAATCAAATGCTTGTGAAAAACATTGATTGCGAAAATGTTGTTAGATTTCTAAAACGAAGTTTATTTAGAAGGACAATATTTATAAAGTATTTAAGCATATCAACAAAAAGATAAAACTTAAAATATAAAAGTCAAGGCAATCACCAACAAATTCCTAAAAAGAACATGAAAAAAGTTGTAAAAAATACTCTTAAAAGGTTAGTTGTCAAAATGAAAGTAATAATAATCCGTTTATTTAGCAAAAGCTTTACAATTTACAATAAGTTTACAGGGTATGTATCAAAAGGACAGGCAGTAGAATCAAGAAATAATGGAATGATAACTAAATAATTACACAAAGACAAATAAATAAAATTTTTGCAAAGATAAAACCGAGGATAAAACTTATACATTAAAATTATTAAAATTTTCAAAAAATGGGACAAAACATACGGTTTGATAAGTCTTGTGAAACTTGAAAACGACGTTTAAAATTACGTAAGTATTTGAGTAGGTATGTATAAGAAAATCTGAAAAAGGCAAAAATAACCCAAAATTCTTGAAAAATCTTCTTTTTTTTTTAAAAAACACTAATGAATGAAAGTGGAGCAATAGAATAATTAAATTAAATTAGTCAAAAAAGAAAAAATAGTCTTGATAAGTTAGATAGCCAAATAGACCATGAACGGGTCTTAATTATTGTAGAACGTTATGAAAATATACGGGATGTTTCAGGATATTATGATGGTGATGCTTAATGGTGTGAAGAGTGATTTTGAGAAAAAAAGTTCGTATCAATAAAGAATAAAGGTCCGTTGACCCCAAACACACAGGATGTTGAAAATTTAAAAAAAATCGGTTTTCCTCTAAATCCATAGAAACTAGAAACCGCTATCGATATTATTCTGTTAAAATTTGGTGGGTAAAAAGTATTTTTCTACTTTCACTCGAGGATTCAGAACCTAAAGGATCAACATCTTATTCTGAAACACCCTGTTTATCTCAAACAAAAATAAAATTATACAAAGTCTAAAATATCCAAAGAGTTGTGTGGGTGTGAATATAGGAAAATGTAAAAGTTTTTACTTTTTCTTTATGCACATCACCCACAGATTCAAAGAGAGATTACTTAGAAAAAAAATCCTCAATAGGAAATTAAGAATAAAAAACTCACTAAAAAAAAGCTTAAATTAAAGTATAACTCCTGGAATGTTGGATGTTAAAAATAACGGTTGGAAAGTTATTTAAAAGAAAATATAAGTAAATCTACAATTATGAAGAAAAGAGAAGAAAAGACCCAAAAAAAATCAAAGACCTAGGCACAAAGATAATACAAATAGAAGAGGCAAATAAAATAAAAAACAATAAAAAACAAGAGTTTTGAGAAATTGTTCTTGAACATTGGGTATTCAAGAAAAGAAAGAATAAAAATATGTGTTCATTCTTCATCCAGCTAGTGCTAGACAAATATGTAAGATCAAGTACAAAACGGTTATAAAAAAAATGTATCAAGAATGGTATACAATAATAGTTATTATTGATAAAAATCTGGTACAAAAATTATACGTCCATCCGTAGATTATTGAAAGTATGGAAATATTGTGATTATAAAATCGTAGAAACAATCAGGTAAGAGAGATAAAATTTATTTAATAGAAAAAATGATGAAATTAAAATGAATGTAAATACAATATGAAACAGTGAAAACTCAATAAATGACAAAAAACCTTCAAACAGACAAAAAAGCACTAATAAAAGAATTAAATAAAGATGAAATTTGTGTAAAATATCCTCATGAAAATGTTTCAAAAATGCCTATAACAAAAATGCCTATTATGGCATGTGTCACTCGCGTGGACTTTGATAAAGAACTACGCCATAAGTCATTTGAATTTGTATAGACCTATAGTTAACAAAATTGCAATTCAAGAATAGGTAAATAGTTTCCCAGTCTTGGCCGATCTTATGTGAGAAAATGATATTTTAGCCAGAAAAAAAAATCCCATCCACCACACACATGCCATGGCAGCTGTGCACCACTTCTAGGTTTGTCGAGTGAGATCACCAGAAATAAATAATAGTTTGATTCCGTAAGTACAACAGGTGATGGAGAGCGAGACCCCCCTTGAGCTGAAAGCAACGGACACCGGTCTGTGAGATCAAAAGAGCCGATCGCGGTTCGCGTCAAACGAACGCTTAGATCACGGCGAAACTTAAAAATTATGAAGCGGCTTTGATGAGACCCCGGCGCAACATTTGTACCCGACTTCGTGTCTTCACTCGACTTCCTTTTTGATCGTTTTAGATGTTTTGTTCTCTTTGACCGTCTCTTTCAAGAGTACATTTTTCGCGCTCGGCCCACTTTATAGATGGAATAGTTAACGTTGCTACCGTTTCAAGATGACAGTTTTTTGGGGCGTTGTTTTTTATTGGCTTAAATGCCGAAAAGATGAAGGACTTCGACGCCGACTATTTTTCAATGCCGAGGTTGATGTACGGATTAGCACAAATTGCTGCCTTTATGATTGGTTTTGTTCGCTTTTTATACGACCATTGGGTTGAATCGTCTTTTTTAAGCTTTTAGAAGTGATTTAACACCAACTGATTTATTTATTTGATATACAGGGTGTCCGAGGCGGCTGTATCTCGACAACGAAATGATAAGATATAGCGGTTTGGAAAAAATCCTTTCAAGAAAAGTGGGCAAAAGAAATGGCAACAAATTAAATGGTCAGTATTTCAATTTTATGGACAGTACTCTTTGACATTATTTTATTTTCCTTGGTCAGTATGATAATAAATGGTCGGTTGAAATAATGAAAGGTCAGTAACATAAAGAAGTGGTCAGTAAAAATAATAAATGGTCAGTATAATAATAAATGGTCGGTTGAAATAATTAACGGTTAGTAATATAAAGAAATGGTCAGTAAAAATAATGAAGGGTCAGTAACATAAAGAAGTGGTCAGTAAAAATAATAAATGGTTGATATAAATAATCAAGAGTCAGTATCATAAAAAAACGATCAAATAAACTAGTAAATGCCTGGTGAAAATAATGGACAGTCCATAAAATTAATAAAGCGACAGTAAAATAATGAATGGTTGGTCATATATTATATTTCGTATAAATACAAACATTTTTACAACGGAACGAAACACAACTTAGTAAAGAGAAAACACTCTGCCTTTATGTCATGATGAAGTAGTCAGATAGGTTCCTTTGAGAGGCGGATTTAGTTTGGGTTAGTTAGGGTTAGTTTGTGTTGGTAATAGAAATTGATGAAAAATATGCAGCGGCTCGTTGGTTAGCACTAGGTTAACATTACAATTATTATTATTTATTATGATTGACGTGTTGTGTATTGGTTTTATGTGTATCAAGTTTGGGTTAGTTTGAGTTAGTTAAAATTATTACTGACTATCGCATACTGGCCATTTATTATTTCTTACTGTACATTTGTAGAATTATTACCAGCTAAGTCATACTGACATTTCATAAATTTTTACTGACCATTAGAATCACAATAATAGTGAACATAGAAATACCGGCCAAATAGTACTTTTACTGCTCAAAAATTCCATTTTTACTTATCATTTTTAACAGAAATACTGAGTCTTCTACAATATTATACTGACTGCTTGTGATATTATACTGTACATAATGAATTGAATACTGTTCAGTTTATTACAACCCAAAAGAAATGACTGGAAATAATTTTAAAGTTCGTAATTAGACCTCTAGAAGGCGTAACTGACCAGACATCAAAATTTTCAATTCACAATAAAAAAAAATCCTGAGAGTTGAATCAGAGATCTTTTAGTGGCGCACCAAGAAAAACAAGAAGAGTATCTTTTGTGAATATCAACCATCTAGATCACCATGAACTTCATCATGATTTTGAAACATTGTTAATTCCCAATAAAAAATCATGGAAGTTAAATCAGGAGATTTTGATGTGGCGCGTGGCGCAACGAAGAACTAAAAGAGGAAGAATAGGAAGGAATGGCTGAAAGTGATACCGGCATGAGTTACGTTCTTAAACGTTTATCGAAGAAAAAGAATTTATATAATAAAGGAAAAAGAAAAAATTGTGGTACTCACTAGTCAGTTGTGTACAGTGGACATTTTTCATCAATTTGACCATCATTGGGCCCCTTTCAAGGGTGCTTATTATTCGCAAAAGTGGTCCGGCATCATACAATACTTTTTTTTTTTTTGATTGACCTCGATAACTTCTGAAAAAAGTTTTGTATGATGCCGGACCACTTTTACGAATAATAAGCACCACTGTACACAACTGACTAGTGAGTACCACAATTTTTTCTTTTTCCTTTATTATATAAATTCTTTTTCTTCGATAAACGTTCAAGAACGTAACTCATGTCGGTATCACTTTCAGTTGGGGCACTGATGATGGCTTATTATTAGCCGAAAGCGCTTTGCCAGCTACATTGATAAAAGATTATTGCTCTGAGTACTCAAACTGTTTTCTTCCTAAAAGAGGTAGGTTCTCTTGCATGGGCGGCTCGTCAATGAGAGCGCACGAGCGCGCGCACTGCCAGCGCAAACAAGAAGAAGAAATGAAAACGAGATTTAAAAAAGTAGATCCTTATAACAATTTTATTCCGAATAACGGTGCATTTTGACTATTTTCATATATCACAGGGTCCCAACGAAGTGAGAAAATATCGTTATCTATCAACACAAACCTCCGGCGCCTCTGGCATCTTCTATACTCCGTTGCATAGTGACAGTTCTCTCAGACTGTCCCAGTGTCCCAGCCCATGTGTGTATGCATTTGGCGCAACAGTCAAATGCATTTTCGCTATGGAAATTTGTCGGAAGTATTCGGGAAATCGCCCGATGTAAGGGCGCCACCGTGCGCTATTCAAATACACACTAGGAACGGGAAGCGTTATTCATTTTTAATTGTGTGTCAAACCTAGTACAATAATAATTGTGCTGATTGTACTGATATCTTAATTCAAAAGCGTGGTTCAAAACAAACACATCCAGTACATTCATCATTTTCCAGTACAATTGTCTCCCTGTCTAGTCAGTTGTCACTAGGGGTTCGCGAGACCGAGACCGAGACCGAGACTAACGTATTCTCGGTCTTGGTCTCGAGGAATGAATCATGGTCTCGGTCTTGGTCTCGGTCTTGTCTCGTTAAGTCTCGGTCTCGAAATTTTCAAAAGGTGTCTTCCAATATTCAGTGTCACAGAGCAAAATAATCATATTTTTCAATGTGTGCTGGGGTAATAGTGAGTATAAAATAAAACAATATTTTGATAAAAAATATCATTATACTAAATTGAAGTTAAAAGTGATGTAAGACTGTTACATTTAATAATTATTGATTTCGTTAACTCAAGAATTCTTTAGAATACAAATGGAATTTTATCATGACATTTCATGGTGCATTATTTTTTTAGCATCTTGATTATGAAATGATTTAGAAAATTAATGAACAGTGATGCGTTGTAGACCGCCTTCACGATAGAAGCATATTCAAAAATGCAAACTCATATTAGTTGTATTTTGAGAGGTCTGCTGCAAAACAACCTCTACAGATTCTAGTGGTCATTTTTTAGGCAATTCAAAGCCATGTATAATTCTACTACTGAATTTTCGTTCAGGAAGCATTGACTTTTCGTTTTCAAATGTATATGTAGATCAAAATATTCTCAATTTTTTGTAAAGGATTATAATTTAAACCAAAAACATTTAATCAAAAATGTCATATACTTTCATATATACAGTTCATTTTTTATTTAAAGTTACAGTGACAGATCAAAATTGGAGGTTGAAGGTTGGCAAAAAATAAATAAATGCCATAAAGTGGCTAAATGAAATGAAAAAATAAAATATTCGATTATAAACTTCATTTTCTCAATTAAAAAGGATTTTGATCATCAATTCCAAAATTATCATCACAATCTATTCTTGAACGTTTTTTTCTATCGAATCAAATACTTTTTGAGCAAAGCAAAATAAAATGAATCACAGTTCAATTTATGACTATCGTTATAGAACAAGCTTGCCAACCTTTAACCTACAATTTTGATCTGGGGCGGGATTCCGTGTACTGTGGAATTCCATAGCAACACGTCGCTCTCTGTGTAAAATGATGGGAAAGCGACATGTTGCTAGAATTCCACAGGTACACGGAATACGGGTCCTGTCACTGTAACTTTAAATAAAAAATGAACTTTACAGTGCGTTTTTTTTAAGACGGAACATAGGGATTCCCATGCTAAATTTTCAAACCCATGTTAGCAGTACTTCCGTTCGTAGTACACAGCTGAAACTTGCCGTAGATGAACTTTGGTGCTTCAAGACTGTGTTAGTTCATCAATTACGCCAGAATAACTAGGAAAAAGACTCAAAAAATGCTTTGATTTATCAGAAAGTGATACTTTTAACATGCCTTATATATGACGATGACAACACATTTTCTGAAGTGACTAACTTCACTGTCAATTTTTTTAACCAAAAAATTTCATTTTCATTTTTATGACCGTTATGAATACTCTTTGGCCGTGAATAGAGGACACTTTGAACAGGTTATCCAAGAAATAATGTTTGATTTTTTATTGCATGTATTATACTGTTAAAATTTAATGTTATCACAATTTGACAATGAAGTTATTGGTTAACAGTGGCATATACAAGGCTAGTAAAAAGTTGTCACTTTTCAATAATTAATACAAGCGTTTTTTCAATCTTTTTTCAAATTATTCTGTGCTAATTGATGGAATAACATAATCTCTAGATACCAAAGTTTATTTACGGCAAGTTTCAGCTGTGAATTTTGAATAAAAGTACTGCTAACAAGGGTATGAAAATTTTACATGGGAATTCCTATGTTCCGTCTTAAAAAAAACGCAGTGTATATACAAGCCGTCTTGATATTGTCCGTAGAATCGGAAGCTACTTTAATAGATTCAATAAACTGGTAGGTACCTGAAAATTCATAAGAATCATGTTGAAATCTACTGCAGTTACATGTTTCGAGAGAAGAGATATTGACTTTTATCTCATAAACTACGAATAAACTGAAATAAAACTAACTTAATAAAAACCAGCTAAAATAAAGGGTCAAATACGGAAAACATCATCGTTTGAGCTTTAGTCCATATATAGTCCATCGTAAAATCAAATTTTTCAAAAATGATTTTTTGAAAAAAAGTTTTGTACAAACAACATTTTCCCAACAAGTCAACAAACCAAATGTATTTTTCGAGACCGAGACCAAGACCGAGAGTCTCGGTACCTTGGTCTCGGTATTGGTCTCGATCTCGAGGTGTAAGTCTTGGTCTCGGTCTCGAGTCAGATTCTACGTCTCGGTCTCGATTTCGAGACCGAGACCGAGACAAGACCGAGACCAAGACCAAGGTCTCGCGAACCCCTAGTTGTCACTATTGTCATTACGTGGAAATTTTCGCGACTGGCTTGTAATTAAGAAGGAAAAGGTGGTGGGGAGCAGTCAAAATGAGAGGTCTACGATGCGTGACTTCTCATATATGTATTGTTTATTCGAGACTATAAGTATTAGAGAATCTTTCCTGAAGAAGGAACAAATTAGTTCCAAAAGATCGAATAAACAATGGGTCCTATGACCCCTATGATTGAAAATTCACGTCAAGTTAACGTATACGTTAAGATTGTTCACTAATAGACAGTTGAAGTTGAGCCAAGACGTAGACGTTAACGTAATACGTTAACGCATAAAGTTCAAGTCTACGTAATGATCCAAAAGCTAGTTGAAGTGTGGCATTTGAGGTACGTGAAACGTAGCGAGTTGACTTAACCTAATTTGTTGTGTTTACATATCGTTTTTCGACCCGTAAAAGTAGAAAAAAAAGTGATGTTTGTGACAATTTGGTTATTGAATGTTGAGGCCAAATAAAAATATGACGTGTGATATCCAAAATTGATTTGTTGGCAGATTATCCAAGATCGGAGACTCGTCCGTAAACGCAAACGTGATATGAAACGAAGTGCGCTTGCCCAGATGTCAATCACCACGTTTACGTCTACGTGAATGAAAGCACTTCAACTATCTAATGCTAATGTTTCATTTGATAACAGCGTTACCATGGTGAAATGGACATGTTAAATTAACGTAAACGTTCAATCATAGCCCCCAATATACAGGGTGTTTATTAATTGAATGCCGATACTTAAGGGTGATAATCCTTGGATGATTTTAAGACAAAAAGTTCATATGGACATAGGTCCGCAAGAGCATAGATTTTAAGATACAGGGTGTTGAAATTTAAAAAAAAAATCTTTTTTTATCATCACTTTGATACTATTCCAGATATGTTTTTGAAATTTGGTACACGTCTTCTATGCATCAAAACGCATGTGAATGTTAGAGAGGGCGCCACTGATTAAAAAATATTGGATGACACGGCAGGGTGTCAATGCAATTAAGTAGATTTTAGCAGTGGCGTACAAGTTTTTTCTCCAAAAATATTGAGTGCGAAGCCCGTACGGACGCCACTGGTAAAAATAATGAAATTGTTTGTACATCACAAAATGCATATTGAAGCCTAGAAGACGTGTACCAAATTTCATAAAGATATCTGGAATAGTATCAAAGTAATTATAAAAAAATCATTTATTTTTTAATATTTCAACACCCTGTATCTTGAAAATTAAGCTCTTGCGGACCTATGTTCATATGAACTTTTTGTCTTAAAATCATCCAAGGATTATCACCCTTAAGTATTGACATTCAATTAATAAACACCCTGTATAAGAACTCACGCATCGTAGACCTCTCATTTTGACTACTCCCCACCACCTTTTTCTTCTTCACTATGTCAGTCTGATATGGTCTGCAGTCTGCGTGTATTCATCCAAGATAAACAGTGTTGCCAAAAGTAGGGATTTCTCCTCACGAGTAGGGATAATCATGCCATGTATTATGGACGTGGTTGAGAATTTTTCAAAACAAATAAATCAACACTGCACGGTATTTTAGAAAGTTTCACGCCGTGGTAATACCACTTGAATTTATAATGATATCTCTATACTTTTACCAAGATGGACTTTTTTTTAACGATACCCTAATTGAAATATTTTTTTACGAAACAATATTTAAAACTATTGTTTTTGCTTAAGGGATAAATACATGGGTTTTTTTATTTGGTTTATTACAATTTTATTTGGATCTCATTTCGATTGAGTCAAGAACCTCAAGTAAATAAACATTATTGGTGTGGTTTCCTTTTAGAAGCGCACACTCATACCTACACTTCACGAGCCGTTACTGATCTCTTGTGAAAAATCAAAATTGAATTATTATTCAAAAAAGTATTTGAGTAGTCAATAAAAGAATTATTCATCCTATTTTTCAGGCTTTCTCAGACATCCTTTCTTTGCAAAGAAATGTTTCGATATTTTTTTTCAAATTCATTTGATGTATATTTCTCATTGAATACATAAATCCCACTATATTATCGAGTATGTCATAATATATTAACAACAGAAAAATGAAGTCAGATTTATTAGCAGTTATACGGAATTCACCAACCTTGATTTGATAAATCGAATTAAACCAGATAAAAAGATCACATAATCCCGAATTATACTTATCAATAAACTATCGCACAGATTGAATATGAAGTCATATCCCAAATAACACTGCTAATTGATTAAGTTTATTTATACTGTATTTATAAACTCATAAGTCATATCAATCACCCGTGTGAGATTTGAACATTATTTTACTTTGGAAGTATGGGTAGGTGTTGGTTAATTGAGCAAAGCCTATACTTATTATACTTGTTTTACGAAAATAGAAATTGACTGGAATTTCATTTGTGTTTCAGCATCTATTGGATGCATCAAAAACGTTGACAAAATTGCAATGAGCACAGCCCAAAATTGATGAGAGGTTTGTATTTTGTAGAATGTTTTGGAAACACCCTATGTATAGAAAATACACAAATGCTGCTTTTTTTTTCAATCAAAATCATTATCAAATCAAAAATTGTGCTTTGTACAACTTTTTTATTTGGACCCATAAGTGTAAAGGACTAACGCCGACGAAGCAGTTGCGCTTGCGCACAGGAACTGTTTCAATTATTGACAGTTGATTTGCGATTTATGGCTCCCTCTGGGACAAGCGACAATGAACAATTTGCACATTTTTTGGAAATATGAAAAAATATAAGGATTAGTAAGTACTGATGCCTTTGATGTTTGAAAAATCAACCTACGACCTCTATTGATGTAGTAATCACCGATTAAAGGGCGCCAATCAGCATCCACGACGTCATAGAATACATTATCTATCTCTGTCTGGCGTATTAACTGTAATAACTCTCACACGAGAGAAGCTCCGCCCCATTTACGATCATACAGTGAAATCTGCGTTTTCTTTTTTATATATTTTTGGGTATTTGCGAACAGTTCACTTCTATGGTAAGTGACGTCATTTGTGTGCAATTGCAGCGACAGTGCGGTCAATTGTCGAACGATTCACAATTACATCATGCCATAAAATCATAACCTCACTATTTATTCCAATGAATCCAATGGATTGTCCGTGGTAGACGAGAGATTTTTTGCTGTGTCGTTGGTTTTTCTTGTGGAATTATCCATTTGTGTTTTGAAAACTTTTTATAAGTGTCCATCCTTGGATTTGTCCATCAAATATAGTGTTTTAAAGTTAGTCTAATAATGATAATAGTAGTTTGTTTACCTGTTTAATTTATGCGTATTTTACCTAAATGAAGCTTTTGTTAAAGTTCAATATGTACTAGGTTTCTGAATCTTGATCCATTATCAGGCAGGACTATCTGAGGGTTGGTGTTTTGAAGTTCCAGGACAAATACACACATTTGGAGCAGTAGTTTCGCTTCCTTGACGAATACATTCAATAATAATGAACCAAAAGATAATTTTACATCTCTTAAATGTGTTGTTTCGCTTTAAATGATGAAATTGACATCACAGGAACAAGGATGCACACAGATGACGTCATATTTACACCCTCCGTCTCTTACCTCAGGTGAAGTGAGGCAATCTATTATTGTATACTGATCTTGGGAATACCGGAGAATAAATTGGCGTTTTCCGTAACAATCGAGAAGACAGCAAATATCTAACCTCACAGCAATTTTTTCCGGCAGATAAATTCAATTACGAAGGCCCAGTCTCCTCATAGGATCCTAAGTAGTGTAGAACTATCATCTTGACAATGTATACCCACTTTAACTTCTTGCTTCTAACCTCTTAGGTGCGTTTCTCTTGTGGCGTTGTACGTTGTAACATATTATGTGGAGGGGTGTTTCATCCTCTTCCCCACATCATCTGTCTCATGAGTTATCTGCCATTTCCCATTTTGAAAAGAGTATGGCTTGCAATAAGATCCTCTGTTTTTCTTAGTTGGGTCCTGATGTAATTCTTCCATGCTATCTGCTTTTCTGCGGATGGAGCATCAAGAAAAGCCCTTGAATGCTTGATGCCCGGAAGGCTTTCCCAGTGATTCCTGTGCTGTGATACACTCCAGTTGATGAGATTTCTTGTCTTGACTTTTCCAGTAGGAAATTCTGGTTTCCACCTCGCTGAGGCATTCTAGAACTGTCTTTGAATTAATTCCGAGAGCCTTCTAGTGCCTGCATGGATGTTCTCTGTATTGAGGGTGCTGATTGCTCTGCCTCATGTTCTCAATTCCGATTTGTACAACAATGATGCTGGCTTCGGTGATCTCTTTCCCTTTTCCTAAGTTTACAACTTCTTGCCCACCCTGTCAAGAGATCTCCCTTACACCCACAGATACAACGAACTTTGAGTATCTGTAATCTACATACCAGATTTGACGTTCCTCTTGGTTGACTCTGGCAAACTGGTTAATTGTTCAAATTTCATTTTTTTCGAGGTTCTCTTCTTAGCTTAGCTTTGTCTTTCTGAAGAACAGAAGTCGAGTGTTTTCTAAATCATCTTGTCTTGTGTCAGTCAGATTGGTTGTCATTGCGCCAGTTATTCCCAGGCAGGTCAGTCTTTGTATTCTACCAAGTGTGTGTTTTATAGTCCTGGTTTCCGTTGCTTTCCACCAAACTGGTGATGCATCGGTTATTATGGATTTCTGACCATGGTTATGTAAACCCAGTGCACCCAGTAGTGATAGTCTCTAAGACTTTGTTATGTTCTCCATGTGTTTCCGATATGTGAGTTACTCATTTAGTGTAACTCCTGGAAATTTGTCCTCATCCATCAGGAGCAAGGTTTTCCCTTAGAAATTAAGATCCCTCCCGGGCTTTAGTTTTCTTCGACGTGTAAGAGCAACTAAAGTAGTTTTTACCCTGAGTCCCTCCTCAATTCACCAGTTTTCAACAATATTTTAACGCCGTTTGCATTTTGGTAAATATACATGGGCAGCGTTACTACCTCGGTTGATATCCTATTGCGTATATTCCAGTCAGAAGGGATGAGAAAACGCCTCCTTGTGTCACACTTTGGCATTAACTATTAATTGTTCTGTTGTTAAGGGAAGTTTTGTCTATAAGTCATCATCTGTTTGATCCATTCGCCAACCAAGAGGTTTATGTTTCGATCTCTTATGCTCCTGCATTATCCAGAAACGACCCAAAGTTTGGGTTATTTCATGGATTGCTTGGTAGGTGGATTGGTTTCGGTGTAGAGGCTAAGTATCCAATACCTCGTCCCGTATAAGTTACGCTATCAAAAATACTTGATAATCTGTACCTTCCAAAGTTTTTCTCATGAGAATATGTTTGCAACGTTTTATCTATCACCAAAGACTTAACTTTGCACTAAGATTGTGATTTAATATATGTATGAGTATGAGGATTTCCTGAATTATTAATAATTTGGTGAAGAAGCGCCCATCCATCTTTCGTTGTTCATGTTGGACGTTTTTGGCACGTAGGAAATTGGATCATAAATGAATAGAAATTAAGAAAATTTAACTGTGAAACCGCTGCAACCAGAACCTTCGTGGAATTGGAAGAATTCTTCTACTTTAAATCCCGATTTATCGGAAAGTGTGGGATGTGATCGATCATATCGAATCAACGTATCCGGGAGCATGTCATGTGAAAGATGATCAATGTTGTCAAGCCGTCATACCAAGCCGTGAACTAAAAATAAGCTCCAATGGTATGCTTTCCAAACTTTTTGATTTTTGACGGTGACGTTTACGCTTGTCGTAGCTTTTTGATATTTTTTTGATCGATCGATTTGTTTGTTCATCATATCATTGCCCATAATATTCATACTGTTTGGTGCTTTCTCTAGATATATTTGTTTTTAAGAGATTATTTGTGTTCTTATGGATGAGTTTATTGTGATTCCCTTTGCCCCAATCGACAAGTCTTTTGTTCTTGTACCTACCTTCATAAAATCAAAATGAACCTGAGAAATGATTAAAGACGTTATTTTGCCGGAAAAACCCTTGTCGGTGACATAAATCTCATTGTCTTTATCTTTAGTCTCCTCCATGTCTCCCATTTAAATCGATTTCGTCAAGATCCATTTCAAAAACTTACCTACATCTCAACACAAAGTTTTGAAAAATAACCCCCAAAAATAAAAAAACACTGCGAACATTCAGGATAGAATGTCACTGAATGGTTATTTATGGCATTAATGCGCAAGTTCCTCTTGATATTGTACATGTTCCCTGGTCTTAGGCAGTAAAACTCCGTTCGAACGATTTTCAATCATTTTCATGCGATGTGACCATTTCCGGATTTCAGTAGAAGTGATTAGTTCACTTCTCTCGGTATGATCATTCTATCGATACCAGAATCGGGGTGGTTCAACAACTCCTAGATAGGGAGGTATTGGGTGGTTCCGATTCCGTGTTATAACATACATAGATTCACTCATCCGCACTATAAAAAATCCTTGACATTTCATTGAGCAACAACACTTTTTGCTTCCGCTTTTTCTCCGGGCTAATGAAAATTTTATCTCTTGATTTTCATGAACAAAATACAGTGTATTTCAAAATTGAGTTCGAAGATTTTAAGGCCATATTCACCAGCCAAAAATAATCTTCTAACTTGCTTCATTCTCGAAATACCAAGTTCTTAGAAAAATAAACGGTTTTTTTGAATATAGCTGTTTTTGACAAAATTTCGCACGCTTATTTGTCGTCATAGGGGTCTTTCTTCTGTGTAATTAAAACAGATCTTTCATTCCAGTGGAGTACCAAAGGGTCATCCAATTGATACGTCTAGATAAAACTGTGGTACGCCTCTGCTTTTATGTAGGTTCTATAATTTTTCAAGATAAACCAATCAAAAGTGTTGTTTTTTGTCTTTTTGTTTTTTTATGTAAAATATCTAGCTTCATAATCAAGATAAAAATTAAAATCCGTTTACTTGCAAGTACCTGGACTGGACACGTCGCCTGTGGATCTTATTAAAGCAGGGAAACGGCTTTCAATTTTTATCTTGTAGACGAAGCTAGTAAAAAGGCAACTAGAAGGCAATAGAATTCGTCAAAAAAGCAGTGGCGTACCCGCGAACCATCATTTTACCTATATATGTATATCAATTAGATTACTGTCAAGGACGTCACTGGAATGATGATTTTATTTTATTCGCAAAAAAAATTCTAAGGGTAATAAATCGACCAATAATTTTGCCAAATGTTGTCAAAAACATCTCAAGGGTTTTTGAGTAATTGATGAAAAAGAAGATCTCCTGGAAGATCTTTAATCCTGTCTTTAATTGCTTGATCTGAAAAAAACTATAAAATCTTCAAAAAAGCAGCGGCGTACCATATATTTTTTATCTATAAATATCTATTAGATGACCCTCTGGGGCACCACTGGAATGAATGATTTCATTTAAGTCTCACAAAAAAATGACCCTTATGCTTATGACTACAAATAATCGTGCCAGATGTTGTCAAAATCACCTAAAAGATTTTAGCTCGGATTTTAGAGTAATTATTAATAAAATTCTAAAAACTTTGGCACCCTGTAAAACGAAAACGAAGATAGTTAGGCTATGTTTATATGAGAAAAAGAAATTATTTTGGGCTGATGAATATGCCCTTAATATCTTAGTTCTCGATTTTGAAGTTGAAAACGTGTATAGATAATAAAATAGAAAAAGGCAAAGCTCTCATCACTTTTCTTAGGATGCCACCAATTTTTGTCATACATTTCAACCTACAAGTTGCTCAATTTATTTGGGATAATTTAAGGTTTCCATGGAAGGTTTCTTTCTCCAATTATCTCAAGTAGTTCACCATGAATCCGTAATTTAGCTAGAACTGCCCGATTAGTAAGTTTCGAATAATTTCTGATTCTACGATAAGACCGAGCCACAAGCCACAGTGTAATTTATCTTTAACCATGATCCGGGCACTAATGAATAATAAATGACCATTATTTTTTCACAAAATACCTACTCCATCAAAAACAATTGAAACGGTCAAGTATTAAGATTAAGAAGTCTTTTTTCGAAGGAACTTTATTTTCTGTAGACAATTTAATGAAAACTTTCTTTTCTAAAACACTGTATAATGATCCAACTTCTTCACTTGATGCGTTGGTTCTCTAGATTTGCAAATATGTAATGCAAATCAACGACATCTTTTATTGCCCCTAGAATTTCTTTTTTGAGGGAAACCTGGGAAAAAAATTTTTTCTTTTTCATTCTTTAAAAAAAACTTTCTAACTAAGTAATCTAGGTACATACTGGGCTCGATACTGGGTTATGTCAAAGAGTAGAATCTTTGGTTATGTGTTGTTTCACCTAACCCATAGGAGGGAAAACGTATTATATCTTAGTGGTGGATGAAGTTATTGTATTATTTAAAACTCGATTTAAAACTAAAAGGTTGATACGCTTTATTTTCAATTATCACTTAAATAAAATATAAATTTGAAATAAGTAGAGAAGGCTTGAGAATTAGCAAAATAAACATGAAGAGGATGATTTTCAAAAGTTCGGTTCATCGATTGAGGTTGATTTAACAAATCTCAACCTGATGTCTTCTAGAGTCTCTACTCTTTATTTCCAACACCGACTTCAAAACTATAAGCACTACTTAAATAATTTTCTGAAGAAATTTCAACTCGAGTTTGTACTGTAGATAAATTCCAGAAATTCAGTGATAGTCCTGTAGGAGTTGTAGAACACAAGCATTATTCCTGGGTATATTAACATATTTTTTCAGATACCTAGCAACCACAATTTTGCCATGATAACTATTTTTAAAGGGTTAATCAAATTACACTTCTGCCACATCCCTGGCCACATCCAAAATTGTCATTTAGGTTTATTTTGTTTACTTTTTCCTCGACTTTTTCTTTTAGTAGATGATGAAAATTTCCTTCAGGGTGTCCCTCTGTAGGAAATTTTCGTACTTTAAAAAAAGACCAATTGAAAATCGAAACTATCAATCCGACGTGTCTGAGCAGATTTCCGAATAAAAAAACCTTCTCAGATTTGAGTACTGAATTTATTCCAAGTTAGAGAATCACCCTGTATTTTTTTTAATTCTTGTTGATCTAGTTCTAAAGGAATAAAGTAACCAGGATGAAAATACGTTATGCTCTATACCGTTAATAGTCGTTGAACATAATGGTTTCGTACCGTTTGATATCGATGAGTACAGGCGATTATAATTTATTACCTATTATTACCTACTGATGATTACAAAGAAATTTTACCCTGATTGTCATAGGTGGTTAACCCCTTGTATCTCTCATCAAGCAAACTCGATGATTTTTACAATAGGTAAAATTTGATCACGAATGATGAATTATGTAGAAATTAAGAAGCCACTATATCAGCAACAAAACCTATACCCCATGTTGAAAAAACACTTAATTTCCGGAAAATAAACAAACGGCATCCCCAAAATAAATCCATTAACTTTGATTGAGGTTAGGACTATATTTTCAAATACATAAACAAAAACAAACAGATAAACACACAAACATCCCTGTTATCGTAAGATCTCATCGAATCCAGAAAATACATTGTGGATGAATCTAGTTTATAAATAAGGCTCCTCCATACCCTACCTACATTACAAAGCAAGTCACAATAGACCCAATGAAAATTTAATTACCCTCTTTCAAAAATGCGAACTGGACACTCCTATTAAATCCTACACGAAATTTCCACCTACCTTCACAATTCTACAACAAATAATCCATTCATCATCGCATAAGGGCTGATATTATTCCAGTGTCCAAAACATAAACATAACACATTTTTTCTGCACTGATGAAATAACCAAATTTAGTGAATCGAAGCCGATTTGGAACCACTGCAATATGATCACAAGTTCTAAATAATGTAGTGAATGACTGTGTTGCAGGAATTTTCACTTAATGTTTCTAATAAAAGGAAAATTTCAACAAAAACCTGAAAAATAAGTTTGTGAACGTTCACTTCTTTAATTGCCTCACACCACCTAGCAGCCAACTGTTGAACTAATTAAGTCAAAGCGCTGACCAATGAGAATACAACATAATCCTTATGTCCAACACAACTTAGCGGTGACAGCAGCTTGTCAAACTATGACAGTTCTGCACACAAAACTGTCAAAATTTACCCAGCCGCTGTGACCGCTGACCCTTCGCTCGCTGAGCTGTGTTGGACATAAGCATTGTAATGCCTGGTTTACATTCAATTTATTTTCAAAGTGGAACTATCACATTTTCACTTGGCAAACGAGAATCTTGTGCTACAAGCCACATTGAATTTGTGTTCTAGGTCACGCTTAAGCCGATATCGAATTTCTACTTGACGGCTGCAAGCAGAAATTACGAGTCAAATGTGGACTGGATTTGGAGGTTAGATAAACTGACTTCTTCTGCCGTTCGCTTACAGTTTGTTATGACGTTGATTTTGATTTTTCTTATATTATTAAGTTCATTTGCCGTTCATCTCTTGGATGGGAAAGGACGAATTCATGTGCAAGTATACTATTTCTTTGGCAGCCAATTGACATATTTTGTTGAATTGGATGTAAATGGATAGAAAATATTTCTAAGCTCTAAATTCGAAAACAAATTCAATGTAAGTGGAACTGTCAAGTTTCTGCTTGGCAAACTGGAATCATATGCTACCATCTACATTGAATTTGTGTTCAAAGACATGCGCAAGCCAAACTCATTGTAGGTGTGATATCATATCCTACTTAGCAAGTGGACATCTGTAACTTCCACTTCGAAGCGAGATTAAATGTAAAGCAGGCATAATGTAAGGCTTACAATGAATTTCACTTAGTAGGACTGTCAAATTCACGGGATGGATGTAGCAATAGCAATGTTGCCACTATCACAAATCTTCAAGACAGAATGGGAAAGGTGTATGGTTTTTACTTGGTTAATTTTCGAAATCGGCGGAGAAAAGCGATACAAAAACAAAGATTTTTTCAGCTATTAATGGTTTTGATCCTGAAAGACTTGTTCTTATTGCCAGACCCGCTCTGTAGACCTATACAGGGTTATTCACGTTATTCGACACGAAACATTATGGCTGGGGTACCTATCTGATTTTAAAAAAGTTTTTTTTTCTCGATGGATAGAGACCCTTTGAAACTACATTTTAAATATACTATCACGTTAAACAGGATGTCCCCAAAACACGAAACGCATCAAAGATGTATTTTTTTAAATGTAACCCGGGCCACTGTATGATGAATGATATTTCAGACGAAGCGTATATGGTCGAAGATATTTCAATTCTTCCTTTAATTTTAAACAAAAATTATGCTCCTAAATTCAACCGTTATCGAGATATCGCGTTTTAAAATGGCATTTTTGCACATTTGACATGCTATAAAAATCAAACTATACAAGTTAGAGAAAAATGGTCGATCTACACTTTCCCATCTTAACTTTTCAAGAGCTATTCACTTGAATAGAAGGTACCGTCAACTATTTTCGACAGATCTTGACATTTTTTCACAAGAATGAATTTTAATTTCCTTAAATAGCTCTTGAAAGGTTAAGATAGGAAAAAGCAAACCATTGTTCTCTAACTTGAATAGTTTGAGTCTTTTAAAGCATGTCAAAGGTGCAAAAATGCCATTTTTAAGACGCGATATCTCGATAACGGTTGAATTCACGAACATTAGTGGTATCACACTGTTAATTCCAAATTGAAAAAAGAATTGAGATATCAATTAATATACAAGGAGTTCCATTAAAAAATATATAACTTTGATGTTTCGTGTTTTGGGGACACCCTGTATAACAATGAAATATTTTTAAAATGTAGCCTTGATAATACAATTAATAGAGGTTGAAAACAGGGGGGAGTAAGACAAAAATTCGGGTAGTTGTGGATTTTGGATATGTTATTCAAAATGGTTGTTTATTGAAGAATCCGAAGAGGCCAAAAAAATTTTGGCTCCGCGGGCGCCGCCATTATGAAGAAACTACCATTTTTTGGCACTTTTCTCAGTTTATGGCCCATATCTCATTCCCTGTGCGTTTTTTGTCATTTGATGTAGTATAAAAAGTTGTAGAAGATAAAATTTACTACAAAATTTATAAATAAAGTTTTTCTGTATGATCAATAATAACGTAGCTACGACGCGCTAAAAAATGACGACTTTATTGTATTTGGTAAAATTGCAAGTTTCTTTGAAATTCCCCCGACCTAATGTTTTCGAGTTGTTCTTTTAAATACTCCTGCAAGGTGCCGTAATATATACTTCTCCTTCATGCAATTAGTGGGTGTGATACAACGTCCAACTTATTTAGCTTCGGAAAAACAAAGTTTTGCCAGCTCTTCGAAAAATACCCACAATTGCTGGAAGTGGCTGAAGTATTTTGGAAGCCAAATGAAACTTCAAATGCGATCGCTGAAGCTGGAGAGAAGATTTTGGTAGCCCTCTATGGCGGGGATAACAATAGTATGACGATCAATATTCTCCGACACACTAAATTTTTGAGGAACAACGAACAACACCAACCTCAATTTGGCCAAGCTTCCACCAACATCAGACGCGGCAAAATTCCACTCCTTCAGAGCGTATCACCAGGTAAAAATCACACATTATTGTCTGCATGTCTAGCTTATACTTTTGATTTTAGGTGATGGCGTGGATGGGAATCTACAAAAATCCCATAAATTGGGGATGGAAAAGAGGCGACAGGTCGCTGGAACCCATCGGAACGCAAAACGCTCCTTCTAGCATCCTCCAAAAAATTTCTTGCAAATGCATTAGTGGGTGCTTGGGAGCATGTGGATGTCGAAAATCGGGCATCAAGCCATCAAGTGCTACATGAAAAAACATGAAATCTCACAAAATACAAAAATTTCGTAATTTTTTAGTTTGTCGTAGCTACGTTATTATTGATCATACAGAAAAACTTTAAAAATAAATTTTGTAGTAAATTTTATCTTCTACAACTTTTTATACTACATCAATAGACAAAAAACGCACAGGGAATGAGATATGGGCCATAAACTGAGAAAAGTGCCAAAAAATGGTAGTTTCTTCATAATGGCGGCGCCCGCGGAGCCACAATTTTTGTGGCCTCTTCGGATTCATCAATAAACAACCATTTTAAATAACATATTCAAAATTCAGAACTACCCGATTTTTTGTCTTACTCTTTTCCCCTATTAATTGGATTATTGAAGGGTCCCTATCCATACAGAAAAAAACTTCTTTAAAATCAGATACATTAGTCCTCGCATTAGTCATAATGTTTTCTGTCGAATAACGTGAATAACCCTGTATATTACACTCTATTCACAATCAAGTCACCAACGCAAACAAACCTACTCGTTATCAAACAAAGGGAAAATGATTGGAATGTCACGTGTAATAGACCAACACATGTGATCAGTTCAATCGGTTCGCTATGTCTAATCACGTGTAGTTTGTTTACTTTTGAAGACTTTTGGTGGTGAATGAAGTGTAGATAGTTTTTTCGATGTATGGTCATTTTTTTGTTTTTTTATTGAATAAGAAAACAACAATTGTTTAAACCTTGCGATGGTGCTCTCATATAGAATTCAACAAGGTTTAGAAAAAAAGTTCTAAACATTTTTGTCATCAAGGTACAGGGTGATCAGTTAAGGATAGGAGCGGCCATATCCTGGAAAATATCCATCGTAGAGGCTTGCGGCAAAAATTTTTATTACTATATCGGCCAAGAGAAAAACCTGGAAAATATTTTCAAGTTTCTGAAATGGTCGCTAGGGGGCGTAACAACCAACACCAAGTATAAAAATATGATCTTTATGGAATTTTGTCCAATGAAAATATATCGATGAGCTCATTTTCGGATTTACTGACTATTTACCTACACTTTTTGTCAAAAACGTTTTTTTCTATCTATCATAATAAAGTGGTGGGGAAAGCTCAATTGTTTTTTTAAACAAACGGAGATTTCTCCCGTTTCGCTTGACCGATTTTAACGAACTTGGGCTCATATGAAAGAGAATAGTCTGCGCTATAAAATGCTCATTTGCTTTTTAATTTGTGACATTCACCGTCGCCGCTAGATGGCGTTAACTGAAATGGTAGCATATTTTTGAGTTTTTAAAAAAAAAATCAAATGTTATGGTATATCCATTTTCATATATTTTAAAAAGGGATACATTTTCCTATAAAAAAAAAAAATTAAAAAAAACAAAAAAAAAATTAAAAAAAAAACAAAAAAAATTATAATTTTTTTTGTTTTTTTTTATTTTTTTTTTAGGGGAAAATGTATCTCCTTTTGAAATATATAAAAATGAATATACCATTACATTTGATTTTTTTGGAAAAAACTCAAAAATATGCTACCATTTCAGTTAACGCCATCTAGCGGCGACGGCGAATGTCACAAATCAAAAAGCAAATGAGCATTTTATAGCGCAGACTATTTTCTTTCATATGAGCCGAAGTTCGTTAAAATCGGTCAAGCGAAACGGGAGGAATCTCCGTTTGTTTAAAAAAACAATTGAACTTCCCCCACCACTTTATTATGATAGATAGAAAAAAACGTCTCGAACAAAAAGTGTAGGTAAATAAACAGTAAATCCGAAAATGAGTTTATCGATATGTTTTCATAGGACAAAATTCCATAAAAATCCTATTTTTCTACTTGGTGTTGGTTGTTACGCCCCCTAGCGACCATTTCAGAAACTCACAAGCCTGTACGATGGATAGTTTTCGAGAAATGGCCGCTCGCTATCCTTAACTGATCACCCTGTACATTAATCTCAAGAAGACGCCGATAGTAAGGATCGAATCAAATCATTAGGGACTTAGGGAGGATGTTTACTCACTGGTTCTCCAAAATGGTTCAAGCTCTGGGCAAACGAACGTGTTCTTCCAAAAAGTTTGAAGGGATCAGATTGCGCTCTGTGTCCAGCCAATTCCTTCATATGTGAAATAAGGCTTCCACGAGGGATGATTTTTTTTCTACTTGCCATCAGTGGGCGTTACACCACTTCTGCGCTGCAAAAATGCAAAACCTATCATCCTAGGTCCTAGGGTCCTAGATGAGGAGGATGAAGATTTGGATGATTCGTTATCACATGCCGCTCCTCTCCACTTCCAAGAAACGTCTTCTATTCTCCCCTGCACCCTCCTCAACCATGATACTACGATCATGCTCCTCAACTGACCCAGACCCGGCAGTGTTGCCAGATAAAATATGAGAAATTCACCAGCAATGGGTTCAAAAAGTTGTCAGATTTCACCAGATTGTATGTATTCTTTATTATTATTTTTTAGGAGATATAACTCAAAAATTCAATTGAGTTTTTGTCTCAAAATCTGATAATCGATTCATAATAAATTATTATGATGATTAATCCAGTGTTACCTTTCTCAATGAAACAAAACAAAAACCAAAAAAAAGGCTCTTAATAGGGCAAAAACAAGAAACTTTGAGAGCTGCAGGTACCCTTGTTGCATATATTTAGCGGGAGTTAGCAGCATTTCTTTGCGCTTTTCATAATATTGAGTTAGCAGGCAACCGTGCATCGTAAATCAAAGCATTGCATTGTTTCTAAGCTGAATGGGAAGTTGAACGGTTCACAGATCGATCGCAAGGTAACATCTAGTTGCCGAAAATAAAAAAAAAAAAACAAAATCTTAATAAATGGAGTTAGCACTAGCAGGTTAACGCATTAAGCCGACGATAAGCAATATGTAATGTAATTGCCCTTCCGAATTTCCAAATGACAAGATTCGTGACAAACGAACTAATACAAAGCAAAAAACAAATTAGAGTAATCCTTTGACTATAAGTCAAAGGAGTAGTTAGAGTTAGACCTCAGGACCAGATGGCGAATTACAGACTTGGCCAGTGATTCCCCGACGATTGCAAAAGCTAACGCGAGCGTTGTTGGCGGTACCTTCAATTGAAAAATTGATTTTTTTTATTATTCGATTCGGTTGATTCATATTTCGAATAAATGTGATCCGGCTAACCAGAGGAGGTATTGTGTTTTTGAGTAGGTGAGGTCAGGTCGCGTATCAGGTAAAAAATCACCAGATTTTGTAGTTTTATTAAAAGTTTTTCAACAATCACCAAAAAAGATCGAAAATTACCAGATCTGGTGAAATATCACCAGACCTGGCAACCCAGCCAGACCGTTTCTGTAGTTGGGTTCGGCATTTTCATCGCAGATGTGACAGATTTTTAGTCACGTGATAACAATCAAAACATATACGACCAAATCACGTGCCGGACTAATGAGTTCGATCAAAACTAGCGGAGGCACATGATCTGATCGTGTATGACTTGACTGTTATCACGTGACAAAAAATCTGTCGCATCCGCGATGATAATGCCGAACTCAACTAATCAACGCCCAGACTCCAGACTAACATGAAGTTGGAGGTACATTCACTACAATGTTTTCATAGTTTTCTTATACTTCGATATGCCTTGCTATTTATTTGATGTTGACAAAACTATGACAAAAAGGGACACTATTCTGGTACTAAATCGAAGCTGATCAAATTCCCCCCTTCCTTTTGATATAGGCTGAGTTCGGGAAGACGCTATTTGGTGCTACGGGCCATATACGGGGAATGGCGAATGGCCCGTAGCGCCAAATAGCGTGCTCCCCGAACTCGCGACCATATGCGAACGAAATTTGGACACACCATGTGCATATGAGGACAGACTGCATTTTCAAAATGACAGCTTGGCGACATTTGAAAAAATCAAATCGAAATGGGGGTCGGTCGAGTGATACCTCATTATGATGAGGTATAGAAGATTTTCAAAAGGAGCTATCACTCAATCTCTCTTTGACAATTTTTTTTTATTTCACCTCATTTTTTTTTGGTAAAATGTAAAATTTATATCTCCGTCAAAAAGATTGAGAAATAGCTCATTTTGAAGATCTTCTGTACCTGTTCATATCTTCTTAGTTTGGAGAAGTCAACTCTTGTGGATGAGTATGAATTGAGTAACAAAAATGAAAAACAAAATGACACGCTGTCATATCAACAGGAATGATAGCAGAGGCTTGAGACTCGGCAGATGTAAACAGGGTGAAAAGACCTTCAAAAATCAAAATATGGTATCACTTGACTCCCTTTACCATTTGATTTTTTCATTCAAAATGGCTCCCAGCTGTCACTACCATGTCGAAAAATGGAGCACGTCCTCACATTATGGTGTGTCCAAATTTCGTTCTAATATATCAAACGGTTCAAAAGTTAGAAGGGACCTTTTCGAGCCGCACCGATACGTATACTCTGACAAATTTCAGGTAAAAATTCTACTCATTAACAGGCGAGGACTTTGCCAATTTGTTTGCATAAGGTTCGTTCTCAATTTTGATTATGCACCACTACCATTTCTCCCAAACCTCACAGATAAATAAAAAAATACGTAGGTACTAACCTAACCCTACTAAATCAATAAAAAGTTATCATCATTTGATTGTTAATTTGTGAATTATTCGTTTGTAAAGTTGTCAAGGTTTGTGAAAACAGACAGGATTACCTGTTGTGATTGTTGTGAATAAATAAATACAATTGATAGTTCTTAAAGATCTATATTAAACAAAGCTTAGGTACCTACATAGAAGTTAACACAACCAAATATGATCACAATAAGTTTTCTTGTTTCAGTCGAAATTCCTGAGTCGTAGTTTTACAGGAAGTCATTATCTATGTCCCCAGGTTAAAATGATATTTGAGACTATTCATCAGAAAAACACTTGGTTCATAGTCTATAGCAGGACCACTCCCTTTCCCTGTTTTTATCATGTCCGCAAGAGCAGAATGGTAAGCTCTCCTGGCAATGGAACGTGCCCGATCCGGCTCGTTCTTGAACTCCTTGCAGAATTTGCTCATCTTCAAAATTGTAAACAATCTTAAAGGATTGGCTGGACGTAAACATTTCATAGCAACCGATCTGGCAGCCTTGTAACTCGCAAAAGCTTTCTGCAAATGTAGACTATCAGCTTTTCCATCTTTAATGTCGATTTCCAGCAAATACTGATGCTGTGCCCCTTTGAATACTGTGTACGAAAGTATGTTTTTGTTTTTCCTACTCACAGGAATGAGATGTTTGTCCAGAGCTTCCAGAATGTCTGTGCACAGCTGTCGCATTTCCTCTTCAATTTGTTGCTTGTAAGACTGGATTATAGGCAAACTGTTGCCTCCTCCCTTCAATTCTGCTTCTTCAATTGAACACACTACCCTCAAGGATGACTTGCTGGTGTCAAACACCGTTCTGCAGGCCACAAAGAACAATTTAGCTTCTTCTTCGGTTAGTTCTGTATCAAATCTCGCCAACCTCATTACGTGTTCTAGCATTTCGTCGTAACGTTCAGCTAGTCTGGCTAATTCGGCCTTGAAAACTAGATTTTCTCTCAACATTCTTTTTGAATTTATTCTATTCACATTTGAATTTGAGAATAAACACTGCAAACAACGAAACGATGTGATTCCCAGCAAGAATTTATTAATACTGACGTTGACGGTTGACGTTGATGTTGATGACATGAATGACATATTCACGTGTCAACAGTCCAGCGTTGCCAAGCTGCGTATCGGTCCGTGGCTAACGAGAACCGATAACCACAAAGCGTAGCACGTCACGATTGATCCGAGAGCTGTTTATCTCTCTGCCGTGGATTTTTGGAAATTTGTTTTTCTATTGAAAATGGTAGATATAGGTGTGACATGAACCCCTATAAAGTTTTTTAAAAAATAGTCAAATATTTTCTGCGTTATTCGCTGAACAAATTTGCCAAAACGCGTAAAGGCTAGAAAAAGAGTGTGACGTCACGCTTCGCGCTTCTTTACTGTAGTCATAGGTAACGCGTACTGTAGCCATAGATCATAGTATAATAAACAACAAGTAGCGACAGCTCCATATACCTAAAGGTGGTCAAATTTCGTCTGTCTCAATGACAGAAATTCGCCTCATTTATACACTGCTAACCTTATGAAATGTAAAATAAAACCATACGGTAGCCGATTCCATGACTTCAATGATACTGATACATAGGGGAATTATCAATCAAGTTATACAATACGATTGCCCACTATGCAGTATGTCTAAAGATTTATGCGAAGTTTCATAGTCTTGATTTAGAAAACAGTTTCACATTACAAAATGTTAGCAGGGTATAAATGAGCCGAATTTCTGTCATTGAGACAGAACGAAATTTGACCACAGATATATGGAGCTGTCGCTACTTGTTGTTTATTATACTATGCATAGATGAACATATATCTTTTAACTCTATATGCGAACCGTCCGATTTGAACAACGAGCGACAGTTGAAGTTGACATATGAGATAGAAGATGCCTGTGTACTGTATATTTTTCGCATAAGTCTATCCTTTTCTATCGCCTGGGAACCGCCTGGGGACCGTCCCCAGGCGATAGAAGAGGATGGGCATATGCGAAAAATATACAGTACAGCGGGATCTTCTATCTCATCCTGATGGTATCAAGTAGGTGGAATTTTTTCCCATATAGTTATCAATAGATATATGTAGATAAAGATTCATAAAATATGACCGGTGTTATGGTTATGGACCATCAGTTATGGTGTTATACACGGTTCGGCATTATAAATAATAGGTGTGTCTGTTATGCTCCACTAGTGCACACTTTTCTACACTACAACAGTCAGTGTGGCTTTGTTTGTTGAATATTTGTCTATTTTTTAGGATAGAATATCTTTACTAGTTAAGTGAAGATATTCTATTCTGAAAAACAAACATTTCACAAACAAAGCCACACTGACTGTTGTAGTGTAGAAAAGTGTGCACTAGTGGAGCATATAACAAACACACCTAATATTATGGTGGCAAGAAAGTGAAGTTTTGTGCTTGAGTGCAAAAACCGACAAGTATAGAACGCTAGCGAAAATTCTTGTGAGTACTGCGAAGACAGCAAAAAAAAATTGTTTGAGGCAGTGAGACGGAATTTTGAAAACGTTTGAAAGCCGAAAGAAAACACTTTGTCAACAACTATATATTTTCAAAAACTACGTCACGTCTACCTTCGGCAAATTATGTGAATCTTCTTTCTGGAAACCGTCCTCCATATTTGCGAAGAATAAATAAACTTTCCTGATAATTAATGGCAACAATGCTCTATACTGTCGAGCTCAAAACACATGCAAACTTTAATATTAAAGTTAATATTGTTTTGACGTCCAACGTCACAATAAGTACGTTCCGTCTTCCTAGCAAGTATCTGACGTCACAGTGTGTTTTGTTCGCTTAACCAAATCACTCATTTTCAACGGCTGCTGTGGTATTTAGGGTTGATTTTTATGCAAGCACACTTTGAATATAGTTTTTAATTATCATATCGAAATCTTTGTTTTAACAATACTTTTAATGAATATTAATTTTTTTGTAGACAGATCATCCGATCAAAAAGATTTATATTTGACCATTTGGCTAGCCATAGGGCTATCGTGCCTTCGATCATTGATTTGCTCCGATTCTCTATGTTCTAGATGCTATGCATCTTTATGGTTTTTACGTCAATGCATCTTGTAATGATGATAAATTAATATATATTGGTTGTGTGAAAACAATCTGAGTACATATTGATGTTTCTAAGTGTGAAAATTTACTTGTTTTGTTTTAAAAAAGCCGATTGTCATATTGTCAATGATATGAACATGAACACTGATGGATTCAAGATATAAGATATATTGTGTATAGCACGACAAAGAGATGAAATACCTAGGTGTTATACCGAAGATTCCTCTGTACTGGCCCTCCTTATCTTGGGCACGTACTATATCTTGAATACATAATATAATAATAATAATTTTTATTTCCAAAATTATATCAAGACCATTACACAGAGAAAAAAAAACATCAATGTTCATGTTCATATCATTGACAATAGGCTTTTTTTAAACAAAACAAGTAAATTTATACACTTAGAAACATCAATGTACTTAGATTGTTTTCACACAACCAATAAATATTTACGTCAATTCCTCATTTTCATTTATCATCATTACAACATCATGCATTGACGTAGAAACCATATCCATGTATAGCAACTGAAACATAGAGAATCGGGGTAAATCCATAAAGGCGCGATGGCACTTTGGCTAGCCACACGGTCAAATATAGAACCACAAATTAATTTTGTTTGTTTCAAAATTTGTTGTGGGGATAATAATACGTGGATGATAATGTTTTATAGGTAATATTCAAATCCTTTCGAGCTTGTACTCTTCATTGAAGCAATTCTCTTCACGGAGAGTGATACCCTGCTCTTGCCTGGAGCCATAAGTCTAGTACGAGCTCTGGCCAACCGCCAACCAGAGATTGCTTCTACCAGTTCTTTGCCATTTAAGATGTAATTATTGAGAATGAAGTTGAGAATCATGGTATCAGTAGGATATTTACAGCACGATCTCCTGCAACAGAGATCGACTACATTTACCTGATCATCACTCTCTTGGAAAATATATTCAGTTGGATGAAGTGTTAAAATAGAATCGATGAAAATCGAAAAGTGGAGCGAAGTACAGATCGCCTTTGCCGCTGTCTTATAAATTGATCAATTTTGGTTTATCTTTATGAAAAGTGCTAAGAGAAAGATGCGAGGCCATTCGGACAAAGAGCCTCAACTTTAATGAAAATAAAGTCAAATCACTGATTTGAGAAACAACCAACCACAAGTAACTTGTTCATCAGAGATAATAATAATTGAAAAAGACTATAACTAGCTTCCCCAATTATTTTTATATAAACTTTAGAATAACACATCTGCTAGGTATGGTGCTAATCATAGCTTCTAAAAAATCCTAGAATATGTGAATGTAAACCATGTCAAGACTGGTTAAAAGACTAAATGTCACATGGACCTAGGTGGTTTCTGCATTGAATTAAAAATTACTACAAGATTTTTGAGAAGATCATCGAATTACATGAACATTTTGTAATATCATATATAATGAATTTATCAGTGACTTGAACGGTTGTAGTCAGTCTCACTCCAAAATGGAACAACAGTTTTAGCACAAAAAGTTCGTCGCAAACAAACTCATGCAACCACAACGCAACCAACCCAAACTAACAAAGATGAACAACTGATGTCATTCGAGAACTCAAAGAAATGCGGGGTTTCACAATTCGTGTGCAGAAACAACCCAATAAGTCTAGGATTAAGGGTGTTTTTGTACTAAGCCCATAGTTCCGGGTTATGTAAAATATTTAACTTATTGGAATCGGGTTATGTTCATGTGCTCAATCGATAGATCGACGTATTTTGAACGTCATCCTCAACCTCAAATATGGCCAAAAGTGGACTTGAGATGGAATGAATCTTTATTTTAGCAAAAATAGCTATTAAAATTTTTCAAACATTGAATGCAAAGGTACAGACAGTTCGTGTTTCTGAAATCAGTGATTCAATTGTTTTGAAGTTAAAACATCTTGTTTTTCTCATTGGCCAAAAGAGTTTTTAATGTATTTTTTTGAGCAGTTTCTAGAGGTAAACGTTTTGAAGGAAACGCCGTGCGCCGCACCCCAGTGACATGTGATATCATTCCTCAAACGATGTTTAGATCTGGCAACACCAGGATGATATTCGCTTCGCTCTACGGATAACCGCTTTTCATTCAACGACTCCAAACTCCAACCTCACATTTTTGTTTACATTTTGCTTGTTTACAGATGAAAAATCATGAAAATCCTGGAATTATTCAGTGGCATAGGCGGAATGCATATGGCATTTTCAGGTAAGTACATGTGTTTAACAATCAATCTGTTAAAATCACTATCAATTCCAGAAAGTGGTCTCGCAGGAGAAGTTAAAGCTGCAATTGAAATAAACACAACAGCAAATCTAGTCTACAAACACAATTTTCCATCAACCAAACTGCTCAATCTCAACATAGAAGGCCTAACAGCGGAGACTATCAGTAAACTAGAGGTGGACACCATTCTTATGTCGCCCCCCTGTCAACCATTCACTAGAAATGGGAAACAATGCGACATTAAAGATGCAAGAAGTGCCCCTTTCTTGCATATACTTGGTCTACTTTCAAAGGTCAACATTGTTAATCTACTGATAGAGAATGTCAAAGGCTTTGAGAAGTCTGAAATGAGAAAATTTTTGATGAAAACCCTGGATGAAAATTCGTACAGTTATCAGGAGTTTATACTGAGTCCGTCGCAAATTGGGGTACCAAATAGCCGGCATAGGTATTATTTGTTGGCCAAAAAGACACCTGGGAGATTTTGTTTTGATACTGAACGAAGGTTGGTAAGTAAAAAGAAAAATGAGGTATTTTTAGTACGTAAGTATTGTGTTTACCAAAAAAAAAATTGCGATCCAGTAACTTTTGGTATTCCTGCATTGAACTATGTATTTAAATACTGTTGTAATAATATTGCTGGACTTTTAATGTACCGGGTGACAGCTTATAAACTGAAACCCCCCCTTGCTTTTTTATTTTTTATCACAGCAAAATAAAAAATACTGACTTCAAGAGGAATTTGTTTGCAGTTCTAATATCACTTGTTATTTTCTGTAATTTCAAAGCTATAAGGGGGAACGACCAAAAGTTTTTTTTCAAAATGAAAATCCCCAATTATTTCTAGCCAGAATGAAAGATCTTACTTTGCTGATTTCAAAAATACCTATGTACAGGGTCATTCCGCGTATATATTGGCCCATATGCTATCGGCGTTATCAATGAAGATATGAAAATTTTGTGAATATGAAAGTTTTAGATATTCATCTGAACTTTTCGAAAATCCCATAAAAAAAACAAAAGACTATCGGGATGTCAATATTATTGCAAAAGTAGCATTTTTTTCAATGGAACCCCCTGTATATTATCATATATTATGAAAGAGTTTATTTTCCTGATTTCAAAAATATATGGTTTGATATTTGATACTTTTCTAATGAGTCGTTCAGTAGATATCTAAGTTTGGATATGTGTGAAAATTAGTATTCAAATCCCAGTTGCCATGGGTGAAGTTGCACAAATTTATTGACTCGTGAATATGTGGAATAATATCTAGAAAATAAAGTTATTCGACTTCCATTTCTATTGATTCAATCTACACTGTGGGCCAAATTAAGTTAGAACCTAGTTTGATCCTTAAAAACATTTTTGTTTGTTTATGGATTTTGATGAATTTTGGATATGATATTGGTGAATATGTTCTGGATGTTCCTCCAAAATTGGGTTTTCGAATTTTGGACAGGACCGGACTTACGACGTTTTTATAAAATTGGTGCATTTAAGCTCGTTGCGAAACCGAACTGCGCTACGTACAGACCAACTGATATATTTTTTGAGAAGGACATTAGTGGGAAAAGGTATCCTGATAATATCAATATTTTAGAACCATAACCTAAGAAACTATGATTTTTTCTATATGATGGTGCTTGTCGGCATTAAAACTATTTCACTTCGTTTTGATCAAAATTTCTTGAAATTCCATCGCAACGTGGATTGTTTGTTGAAAATTGTTAACATTTTTGAGATTCCAGAGTTTGCCTGTTTGATTTTGAATACGTAGACATGGTTCTATCTATGAAAGATAAAATCTCGATCAAACGATCAATGGAAAAGAACATTTATGCACGGCAATGTTGCGGCCCCTTTCAAATTATCGAGTAAAATTAAACAAAGTTTAAAAACGAAAAAAAAATAATAATAATTGGGTATTATTTTTTTTCCAAATTAAAAAATCTAAAATGTGAAAAAATCGACAAATCTCTAACAAACAATCCAGGTTGCTATGAAATGTTAAGAAACTTTGATCAAAATGTAGTGAAATAGTTTTTATGCCGACAAGCACCATAATATAGAAAAAATCATAGTTTCTTAGGTTATGGTTCTAAAATATTGATATTATCAGGATACCTTATCCCACTAATGTCCTTCTCAAAAAATATATCAGTTGGTCTGTACGTAGCGCAGTTCGTTTTTGCAACGAGCTTAAATGCACCAGTTTTATAAAAACGTCGTAAGTCCGGTCCTGTCCAAAATTCGAAAACTCAATTTTGGAGGATTATCCAGAACATATTGACCAATATCATATTCAAAATTCATCAAAATCCATAAACAAACAAAAAAGTTATTAAGGATCAAACTAGGTTCTAACTTAATTTGGCCCACAGTGTATATAATCACGATTCTATCATTTTTTCCTTAGCAACAGGCACGTGAATTTTGATTTTTAAACATATTTAAACTTGCTTATCTCCTGAACGACTCATCAGAAAGGTATCAAATTATATATTTTTGAAATCAAGAAAATAAGCTCGTTCATTATATATGATAACATACAGGGGGTCCCATTGAGAAAAATGCTACTTGTGGAAAAATATTGACGTTCCGATAGTCTTTTGTTTTTTTTTGATAATTTCAGAAGAATATCCAAAACTTTCATATTTACAAAATTTCTCCATAGATAACGCCGCTAGCACATGGGTCAATATATACGGAATGACCCTGTACATACCATATCTGTTGACATTTCGCTCAGCCGTTTTCGAGGTATTTAGTTTCGAATTTCCAGCAAATAGGCCGTTAGGTACTACAGGGTGTCCACTGTCCACCCTAAAGTGCCTTCCACACTGTGAAAATTTTGTTTATCAAGGGTGTTCCAATTTTTTTTTTGTTTGATTAGGTCTCGTAAAACACTTTTTGAGCGCCAAATTGGTTCCAGGGGCGTACTTATGGCTTATTGTGAAGGTTCAAAGGGACAAATTTGAGAAAATGATATTAGGGCATTTTTTAGATAAAAATTGATAACGGAATCTTTATCAGCATGACCAAAAACCCCCCTGTACACATATCAGAAGAAGCATGCCAAAGAAATAGCAGATTTTCCTCTTTAAAACGAGCCAACAAACAGTCAAATCGGTTGAGGGATTCCGAAGTTATAGGCAGTTTAGTAACATCAAGTTTGACGGCCTGTATCTGTCTTATTTGACAATTTAGAGAGTGTGAGGGCCGAGGGGGCAATTTTTTTGATAATAATATCGTCCTAAATCTGTTTCCATATTTTCGCGAATATGTCAATTTTCTGTTCTCACAAAACCGTTACGATCACTTGCGGCGATCCTAGAAATATTTCCAGCATTTTCTCTTGAGCACATTACTATACAGATTTTTTTGTGGGTATCTATGTTGAATATCCTACGATAACTGACACCCTATCGCTGAAAATGAATCACCCTGTACGTGATAATACATTGATGATAAAGGACCCTTTAGTTTTCGAGGACTATTGGGTCATTTGAATCACCCTTTATTCTAGAGAGGATAATAATAATATGTTGATCCGTCTATCAATTTAAATGAGGAGTATGTATAATATATTTATGAAGTAAACAAAATATAAGAAGGTGATAACAAAACATTGATTGCTTCTCTTTTATATCAGATTACCAAATATATATCACCTCAAACAAATCCCAGCGCAGAAACTACACAATACCCACCGCTGGGCTTGATAGTTTTTGTTATTCATGGTTTAAAACCAAAAATCATCGAAGTGAACAAACGACACGTGATCAGAGACAGTGAAACGACCTAGCAAATCACTTGTGTGTTAGATTATTTCCCCTATGCATATTACGAGGGTTGTCAAAAGATAACTGTGACTGCGAAATCATATGCTTTCCAATGTACCTTGACACGTTACCTGTTGACCCTATTAAAGCGGAGAAACGATTTTTAATTTTTATCTTGTATACGATCTAGATACAGAAAAAGTGATAAGAGAAAAAAACAGCATTTTCAATTGCTTGAACTAAAAGAATTATTGATTTTTCAAAAAAGCAGTGGCGTACCATAATTTCACCTATAAATAACAAAAAAATGACCCTCTGGGACGCCACTGGAATGAATGATTTTATTTTAATCACATGTCCAAACCTTCGTTTTATGGCGATAAGATTATGAAGAAAAATTACTTACAAGGATTTGTGCAGTTGATTACTGAGCCCACTAGGATAACAGATAGAAGTAGTACACTGATTGATTACTTGATTTCAAATAATAAGAACATTCATCACAAAGTTCATATGTCGCCAAAAATAAGTGACCATAATATAGTGACCGTCGATATTGACACTAAATTGTTAAAGTGCCATTCTGTAAAGATATGTAGAAGAAATAAGAGAGGATATGACGTTGATTCGTTTCAAAGTCAAATTTTGGACACTTATTGGGATAACGGTATAACTGATGTGAACATGTTAGCTGATACATTTGTTCGTGAGATTGGAGGTATCTATAATCATCTTTGCCCCAAGAAATCAATTGTAGTGAGACAGCAATATATGGACAAGAAGTGGATTTCTGAAGACATCAGACACCTCATGCATCAAAGAGACCGGCTGTATGTGAGAGCATGCCAAGAAAAAAATGCAATGATCTGGAGTGAGTATAAAATCGTTCGAAATAAAGTGGTACAACAGATAAAGATTGCCAAGGACCTGTACTTCAGAGAGAAGATCGACGATAATAAGAAAAATCCTCAAGAGCTATGGAAACATCTCAAAAAACTTCTTCCCAGTAAAAATCCAAGTCGTCCAGACAGCATCAAATTTCCATATGAAGTTGTTAGTGAAGAGTCGCACATAGCAAACAAATTCAACAACTATTTCATTGAAAGCATAGAAGAGATAATCGCTAATATTCCAAAGTTTGCTGACACAAGAAATTATGGGACTATGAATGTTACTCTACCGTATGCCTTATTTTCATCATTTAGACCAGTCACAATGAGAGAGATGAAGATGTTGGTATCCAACATGAAAAAAGTGGGAGGAGGAGATGACGGTATCTCGACGGAGGTTTTTAGAGATGTTTTTGCAGTGGCTGGAAATAGAATATTGGACATCGTAAACACATCACTGAATTATGGAGTATTCCCGGATGTCTGGAAATGTTCAACGATTTTGCCAGTACCAAAGATATCAAATACTTGTGTATGTAGTGAATTCAGGCCAATAAATACAGTCCCTGTCCCTGAAAAAGTATTGGAGTTGGCAGTTAAGGAACAGCTGCTGGAGTTCTGCAAGGAAAATAGCATCCTAGTGTTTAACCAATCGGGCTTTCGGCAATTCCATTCCTGTGAAACAGTCATTGTCAGCATTTGTGAGGGAGTTAGACAATGACAATTTAGTGTTAGCGGTTTTTCTTGACTTTAAACGTGCCTTCGAGACTGTCAACAGGGATAGAGTTCTGGTAAAACTGGAAAATATCGGTTTGCGGGGGAATGTGCTGAATTGGTTCAAATCCTATCTAACAAGTAGATCTCAGATTGGGAAATTTAAAAATTCGTTGTCTGACATGCAGTCCGTCACACAGTTCCTCAAGGTACTGTTCTTGGCCCAATATTGTGTTTGTTATATATTAATGATCTAGTCAACGTTGTGGAATTTTCAAAAGTGCAATTATTCGCTGATGACACGATGATATATGTCACAGGCAAAGATATAGGACAGTTGCAAACACTTATAAATACTGATTTAGACTCAATTTTTGATTGGCTGTGTTTGAATAATCTTAGTGTTAATGCTCTTAAATGTAAGTTTTGTCTGTTTGGTAAAAAAAATAGGTTATCTTGTATCAAGGTTAATGATATAAATATTCGTATACATGGCTGTGAGGTGCAGATTGTCGATGAAATGAAATATTTGGGTGTTATATTGGATAAGCATCTGAATTTTCATGCTCATGCTGAATACATAATAAGAAAATTTTCAAAAAAAGTCAACTTCATCGCAAGAATAGGAAAACATTTGTCAACAAACACCAGGCTTTTATTGTATAACAGTATACCAGCACCACACTTGGAGTTTTGCAGCACTTTATTTTATAATGTTCCTAACTATATAATGCAAGATTTTCAATTGATTCAAATCAAAGCTTTACGGGTGATATTGAAATGTGATAGATAAACCTCCATAAAATCAATGTTAACAGCTTTAAACTTATTGTCCGTTAAGCAAAAAATCGTTTTTAATGTGTTTGTTTTCATTTACAAAATTAGAAATAGACTTTTACCGGCATATTTATGTGATAAAACCAAAGTTTTTGGAAATGTTCATAATTATAATACGAGAAATAGGAATGATTTTATACTATATGATAAGTGCATGTCTAGTCAACATTACAGATCTATTTTATATAAGGGGCTCTATGAGTTTAACTCTTTACCAATAGAATTGAAAGACTGTCATAATTTATTTTTATTCAAGAAGTTAGCTCGTGAATATGTAGTTATGAAATTTTAAGAAATGAGACTATTTAATTGTAATCGTATATGTATATTTTATTATTGCTCTATTTATTTTCAACTTTTTTTATCTAAGCTATATTGTTTTATTGGAATGTTTATGTACGTAGCATATTTGCTAAATAAACGAATATTTTATTTTTTTTTTTTTTTTTTTTAAAGAAAGACCCTTATGTCGACAAATAAGCGTGCCAAATTTTGTCAGAATTAGCTAAAAGGTTTTTGAGTAATTAATACAAAACCGTTTTTTCCCGAAAACTTTTAAGACATACGTTCATAAAGTTTTTTCCTTAAAATTAACCCAAGAATTTTTTCGCACTTATAAATTTAAACCCTGTATATATCGTACTTTTTGATTAATTGAAACAAGAATTTTGTCAAATACCAACAAAAAATCTGGAAAGTGAAAAGAAAATAGTTTTTTTTCAGTTAGAAACTCTTCCGGGACTCACAAAAGAACAGACCTGCTTCGAAATACAAGACATCCTGGACGACGACCTGGAATCCCACAAATGCCTTCTTCCCGATAAGATTCTAAGAAGAAGGATAAAAGTCCTGGATATTTGTTACAGTGACTCAAGACGGTCTTGTTGTTTCACTAAGGCTTATGGAAAATTCATTGGTAACTTGAAAATTTTTATTATGATGTTCAAAATTTTCTTTTCAGAGGGCACCGGTAGCGTCTACACGGAAAAAGACGAATCTTTTGTTGCAGAAAGTATTCAACAGCTGAAAAAAATGGACCATGACAGTGAAGAATATCTGGACTTGGCTCAGTCGTTGAAGTTGCGGTTTTTCACCCCTGAAGAAATAAGCAGGTTGATGAGCTTTCCTTCGACGTTTTCGTTTCCTGAGGGAATTTCTAATAGACAAAAATATATGCTTCTGGGCAATAGCATCAATGTAAAGGTTGTGGCCGAATTAATAAAACTATTACGGTGATTTTATAACAAAACTTGAAATATATTTTTCAAAATACTGTATGATTAAGCCTAATTTATAAAATTACTCAGGTCACATGTGTTCCAATTCCGGAGGTAATAAAATTTTGTTCGTAGCTGCAAATCTCTTCAAAGCCTCGTATCTGTTTCTGAGACCGCAAATTTCTTCTTGCATGGATTTCAGTTCTTCTTGCATCACTTCCATGTCTCTCCATTCGTGGGTTTTTTCCACTTCAAGTTCGTCTTTTTGTTCGATGCGTTTTATTCTGCAGGACGCTGCGTAACCTTTGAAAAAATCCTGCTAATTACAGTAGAAAAATCTTATATGCTGTTAAACCATTCCCTTATGCTTTGGTTATTGACAATGTAATACACAAAAATATTAAGAAAGATGATCAAATGGATAATCTTCAATATAATGGACCTACCTCTATTCTTCAAAGTCCGTCTTCGCTGCTTCATCCGAACAATCTCTTCTCTGGTCAAACCTCTGAGTTTCAACGTTCTGTTGAGATCTCTAACCGAAATGGAAACAAGTTCATCATCGGTGATATCTACAATTGGAGGTGGAGAAAGAGGAGCCTGGAAATAGATCATCTGGTGTGACAAGAGATAAGCCAATTTTTTCTACAGCGGGTTTGAAAATAGATTAGAGCAGAAATAGTTAAACCCTCTGTAGTGTTTTTTTACGAAAAGTACTTACAAGATAATGATCGTCTCTCTGAAAAAGAATAAAAGTCTAATCAAGTGGTTTGGTTCAATTTTGGTGAAATGATAGTGTGCAACTTTTGATGGTTTATAAAAAATAACGCAATCCAGCACATTGCGAAGGATTGTTTCAACTTTATTGATCATTTACTCGTATTTGGTCAAACAGAAGAAAGAAGAGCACGATGCTAGATTGAGTAAGCTAATGAAAACTAAAAAAAAAATATGAGTGCACGTATAAGTTGACTGAAGTGGAGTTTCTGGGACATATCCTTTCAAGAACTGGAATAAGACCATCTCCGAGCAAAGTGGAAGAGATTAAGAAATCCCGGTAACATCACAGAATTGGGGAGTTTTCTAGGATAAATAAATTATGTGTGAAACTACGTACCAAATTTACAGAACCCCTCTGGATAACATTAAAAGAAGCAGATAGAGAAAAAAACATGCCTTCGAACTAAAAAGTAAAACATAATTTTTAATGCAAGAATAAAATGATTTACGAAAAAATTAATGTCGTTGTGGTAAAATCGTGGGGTGCTGTGTAATTCATTTATACACTTTACTCTTCATTTTGAAATAGAAATGAGTAAGATTGATATTGAAGCACCCAACGCTTTTATCACAGTGACATTTTCTCGTTAATCATTATATTCTTGAATCAAAAATTATACTTTACTGTTTAGTTCGAAAGCGTGTTTTTTAGTTTTTTTCCAACTATAATTGTTTTAGCCCCTTGATAAGAAAATTACCTTGGCAACGTTGCATATCAGACGGACGGTTTAAGAACTACCGTCCCGTCCATCAACCAATCTTTCACGACATGTCAAACAAGCCAAACGTCGGATAATTCAACAAAGCAACATTTTTTTAAAATTAGCAAGTGTGCAAAATGATGTTACCGGGGAAGAGGTAAGGTGAAATTTACTCCACATGAAACGAGTTGGAAATGCATGGAAAATAACAAATAATGACGGCTAGGGATATAAGTATATCATTTTCTCAATTAGGTATTGATGTTGAATGGTTTATGTTTGCGATGCGAGCGATGAGAGCCATATTGAAAAATAACAGGTACCTATCAAAATGACACACTTGACATGCTGTCGGTTAAACAAAAAATTGTGTTTAATGTTAATGTCTTCATTTTCAAGTTGAAAAACAAAATGTTACCCGAATATCTTAGTAATAAAATGAAACTTTTCAAAGATGTACACAAATATAATACGCGAAACAACGGAGATTTTATTGTAACAGATAAATGTAACACAGCGCAGCTGCACGGCTCCATTTTTTATAAAGGTCTCCTTGACTTTAACCAGTTACTTGATGAGATAAAAAACTGTGATAACTTGAATACATCTAAGCGACTTCCGAGACCTTTTGTGCAAAATTGTGATTGATTTATCATTATTTGTTTTTGTCATGTGTAGATACTCTTTTTAATTTTTAATTATACTACCTAATGTTATTTATTGTTTTATATTCTAGTATAAGTAAGCTTTATTGTTTTATATTTTATCTTTTACTCATGTAGCACATTGCTAAATAAAGATTATTATTAACTATTGTTGTATTGTATGTACCTAATCAATCTAGACTACGATTCAACTAACAACTTCACACCGACGATGTGTTCGTCTCTCTCAGGCTGTATGAGGCCCCCACGCAGCCTGAGAGAAAGGGAGATATCGGCGGTGTATAGTTCTTAGTTGAATCGTACTCTACTCAGTTCTTACTTGTGTTGTCAAACGGTTGGCTGTCATCATGGGTACCCACTTCACATGTTTAGTTTGTCAATAACATTATTATGCATATGCCTTGTAGGTGTTTCATTTCTTGACAAAAAGGAAGGGATGTAATGTACTGGGTGTGTTCTTTTAATTTGCCACCCCGTTAGAAACTCTATTTACAGAGATACAAAAAAAATGTTCAGATGAAAGTTTGATTATTTTTTCTGAAGATTTTATAATAACTAAGCGAAAGAACATATCACTATTGGAAATCTGGAAAATGTGCTCAAGTTTTATTTTTTCAAAAGTAATGCCCTATATTTTATTACAGATTCAAGATCTCCTCATTTTTCGCTTTTTAAAAATATATAGTTTGCCTATGTTTGGACTAGCCGTTTTTGAGTGGGAAATAACTCAAGAACGGCTAGTCCAAACATAGGCAAACTATACGGGTATACCATTCTTTCAGAAGCAATATAGAGAATAATTTTTGAAAAAATCATAACTCTATGTATGTAATTCTATAGCTCCCAGATGTTTAACATATTGAGGTTTCGGTGGCCATCAAACCATGCGTGATTTTTGGAGCCCAAATATTTCCGTCATAAATGGTTCATTATATTGTTTTTGAAAGAATGGTGTACTTGGCCACCAAAATATATATCGCCTCGTAATACCGTCAGGTGATAAAAATCAAGGGGTTGCGTGTGCGAAGACATGGCCACCCCCAAAGTTACTATTTTCAGGGGTTAGTACACTTGACATGAGGAAGCAATTTACAAAGTTTCCGACTATATGTGTATCACTTCGAAAATACCACGCTGTACCGGGGACTAAAATTACTCTAAAAGGGCTAGTCCAAACAAAGGCAAACTAGGTATATGATGGATGTTTTTTGAGAGGTATAGAACTTCAAAATGAAATAAAACCCAAGTAATTTATTTTAACGTCCATGGTTTTGGCTTTAATGTGAAGATAATTTTATGCCATTTGTGCTTAAGCGTGATTTGGGGCATATGGGCTGGTCCTTATAAAGCGCAATCTGTAATGCCAATTTTCTACCACTTTTTCCAACAACATAGCTCATAACGGAGCGAATGTTGGCTTCTAGCTGATCCAACGTCGTTAATTCATCAGAATAGACTAGCGACTTCACTTATAACCACGGAGAGTAGTCCATGGGTCAGATATCACACGACCGTGGAGAAAAATGCTGTAAACAGTGGTGGAAAATCGGCCTTCCATTGCGCTTTTTCCGGAATCCGGGCCAGCCGCTGCGCCCATATGCCCCAAGTCACATTTAAGCATGGCATAACATTATCTTTACAAAAAAGCCAAAACCATGGACGTTAACATAACTTTCTTGGTTTTTATTTCATTCTAAAGTTCTATACCTCTAAAAAAACACCCGTTATGTTTAAAACTATGAAAATGCGGCGACATAGAATCTGTGATAAAATATAAAGGGCATTCCATAAGCATATGTCCTAAATAGTCTGGTTTTTGAGATACAGATGTTAAAGGATTAGACAAAATAACAAATCGAATTTATTAATAGACAGTTTTCGTTGCTCAAAAAATGCAGCCCCGACTAACGCTAATTGACAACTTTGACATTTGGATGTCATTTATCGTATATCGATACCGATAAATGCCGGTTGTTAACGGACGATAGTCATACAGTCCTCCATAGTCATAGCGGTTAACGTAGCGAAACGCATGCGCAGTGGAAGAGAATATGTTATTTGACATTTGATTGTCAATGTTTTGAGGTTTTGATTTCATTGTTTTTGTTTATACTTTCGCTGGATTCAAGACCAACACAATTTACGCAATGAATCCAAATCAAGAAGCAGCAAGTTTTTCAAAAACAATCAGGCGAAACCGAGTTTAGTTTACCGATGAGATGAACAGATCTTACTCACTGAAATACTGGCAAATAATCCATAATATGGGGATGTATCTATACAGGGTGTCCGGAAATTACGCGTCAGGATTTTGGTGGGCGATTCTACATGAAAAATTAATGCAACAAACTTCTATACAATTTTTTCAAAAACTTCAAAAATTTTTTCAAATTACGAATTTTTAATTATTTAAGGTACGGTTAATGTTTAAAGTCGTTTTTCTCGGAAACCGTTAATTCTACGATGATGCAACACGAGCACCTTTTTAAAAAATATTTTGATGCTCTTTACTAATTTGACATCCAAATTTATAAAAAGATTAAAACAAAAAAGTTCTAAGTAATTTTCCTAAGGTGAAGGACAGCTTCAGCCTTTTGTCATTGACGACTAGCGTCAAATTAATAGGGTGAATACAAAGAAACACTAGTGACATGCATGCAAAATTTGGCGAAAATCATTACACTAGAAAAAAAGTTATTAAAAAAAATAAGAAAAAAAAAATTTTTTTAACACCCTGTATCTTCCTTAATTTTGAGTTTTTGAAAAAATTGTATAGAAGTTTGTTGCATTAATTTTTCATGTAGAATCGCCCACCAAAATCCTGACGCGTAATTTCTGGACACCCTGTATAGAGTGTGATTGTTTCCAATATTCTTGAGGTCAATAGTAAAAAGGTTTCTTTGGGGGGAGTTGAGAACATATTACATTTGTATTGAAAAAGTTCGAGGAAAACAAAAGGGCAACGATTTCCGGAAAGTGTCAGATGATGTAAATGTCTTCTCTATATTGGATGACGTTGTTGTTCAATACTTCTAATAAAATGGCATCTTCAAAATCAGCACCTGATTCGTCACTGGAGTCCAATAATACCATATCATCAATCATTTTAAAAAAATAACACATACACATAATCAAAACAAGACTACGATGTCATTTTCATATTTTTATCTGTCAAATAGCGGCTATCGCTACGACTTTCGTAACCGCAACCGGTGAAATTTCCAGGAGCAACGAGAACTGTCTAATGTCTCGAAGATTTCCGATTCTAATGAATTTTGGCAGTTTTTCATTGTAACAAGACCCTAAACTAGCACTAACTATGTAGATTATAATGAGTGATAAATAATATTAACGAAAAAACCCCGCCACTGACTTTTTCTGGAAATTTCATATTTTTTTTCCAGATAAAGGTGCTGAAAATACACATTTTTTGTCTCTTGATATTTTTTCGTATCTTTCTTCATTTTCGAGGAAAAAAATGGAAAACCGTTTTATTTCAACAGTTTTTCGACATGCAATAGTGGTTTTTTATTTTTCCTCGAAAACGAAGAAAGAAACAAAAAAGATAAAATGAATCTGTCCGAAATAGACTGGTTTTCGACAAACAGGGTGTTTGAGAAATTGGATTTATTATTAATATCTCAAAGTTCCTTTTGCGGATTTTCGAGCGGATTTTGTTGAATTTTGGTTGTTTTTCTTTGAAACAAGACGCTCAATTATTAGCACTAACTAGATAATAATCCTGAGTTGCAGTGGGGTCCAAAGGGATAGTTTCACCAATAAATTGGTGAATTTTATAGCTAGAATAGGACAGGAACTTTCCATATACACCAAAATACTTATGTATAATACTATCGCAGCACCTCATCTACAATACTGCTCCACACTATTATGTAATTTGCCAAAATACAAGACCGATCAAATTCAAAAAATACAAAATAGGGCCATGCGTATCATTTTAAAATGTGATAAATACACACCGATAAGACTGATGTTATCTGTATTGAATTTTTTATCCGTAAAACAAAAGGTCATGTTGAATGTATATATTTTTATATTTAAAATCAATAAGGGTATGCTTCCACCATATATATGTGATAGAGTTAGTTACTTTGGTGATGTCCATAGTTACGATACAAGACATCGACATGATTTTATTTTAGTGAATAAGTGTAATACTAATCTATTGTTTAACTCAATTTTATATAAGGGCTTGCAGGAGTACAATGCTTTACCTCCTGACATCAAATGCTGTGATACATTATCCCAATTCAAAAGACTGATCAGAGAACATGTTTTATCAAAGTTCTAGTCTGTCGAGTTGATGTACCATATACACCCATTTTTCTTTTATCTTACATTTTTATCACTTTTATTATTTTTATGTATTTATAATAGTATGTAGTAGATATTTTTAATTCTATATTTACCTAAGTTCCATTTTCGTTTTTATTTTACCATTATTTCTTTACACCGACTACTGTTATTATTATTGTGAGCTTTGCTTAATAAACGATTATTATTATATTATTATTAAAATTTCCAAAAAAATTGCACCATTGGCTTTTTCTGTTTTTTTTTTATTTTTTTGAGATAACGCAGCTAAAAATACACTTTTTTGTCTCTTCATAATTTCTCATATATTTCTTCGTTTTCGAGAAAAAAATTATAATCACTTCATTTCACCAATTTTTCGACATGCAATATACCTAAAGTGGTTTTGATTTGTTTCCTCGAAAACGAAAAAAAGATTCGAAAAAATATTAAAAGACAAAAAAGTTGTATTTTTAGCTGCTCTATCTGGAAAAAATTGAAAATTTCAAGAAAAAGCGTCAAGAGAATCTTTGAGATATCAATGACTCCGATTTTTTTCTAAACATTTAAAACCCTTTATCTCGAAAACCAAACTATTTAGACACATGTCTTTATGACCTTTTCCACTTGAATTTGGTTCAGGGATGCGTATTTGACAATTTGGAATAACCTATATTTGAGTAAAACCCTGTATAATAACAGTATTCTAGGGTAACAATAATTATTGCCTATACGGTTTTCTGCTATTTCGATGATTTCCAAATTTTCTTGTATGGTCACATTCTAATCATTCTAGTGTCTTTAGGGATTGCAAATTCACTGGCGGAGAAGAAAAAAATGATATTTGATTTTTATTATAAATAACGTATTAAGGACATCCATTTATGCCAGAAAAAACATACTCAAACTAACCAAATCTAACCCAACCTAACCAAAACTAACCTGACCTAACCTAAAAAAAAACTTCTCTCCGCCAGTAGTTTGCAATCCTTGAAGACTAGAATGTGTCTTTATAAGAAAATTTTGAAAACATCGAAAAATATCTGAAAACCGTATATGCAATAATTACCTATTCTAGGACTGTTTTTTTAGATTCTTTAGTATTTCAGAATCTCACTCAATATTCCTTTATTTCAGTAGGTATTTCAGTACTTAGCTGAGGAGTGACTAGTCAGTTGGCATGTCTACCTACAATTCAATTTTTGGGTACTTTGGTACGCATCTTAGTATTATAGGTACCCATATTCCCATATCTCGTTATTCTAGTGTGGTACCTCTTGGGTTTTGAGTCGTTGGTACTTCATGTTCAAGTAAACTTAGTTACTAAGCATATTCAGTACCCCAATACTTCACAGTTTACTGTTTACACAACTGACTACAGAATACAGAACCCGAGACAGTATCGATACTTTCTAAAGATACAGATACTTTCTAAATGATTAAAAAGCGAAAACAAACAAAAACAATGACTTGACCATGAGATAAATGTAATATTTGGTACCCATTAAAGAAACTTTTTCCAACTTACAGGTTTTCTCTCGCCTCTTCTTGGTTCTGGAGGAGACATTGTAGTATTTTGCAGTTTTGCACTTTTGTGAGTTTTGTCCGATCGATTCAACGCCAGCAAATTCTAGAATAATGAAAAATGCAAGTCATTCAATTTGCGCCCTACAACTTTCGAATCGAATGTCCATTCCATATTCCATGTTTATGTTTGCTTTTCTCACTGACTGATTGACACGTGAAAAATGGAAACGGCTAAAAGAAGCGCCGATTTTAAAAACCAATATGTTGCGACGTTGTCAAGCTTATTTTATTGTTGAAATGATTATAAAAGGGATAGAGATAGACAGATAGGAATTCTCTTTGCCCTAGTGATGGATTTAACTGAAAACTTATACGTAAAATATACGTGTCGATTCTAACAGTACTGTACAGGGCGTCCCATTTTGGGTACTTTTGCAGTTGTTCTTACAGATAGAAAGTTGCGGTTTTCGCGACAGTCTGCTAAGTGTGCTACTTTTTCGTGAAACTGAAGATGACGTTAATAAAATTTTCATAGCCCTCTTAGTTTTTAAGATACAGGGCTAAACTGAAAATGTTGCATTTTGAGGTACCCCTCGTATCTAAACTATCAGATAAGTTATGAAGAATGTGAAAACTGCAAATGCCAACTAGCTTTCGACCTACGTCATAATTTCCGCCAAGCACGTCGTTGTGAAGTTTGCTGGTGGCCAAATTTGGTCACCAGCAAATGCATAATAACTTGCTTGGTGGCATTTATGACGTGAATCGAAAGTTGTTTGTCATTTGCTGTATAGTCCAAACCAAACAACTTTTGATCCACGTCATAATTGCCACCAAGCGAGTTTCGATGTGATTTGCAGGTGACCAAATCTGGCCACCAGTAAACTTCATAACAACCAGCCTGGTGGCAACGATGACGTAGATCGAAAGTTGTTTGGTTTGTACTATACAGGGTGTCCCAGCAAGGGTGGCCACTGGCCATATCTCAGAAACTACTGGACCTAAAAGTTCAGGAAAAAAAAAATTATCACTAAAGTGGCTACGAGAAAATGCTGGGAAATATTTATAACTTCGAAATTTTTCCGCTAGGGGGCGCAATCAAAGCTTAAATATTAAAATTCGAAATTTCTCCGGAAATTCTCAGATTGAGGTATATCTTTATCAACATAGTTAGAAAACCTAGACAATTTCACGTCTTTTTGGTACAGGGCTCATTGGCGTACCGATCTTCGTGTGAGTAGGGGAAGGTAGTGAAAGTGTAATTGTTCGAGTGGCTGTAACTTATAAACGACTTGTCCGATTTTGTTGCGTATAGGCTTGTTTGTAAGATAAATGTGAGTACTTTCGTATATCGTATGCTAGAAGGCGTAATTTGAATTAAAAACTGTTATTTTCGTTTCACCGCAAAAATTTAAATGGTACGGTATAATTCTGATAACAGAATCGAAATGAAGATTAAATTTACAAGAAAAAACCTTAAAAAAAAAAAAAAAAAAAAAAAAATTAAAAACATTAAATTTTACATAATTTGAACTAGTTATTATTATCAGAATTATACCATACCATTTAAATTTTTGCGGTAAAATGAAAAACACTCTTTTCTGGAGACAATCACGCATCACTGGATACGATATACGAAAGTACTCACATTTATCTTCCAAACAAGCCTATACGCAACAAAATCGGACAAGTCATTTATAAGTTACAGCCACTTGAACAATTACACTTTCACTACCTTCCCCTACTCACACGAAGATCGGTACGCCAATGAGCCCTGTACCAAAAAGACGTGAAATTGTCTAGGTCTTCTAACCATGTTGATAAAGATATACCTCAATCTGAGAATTTCCGGAGAAATTTCGAATTTTAATATTTAAGCTTTGATTGCGCCCCCTAGCGGCAAAATTTCGTTAAAAAATATTTTCCAGCATTTTCTCGTGGCCACTTTAGTGATCATATTTTTTTTCCTGAACTTTTAGGTCCAGTAGTTTCCGAGATATGGCCGGTGGCCACACTTGCTGGGACACCCTGTATATAACTTTTCCCGTAGAACTCGATTTTGCCTTCGGAATTAGTATACAGGGTCAGGTCAAAAAGTTATCGGACGAAAATTTATTTTTTTAAAAGTGCACACTTATATATTTTTGAAAAAGTAAAAAAAATACAAATCTTTTGGTCCATGAATATACAGGTATTTCATTTAAAAAAATAAAGTTTGGTCCGATAACTTTTTGACCGGACCCTGTATACTAATTCCGAAGGCAGAATCGAGTTCTACGGTAAAAGTTATATCAGAAACACTTTTCACTTTTCCATTACTTATCTGATAGTTGAGATACGGCGGGTACCTTGAAATGCATCATTTTCGGTTTAGCCCTGTATCTTGAAAACTAAAAGGGCTATGAACATTTTGTTAACGGCATCTTTAGTTTCACGAAAAAGTAACACACTGTCGCGAAAACCGCAACTTTCTATCTATAAGAATAAAAGTACCCAAAATGGGACACCCTGTACTGTTAGAATCAACGGCGGAGCTAATGCTGGAGCTTCCCATATTTCTTATCTATACACTCGCAGTTTCACTATTTTATATGTATTGCGCAATTTTGAATTATCTAGTCCTGATGCATCAACGGACCAGTTGTATAGGTTTTCATAGTCGTATGTGTATGTGTCCGGCTGGGTGATACCTGCTTTGAAACTTTCCAGGCCAAGTTTCGTGAGAACTTCGGTTGTACTTCTTCCAGGGCACGAGTTTGAGATGCATATACATGGATTTCACACCAAAGAATAGTATTCAAGTATTGGCCTCAACAGGGAGCAAAACAGTTTTCTAATTAATTTGATTTAAGTAAAATCAGCAGTGCATGCAGCGCTTAATAAAACCATTGTTTGAGTATAGTACTCAAACAACGATAAAACCCTGATCTGCGAAATGTTGGAGAGGACTGTTTCATTATTTGGTAGTCGAAGTTTGATTATTTGATATGAACATTGAGTTACAATCGTCAGCAAAGCAAAGGAAAGAGGCATTTGAGAAACAGGGGACTTCACTTATAAAAATGTTGAATAAAGGAGGTCTGGGGTGTGACCCCTGAGGAACCCCCAATGAAACTATAAATTATTTGGAGTTTGAGCTATTCAAGCGCACCATATTTGAGCTCTGCCCTGGAGGTGATCATGCAGTGATCCATCTGAGACGAGCAGCTGATGATCTCAAGAAGCGCAGTTTGTTCATCAGCATGATTTAATCTGTCGGTAGCCTTGGAGAATTCAGCATATTATATGGTGTGAACCGTCACGCCGCATTCCATCGATTTGTAGTAGAGGTCCCAATATTGTATCAGGTTGAGTTCCGTGGAGCACCTGCTGCGAAAGCCGAACTCGGTCCCACCCTCAGAGTGGGATTTTCATAGTGCACCAGTTGTTGAGTGATCAGGTCCCCAAATAGCTTAGGTATTGTGGTTATGAAAATTAAGATATGAAACGACAGCAGCATGGATATAACGCACAAGGAACAAGTTCATGAAAACTTACAAATTTCAGACATCATTAAAAACATCATTAATACTGTTGTATTAGATTTCACGATGCATCACAAATGGAATAGGAGGAACATGAAGAAACTGAAGAATCCAAAAATGGTACTTTTTTCGAGAATAAAAGTAAGAGCTGTTAAAGCAATCACGTCGTCTTCATTCATTGTACATAAATTGAACTGTTAAAGTTTACTTGTAGCGTATGATGTCGCTGAAGTGACATGGACAAAAAACTTGTACCGGGTGGCGTAAAGACAAAACGTACCATTACACAACACAGTAACGCGTTCAGTCGTGGTACGCTTTGGCTAGATTATAGAGGACTATAATCCATAGGCTAGATATTCAGGGATATTTTTGCCCGACAAAACGTACCTCGCTGCAACACGCCCTTTCGATTTCTTTGTAGACGAACCAGATAAAATGTGGAATTATTATAAGAGTGTGATTGTTTACATTTTACTCAATAGATACGTATCTCAGTTAATATCGGTTTTACAAAAAAGTTTCAAGGGGAAAAACTGCATCAAATTCTGATCGATTTCGAATCGATTCGGTAAAGTGGTAATTTTTTTGATTTCAATTTTTCATGGCTTCCTACGAATAATAGAAGGCCCTCAAAAACGTGAAAAGTTGATAGACATTTTTTGAATTTCGAAACAGATAGCATTTCTGATTTTGGCTTATCCAATAACCAATTAGCGGTAATTTTGAAGTAAAATTTTACAGGTACAGGTTGTTTGAAATCACAGATTTTCAAATTTGGAAAAAAATATATTTTTTTAACAACCCTTCATAAATTCTAGCAAAGATTTCGCAACAAGTACAAGTACACGTACACATCTAAGTAGTTGTGATACGATACTGTAGTCTATACAAAACCTGTTCGAAAAGAACATCAAACCAATTGTTTTGCTTTATTTTTCGATAGCTTCTGTATAAGTAGTATAAGAGTGACAAGGATCATCGGATGTGTAATCAAATGTACTGGCATTTGAAGAAAATCTTCATGATTGTTTATAACATGCACGTCATTTCTTGGCGCTAATCCTAATAATATTTTTATTGGCCTTTATTTTTGAACGCTTCGTTCAAGCTAGAGTAAAACACCTTTTTTAAAGTTAGAAATACGTTGATATTTTTCATTGATGCTGCATCAGTTGTCAAAGTGATAGTGTATTCAAAAACTCCAATCCATTTGGCACGATCAAAAAAAAAATTGTGTAACTTTTAGACAAGAATCACCCATCAGTTTTTTATGATTTATTGAGAAATGGTCCATTTTTGGATAGATTATCATGAGGTTTTGTTGAATGATTATAGTGAGATTTTCAGAAAGTACACAGAATAAAAGGTTTCTCTGACCATTTTTTAAAACGAGGCAAAAGAGTGCTAAACAATTTTTAAAAAGTGATTTCCTGAATGGATTGAAGTATTTAAATGCAAAATTACTTACTACTGAGATACGTCGTTGAAGTTTCGTACACCGCTTGGAAATCGATCGCCTTTTTCCAACTTGTCTTCCTCGTAAAACCTGTTCTGGGTCGGATTTCGACCGGATTTTGTTTATGATTAAAGGAATTTCGGCAAATCGCTTCAGAGACACGATTTTCAAAGAAGCCGACAGGAAGTGAGCCAACTGTATATTCTATAAACTGTGCTGTGTGTACTATGCGTCCAAATAATCACCTAGGTGCCCATGGGGCAGAGTTTTTCAGCATTCCTTAAAAAAAATAATGACCTGAACCCTAAATGCTTGAATCTCTGGAAAATACAACTTATTTTGTCTCTCTGTCCGCTCCGTTCACCACTAAGAAAATTAAAGTCACCTATCTATGTTGGAAAAAGCAATTTTCAATGATTTTTCATTTAGTTTTCTTCCAAATCATTTTACCCAATAATGATTTTAGAAGACACCTCATAACATTATCATGAAACAATAAAATATTCAGGTCAGTTAAAGAGAATCCAATAATTTCTTAACTTTAACACCAAGTAGAAAATTATGAAGCGGATTTTGCAGATGTTTGAAGCAACTGTTTTTTTTTGTTTTGATCCAAGGAACACCCATATACAGGGTGTTACAAATTCGATGGGATAGCATTGCTAATTCCTAAACCATAAGAGATACAGCGTCGGTTAAATGGAGGCAAAGTTGCGCATTTTGGCACTCAATAATATGCCGCTGAGAAACTTTAAATATTCGGAGCACTTCCGGAGATATCCGGAAAAAATCAATTTTTTCAAAATTCTTTTTTATTTCCTCCTGAGTTAGTTTGAAGAAATTATTGAAAACGAGTGGCACATTTTCATGGCCACTTTTTCTCCTCTTGAAGGTATGGTGGTCGGAATTTATATCCGACGTTTCGATTTTCCACAACCATCATTAACTTAATTTTTTCAAATACAAACCCAACTTTTTTTATGCATTTTTGGATAGCTCCTGACTTCCTGAACATCATGATGTGTCACACTTGTCATTCCAAAATATGCAGAATTATAATCCGAGATTTTTCAAAATCAAACCTCTTGATCTCTTTGTAATGCAATGCGCGTATCGTAGTCATGGTAACAATAACAACTTGTCACGCCTGTGGATAGTTTTGGACATAGAGAAATAACAAAAAAAGGTTTTGGAGCTTGAATAATAAAACTCCAGCTTAAAAACAGTTTCTCGACTAGTTTTTGATGATGAAGCTATACGGGGGAGCGACAAAAAGTATTTTTTTTTAAATGGAAAGCCCCAATTATTTCTATCCAGAATGAAAGATCTTACTTTACTGATTTCAAAAATACCATATTTGTTGACATTTCGTCTAGCCGTTTTCGAGATATTTAGTTTTGAATTTCCAACAAATAGGTCGTTAAGTTCTATTTTGTTAATTTTGTTTCGCTGCCAGAATGAGAGAACTAACGAATTTTTGAAAAGTTGGCCATTGTTATCATAGAAGCGAAACAAAAAATCTGATTTCTCCCAGAATTTTAATGAAACAAAAGTTGAATTATAATGTAAATTACAAAAGAACAGAAACTAGAGAACTATAACAAAACACAAGACTAATCAGAGTGAATATTTTCTCCATATTGCCTTATACACTCATTTCAAAAATGTTCCACTGCGTTTTCTATTTTCTGCCACAGAGAACTCCATTTTAATTTTTTTTGAAAGTATTAAATGGGCAAATAACTATTATTTGAGTGAAGATGATCACCAAAAACATTGTTTTCATTTTATCCATGGCCAACTTTTCAAAAAGTCGTTAGTTGCCATAGAGCGATTATTGTAGCGGCGAAACAAAATTATCAACATAGAACCTAACGGCCTATTTTGTAGAAATTCGAAACTAAATATCTCAAAAATTTGAGATGCATATACATGGATTTCACACCAAAGAATAGTATTCAAGTATTGGCCTCAACAGGGAGCAAAACAGTTTTCTAATTAATTTGATTTAAGTAAAATCAGCAGTGCATGCAGCGCTTAATAAAACCATTGTTTGAGTATAGTACTCAAACAACGATAAAACCCTGATCTGCGAAATGTTGGAGAGGACTGTTCCATTATTTGGTAGTCGAAGTTTGATTATTTGATATGAACATTGAGTTACATTTCGGCAATTCAAGATCGTCAGCAAAGCAAAGGAAAGAGGCATTTGAGAAACAGGGGACTTCACTTATAAAAATGTTGAATAAAGGAGGTCTGGGGTGTGACCCCTGAGGAACCCCCGATGAAACTATAAATTATTTGGAGTTTGAGCTATTCATGCGCACCATATTTGAGCTTTGCCCTGGAGGTGATCATGCAGTGATCCATCTGAGACGAGCAGCTGATGATCTCAAGAAGCGCAGTTTGTTCATCAGCATGATTTAATCTGTCGGTAGCCTTGGAGAATTCAGCATATTATATGGTGTGAACCGTCACGCCTGGTTCCATCGATTTGTAGTAGAAGTCCTAATATTCTATCAGTTTCGTGGAGCACGGAACTCAACCTGACCTGCAAACAAAATTAACAACATAGAACCTATAACGGCCTATTTGGTAGAAATTCGAAACTGAATATCTCAAAAACGGCTGAACGAAATGTCAACAAATATGGTATTTTTGAAATCAGAAAAGTAAGATCTTTCATTCTGGATAGAAATAATTGGAGCTTTCCATAAAAAAAAAATAACTTTTTGTCGCTTTCCCGTATAGCTTTGCAGTTACAGAAAATAAGAAGTGACATTTAAACTGCAAAAAATTTCCTCTTGAAGTCAGTATTTTTTGGCTGTACGATAAAAAATAAAAAAGTTTGGGGGGTGTCAGTTCATACGGTGTCACCCTGGTAAAGAGGTTTCAATAAAAAATACGATCAAGTCACCTATGGATTGCAATTGTTCCAAAAGACGTATGTCTTGGTTAACATCGCAATTATGACATGACATCCACTTTCTAACCGTCACTGATGCCATGATGACTATGGAGGACTATGGTTTCAAACTAGACATGACCTACGTTCATGACAGAAAAAGAAATCCAGACGTATTTTTCATTGAACACTCGTTACAAGCATCATTGTCAAGTATACAGTTAGCCGCCGCTATGTGTAGCCCCCTTCAAGAAGAATCGTAAAATTCCATTTGCTAAATGACAACATTGAACTCACTTGCTGCGATGACATCTATCATAAATGTCAGGACCCAGTCTACCTCAAGTGATTCAATTCCTCAAAACATCTGATAATTTGCCAAACGATTTTGTTGTATTTTTGTTATTAATAGAAATTATCAATGTTAAAAGCTTTATACCACCGTCCAATAATACATGTGCAATTGAATTGAACTTATTCCGTTGTACTGGAACTGTTGTCATGAAAAAAATCGCATTCAGAACAGATAAATATTTGTTCTGATTACTACAGAAAATGTTTCGAAGCAGGAGCTGGTTTGGTGGAGGATGGGGCCGTCCCAAAAACCTCCACTCTCTGGAGCATTTGAAATATTTACATAATGTCCTGTACAGGAATCAGACTGTGTCAGAAAACAACAGGAGTTTACTGGTGGAAACTTTAAGGTCTATTGCTGAGATACTCATTTGGGGGGATCAGAATGATTCTTCAGTGTTTGAGTGAGTATTTATATTAAATTTTGTAAATTAATTGTTAGGTGAACATTGAGATAGGTATCTCAATAGAGTGAAAAGTAAGATTTCAACCAGGGACTCAACATATTTTGACTCTTCAAAATGTTTTTTCTCCATACTTACACCTACTTTGACGTATTATTCATACATAAATATTGAACAGAAGGATGAGCTCTTTCTCCCTGTTCTTTACGTTTTTTAAATCATTTGAGGTTCGTTGTAGGTATATTGAAAAATCATCATAAATATTTTGTCATAATGTGGATTTCCGAGATTTTTTTTTTATTCACAAAGATCTTGTTTTGTAATACCGACTTGAACACAAAAAATCAGATCAACAGGGTTCAACCACTAGAATTAGAATTAATCAATTCTAATTGAAAACACACGCACTTTTATTGCCCCACATTTCTAGTTTTGTTATCGATCGTTTGCTTGACATAATTAATAATCGAACTCTATCAATTATTTTTTTCTGCTCTGGGTCATGTAAACATAATATACACTCGTCGGCAAAAGTCTTGACGAGAGTCTTGCACATGAGGGTTGGGAATATTTTTGACAGATTTTGAGATATTTTATTCAATAATGTTGGATTCGCGGATTTAAACCCCAAGATTTGCCTCCTACTCCCAGTATCGTGGCTTTTCCACAATTAACCAGTTGCTAAAGTTATGAGTTCCATGAGAGCTTGTCATCTAGGGTTATGCCTAGTATTGCGAGTATTGCCTAGGTATTTGAAGTCTCTTGGCACCTGCAGTTTTTGTCTGAAAAATACGGGTTTTCCCGAGGGGGAAACCGCAGAGAATATTTGTACACCAGATTTCACAAACCACATGATTTCACAGATTTCACAAGATTTCACAAGATTTCACAGATTTCACAGATTTCACAGATTTCATAAGATTTCACAGATTTCATAAGATTTCACATTGATTTCAATTTTATACAATTTCATTGTTCCTGCCTAAAAATTATATTGTTTTTCGCAACGTGTTAATGAATACGTGGTACATATTATGTACAGTTGTTTATGACGTGTATAAGTATTTTCAAGAAAAAAGCTTGCTTCTTCTGTATTCATACAATAATTCACACAATTATTATTTTTGATGTCTATTCTAATACATCTGATTTGATTCTCTGTGTGGTGATTTTTGCTTGTATTATCATGTTAAAAGTATTAAAAGTATTATTGTATCAGTATCAATTCCTCAATGATGTTTTCAATATATTCACAGAACTATAGCGCACTTTTCGTTGAAAGGGAGCCTCGAACGAAGCGAATTAAATAACTTGATCTTGCGCAATGAAACCGGAAACGATACTTTCAGACATGCGCTTTGACCGAAGCTTTGACACATTCTTGGCGATTATTATTGGCGGGAATTTTTATTGCATGTGTTTCTCGTTTGACTTTTTCGCGGCATATTTGAATAATTCGTGAATAATTGGTTGGGTGAATAATCATGTGAGCATTCCAGGAATATCAGTGAATGCAGTTTTTTGCATATTTGATGACGTTTTTCATTTATGGGTGTTATATGTGTAAGTGTTATTTGGAGTACAGGGTGCCCCATAAGTCATGATGAGATGTTTTCTGATCAATATCTATTTCTAAAGCGGACGTCGAAGTGGGGAGTGGGGTGGATAGTAGGTAATATACTTTTAAATATAATATAATTCTATATACTATAATAAAATGCTTACTACTGAGTATATTTTTATCAGGGCTCATATCGTATCGGCTGTTTAAAAATCCCGATAACCGTTATGTATCGACAAAAGCTATGTCAAATGAGTTTTATTGAATTAGTTCAATACTAAATTCGTTTTTTTTTGGTCAGTCTCTTTTTATCTTTCGTTTTTGTCTCCGTTTTTGTTTTTGAAAACTTCACGAGACATTTTATAATTTTTTTATTTTGATAGCTACTTCGACAGTCTCAGTTTTCAACACTAATCATAATTCGTTTTGTTAGAATTTATTTTTTATTGTTATATTTTGTTTTTCCCCCCTTTCATATTTACAAAATTTTCAGGTCTTCATAGATAACGCCGCTAGCATATGGGTCAATACCTATATACGGAATGACGCTGTTCATACACTATCGCTCATATACAGGGTGCCACAGATTCGAGTGCATGCATGGGTATCTCAGTTATTATAAGAGATACAGGGTCGGTTGAATGGTTGCAAAGTTGCGCATTTGTATGCTCAAGAAAATACCTTTTTGAAATTTGAAAAATCCCGACTACTTCCGAAGGTATTCGAAAAAAATCGAATTTTCGCAAAAACGTTTTTATTATTTCCTGCGTTTTTTTGAAAAGACATTTTAAAATAAATCACACATTTCACATTTCCACTTTTTCTCCCCTAGAAGATGGTGGCATCAAATTGAAAATCTGACGTTTCGTCGTCGAGCTGCCATCATCAACTTTATTTTTTCAAATACGGACCTGGATTTTTTATTTTACTTTTAGGTATCTTTTGACGTAAACTGACAAAAATATAGATTGAAGTTGCTCTGCATAATATTATGAGCGATAGTGTATACAGGATGATTCATTTGAATTTTTTTTAATGGGAAAGTACCTACCACCTACAAACTTTTAAAATTTCATTGCCTACCTATCGTTCTCAAGTTATTCATTTTTTGTTTTAAGAAATTCAGATTAATCAAAACTTCTATTGAATTAGGTATGTTGGGAACCAAGATTGCAAAGATTTCACAGATTTCACAAAGATTTTACAGATTTCACAAAGATTTCACAGATTTCACAAAGATTTCACAGATTTGACAAATTTCACAAAGATTTCACAGATTTCACAGATTTCACAACGAGTGTACACCAGATTTCACTTGCGTTTTCCCCCTCGGGTTTTCCTTTTCCACCTGAAGCAGACCAGGGAGGTTTTCTCAGGATTCCTGAGGTCAGCAAGCGCATTCTGTACAGGCTGTCCTTCCGGGCGCTAGGTAATGCACGAAGGCTGGTTGCATTTTATAATACGTTCCGAAAACCGCCGATCGTTGCATATAAAACTAAATAGAAAAACACTCTCTATGACAAGCTCAACGACTACTTTCCGATCCGAGATCGCACGAACGCCTGTAGACACAGTCGTGAACGCTATTTTTTGACGTTCGCAATATTATACGGGATACAGATTATTGGCGTTCATCAGGTGCTCACACGAACACCATGAATGAACGTCAAGGAATGATCGTACAGAGTCCACCATTTTTCCATCGTTTTTTGTAGGAACGATGAGAGATTTATCGGTCTATATTCCTTGGGCTGATGGTAATTTCTTCCGGGTTTAGGTATAAAGACGACTCGTATAAATTGGGTTTTGTCCTGCTACATATGAGCTGGTCTGGTATTATTCCATCACGTTCGAATGAATTTTTATAGCCCACTTGATTCTGTTATGTTATTTCAAAATTTGTCGGGTTATAGTCCAGCCATCCCTTGTCCCTCTCATCATAGGAATTTCAGGAAGAGTGTCTTTTGGCTGCCTTTATTTTTTATTATAATTGGTCAGAGTCTGGTAGTATTCATCCCATTTTTTGATTCTTTTAGCCACAGTCATTTTTTTCACAAAACTTCGAGATTCTCGTTCCACTAGGTTGTATCTCTGCCTGGTGGACGCCGCACTAGCGGGTAGCTTTGATGATAAGAGTGGAGTATGGTGTCTGTGTTTTTATCCCATTTTGTACTACGCGAGTTCTGGTTTCTGGTACATTTGTGACGACTTATCAATATAATATTATACCTATGATCCGATATCGTATCGGATAAGCGCCAAAGCTGTATACAGTGGTTGACATGGGAGGTTGACAGAGTGTTATGTACTTCCTGAAAATTTCATAATAATTGAACAAAAGATAGCCTGGGAATAAAATGTTAAACTTGGCAAAAATGACCCATTTTGCATGATTTCTTCAAAAAAGGGCCTTTTTAGTCATGTTCAAAATTTTATAGCTAGACTATCTGTGAAATCTGAACTTGAATAAAACTTTTGTGTGTTTGTTAATAATTATTGTACCAGCGGTATTCCTCGATCAATTTTCAAAAAAAAAGGTAAAGTGACAAAAAGGTCAAATTATCAACGCACAACCATATAATACCAATAAACAGAAAATTGCAGAGAGGGGAAAACCGTAGGTCCCACATTATTCAATATTGTTAGTTCATATTATGTATTTTAGAAATTTGAGTCTATCTTCTAAGTATATCACCATATGTCTTCATTGGTCGCTAAATAAATGGATCTTAAATAAAAAGCATTATCCAAGGGCCTGTGAAATTGACTATATACCTGGAGAAGACTACAAGTCGTTTCTTATCTCTGTAATCATTCGCAACACTATCCTTTGTTGAATTATTATGAAATTTTCAGGAAGTACATAACTTTTGCCCCTCTTTTGAATGGTGCCATTACTATCAAAAGTTACACAGAAAAAAAGTTAGAAAAGTAGCCTTTTTTTGAACGTAAAAAAGGGCACTAAACAATTTTTTGAAAAAAATCGCCAGGACCCCTAAACTGACAAATGGATTGAAGTTTTCAAATGCACCATCACTTCTTTGATAACTGATGCAGGATCAGAGTTTCATCAAATTCAAGGGCCTTTCCATTCTTATGTCCGCCATTCATCAATGCTCTTTTTCATATAACCACAAATCTCTCAACTTGTCCATTGGATTGTGAAGAATATGGAGTTGTACTAATGTTGAATGTTTTTCTTCAAACAAAAATTCTGGAAAATGTCTCTACCCAGTGAATTGTGAACCATTATCAGATACAATTGTATTTGTGATTCCGAATCTTGAAAAAATCTCCTCTATCTTCAGTACCTATAGTAAATTTTGAAGTGATACTTCATGTGAATAATAATTTCTGTTCACAAGATTTGCATCCAATTAACAATTATTCTATGTATCTGTAAGAACGTTTACATCAATTTACAATGTAATATGGCGGAAAGAATAATTAATATATTGTACTATTTACATGGTGAAATTTTCAAGCGCCCCTTTCCTTTTTTTTTAAACATATTATTGAGGTCGTTGTAATTTTAAAGATAGAACAAGCATCTCCAACCCGTGCAATATTATTTTTTTGTTGTAAAATACGATTTTTCCAATAAATATGTTTGCCGATCCAATAAAATGTAAGCTGAACCACAACAAACATGGCGAAAATTCTTATAAAACAATGTAGTAACGGACACAGCACTTTAAATAGCGCCATTTTACTACTTCACTTTCAGATAATTTAACCTGAACAAAAGGGGATTTTATCTAGTATCTTTTCCAATTGGTTATATCTCGAAAACAACTAAACCAAATTATGGAGTTGTACAGCTGGTTCGTAAAAAAACTGGTATTGCTCATAGAAATGTTTAAAAAATTGAGCAGTGTAATATTGGTTTTCACAAAACAAAAAAGTATGACGTCATATTTTTACCAGGTTGATACTTTTGAATATTTTTTTTCAAATGAGTACAGGAACTAAAGCGAAAATATTGAATTGGTCGATTGTGTGTATCAAAATTTGCAAATCTACCTGATTCAAATGAATTATTTACATACATACATCATAACATACCCACTTTTCACTTGAATGACATGTCACTGTCGTATAGTTTTGACAAAACAAATATTACACTGCTCAATTTTGTAAACATTTCTATGAGCAATACCAGTTTTTTTACGAACCAGCTGTACTTCCAATTTCTTGGAATTTTCATAGAATTCCATAAATGTGATATTAAACCGTTCTGTAAGGATTGCTGTGTATGCCTTTTGATACTTGTGCTTACTGAAATGCTGTTGAGGTAAAAGCTTGACAAGAACTTCTATAAAATAGTTTTTCAAATGCATCTTTGGAAGTAGGGATATATTTGAAGAGACTGAACTGTGATTTGTTAAGTTTTATGAAGTTGTTTTATAAGGCTGCTCAATTGAGTTCTCATAAAACAGTTATGTACGTGAATCAAACGGGACCATTTAGTGTTACGCACCAAACAGACGTGTAGTAGTTGTATATGTAGCTTGATGGTATTGGCTAAAATATTTATGGAACAATTAAAAAACTTATTTTTAACTGTTTTATGAATAAGCTAATTGAACGTTCTGAGAACTATATTATAGGACGAATTAGTTGCACACACGATAACGAGAGACGATAACATGGCAAATTCACTGTCTTTAAGCACTTATATAACCTTTAAAAAACCTTTCCGTTCCATAAGAAAAAAGTAATAGATCTAATTCGCTAGTTGGATAGTCAATTATGAAGTCTCTTCCAAGCATTCTTTGGAATCAACCTCTTTTCTTGGCGTTTTGGCAGCTTCTTTCTGCACATGACGAGCAATTTTGGACAAATTTTGTTGTCATCATCAACGGTTTGACCACTAAACATAACTCCATAAATTTTTTACCAAACACAAACTATTCCAACCTAACCCAAACTCACAAATAATTTTGTTTCACTTCAACCTTCAACACAAAAATGATAAATAATTTCACATAGGAGAGGGATTGAAAATAATATGCTTCACGCGACGCGACGCATGATCGTCCAAATCGATTAGGGAATTGTGGAATAAAATTCACTTCTTACAATTGTCAAGATTTATTCGTAACAATAACAAATAAATAATTGACTTGTTCACCGAGCTCAGCTTCACTATTGGCCAGAACAAAACGCACCTGGAATAAAAATTGGGTTAGTCACCTTCCTGATTAACATAAATTGTGGTATTTGACAAGTTTAGGATATTTTTAATATGGGTTTAACTGGAATCAAAAATAAGAGAAATACACTAACTGCAAAATCCATACTATTGTACGATAAGTACCAAATCGCCAGATAGCATAAATGCGATAATCAACCTCCGAATACAATGCAAGTGAATAGAGACATTCCATTATATTATATCAGATCAATGGTTGACCACCACATAAACACTAGTGTAGCATATACACGTAATCCCCAAGATTAGCAAACGAGTAGGGCGTTCCCAGGCCGCAGGACAACCATATAACTTGACACAAATAACTTTTCTTCTTTATTCCGTTTTTAATATCAACTCACAGCTATATGTATCAAGCCACATGCCTAAATCCCACAAGTTAATACTTACTATAACGCAATCGCCTAAACAGTCGTGGCAAGTCGATATAGCCTTATGAATGATATTCAAGTACTCATAAGTCGAGATCACCTCATTCATAAGAACCAAACTCCCATAACACAAGTATGATAAGAATTCATACCACTACGGTAGGAAACAACGAGCTGCAGCAGATCATTCGATAAGCGTCAAGCTCTTTAGACTACTGGTAAAACATTTCTTACTACAATCGCTCGGAAAAAGGGGCGGGGCAGATCAGTTCAACCCAATTCTTGATAGTTCACAAGAATCAAACTCTTTGGACCGCTGGGGCGAGTTCAGAAACGTCACACCCGGTGCGAGTGTGATCCAAATGTCAAACCCTAACCGTTCAGATATGGCAAGCCGTTTTGCTTTTTATTCAACCCTGCTCATAAAGTATCATTAAAACAGTTTGTTTGACACTTTATAAACACAGATGAATAAACAGTAAAACGACTTGCCGTATCTGAAGGGTTAGTGTTTGACACTTGGATCACACTCACACCGGGTGTGACGTTTCTGAACTCGCTCCTGATAAGACATTTCTCACCGTAATCGCCAGAAGTAGATGTAGAATAGAAAACACAAAAGGATTTCTCTTAATTAACTTAAACTGCAATTTGAATTGAGTAAGGTTACTCTGTGAGAGCACTCACCATAATCAGTAGAATAGGTATCTGGATCATCATTACAAAACACATTAGAAGAATAAGTGTCCATCCTCTGCACTCAAAATATCATCAAAAACATAAAGAATTTAGGTTTCTTTATGATCAAAATTTAGATTTTAAACATATATCATTTTGACCACTGTCAAAATGATTATCAAGGTAAAGAAATATTAGAAAGCGCACAAAATTGTTACAAAAGAAAATAGTTCCCACAAAAATGGAGTAAATCTATTGCACTACATTTCCTAACTGGTAGAGACTAGAGACCAGCAATCGCTGTCACATAGGAGGCATTGTAAATATGCGTCCGGGAATACAGATACATAATTCATTCCTTGAAAATTTGGATAATGATTAATTCCGTTGCATTGTAATTTCAATCTTCAATTCGGTTACCTCTATGGACTTGTCCAAAGAACACCTTTTTACCTAAAAAACGTCGCAGGATTGTTTTTTTCAAATGCATATTATTATTCTTTTCTAGCTTTTTTCTCGAGAAGAACATGCTATCATTCTTCCTCCGAATAATGAGACAAAGAAGCGGAGGCTCAAACTATGTCTGTGTTCAACTGTTACAAACATTGAATATTTTATTTGAGAATATAAGAAATGAAACTTCTCTTTGTAAGTCCATCTAATACACCACCATTTTACAAACAATCACACATTTTAGACTACCTCCTATCAAATAACCACGTAAACTCCATAATTGTACATAAATTCGACTTTTCCGACGAGGAAGTCATGGCTTATTATATATCATTCCTCAAAACCCTCAGCTTGAAGCTGAACGCCCATACTATTCACTTTTTCTACAACGAAGTAAGTATAACCCGCTCCAAAGTATGTTTTAATAAGCATTTGATTCAGCATACAAATGACTTTCCCCTATACACTGAAGCAATAAAGTTCTTTAATCATCCTGAATCAATGGTGCGCATAGCAGTGCGCACTTTGACGTTAAACGTTTACAAAGTGGAAGATGCCAGTATGCTGGCGTTTATCAGAGACAGAACGGCTGCGCCGTACTTTTCAAATATAGTGTGGTTTATTGGGAAGCATATACAGGAGCTGGATATGTGCATAAGAAATGAAGCTGAGTGAGTACAACTGCGTTGTACTCACTCTGCTAAGTAAAACAACAACCTTACAGCCACCATTTCCAAACAAGACTTGCAGATCTAGTAGCAGAGCACCTGGATCACCTCCATTATTTAAACGACATTCTTTGCCTCAACATAACTGACTTGAACCACGTCCTAACTGATCATCTTCTGCACAAATTACTCATTCCGATGTATATTTACTCGTTGGCAACGCATCGGAGGAAATCTTCCATTCCTGACGGAGTCAATCAGGCTGTTGCCAAGATCTTAAGCAAAAGTACGTAACAACGTTTTGGTTGACGTGAATGACTTGGTAAACCCACCTCAGGTTCATCAGGTCCAGACTCGCCAAGGCAAGACCCGACTACGGGGAGGGTGTCCTGTGTGGTTGCTTTGTTTTTGTTGTCGCAGGTGTTTTTGATTATTGCACATGCGCCACTGGTGCAGACTTTGGCCTGGATTATACTGAAGACGGATAGGAGCGTTTTTGGAAAAGGTAAGTTCTGGCGATATTCATAGATCAGTTGGAGGAACTACAATACCTTCTGTTAATACATAACCTCCATGCTTACATGAAATATTTTCTGTGACATCATTAGAATATATGCTGCACTGATTGTTTTGCCTCACCATAAAAGTGTGTTGCATACCAGGTGTTATGAAAATCCTGATATTGTTCCGGTTTTTGGATTTCCAAAGGACAGTACCTTACGGCTGATATTTTTATCCAGTAAAACAGGGTATTGGGAAGTCTTCTCGCTTAAAATTTTAAAGGTATAATTGGTTATGCTAGAAAAAAATAATTTTGAAGCAGATATTTTATTATTAGCATTTTTCAAGAGACAAAAAACATTCAATTCATGTTGTTATTGGATAAGAAATATCGAGACTATCAGAAACAGCGAAAAATGAATAACCACAATGGTGCATGTTCTCGTAAATAACTCCGTGCGGTACTTCTATGTAATTGTTTCACGAGTTGCGATGATTCTCGTTCATTTCAGAGATATGGCAAAAAAATAACGTACAGCCAAGGCAAATGCGTCCAAAATTGACATACGAATAAAATACAATTTATAGGACAATTGAATAATACATTCATTTTATAAATTGGACATCATATTCTACGTTTATACGGCAAGGACCAAATATTTGCTACGCGAACCAAATGATGTCAGGCATACTTTTTAACTGGTGTGAACAATCAAGGACCATTGTTTACACCAGTTAAAAAGTACGCTTGACGTCATTTGGTTGGCGTACCAAATATTTGGCCCTTGCCGTATAACCCACCCACCCAACATTGATCCGTTTGCATTCCCATCTGGAGAATTTTGTGATAATTTGTGTATACTCTCGGTTATCACCAAGTCTGGATAATTATTTTGAAAGATACTAACATTTCCAGTACTAGAATGAAATATGACTGGTTTATTATCCAGATAATCAGCTTTTTTTATTTAACCAACGGAAAAACCGGCACCGTTATTCAGCGCGAAAATCAGACGCTGGATTTCTTTTTGTCTGTGTAGCCCAGAGAAAACAATGATAAGCGACAATAACCTGTTTTCCCCATTGCTTCAATGGGAACGCATTTATTTGGCCTTGAAATTGAAATTTGACAGTTCGCGACACCTCGGATGATGTGACGTTTAGTTATAGTCCGGGCCGAATTGACAGATAGCGGCGGCACACGCCAACCTAATCTTTTTGGCGGGAGAAGTTTTGTTGCTTCTCATTGATATTTTTTCTCGGGTGTAGCCTTTAATGCTCATAAATCATTCAAACTGAAAGATATTTGAATTGTTTTGACAAAAACATAAACAAACATTATTATTTGAGATGCCAGGCCTACAAGGACATGGAAATAGGATTATTGCAGGATGAATAATTAATTGATAGAAAGGCCCCAATCAACGCCTACATAGGTGACGTCACGTTTTGTGAGCACTTAGAACTTATTATACAGGGTAGACCAAAAGTAATGGTTCATACGGTAACAGCAGAAAATATTGCGATCGCCCCGAACTTGACTTTTCCAAAAGTTGATATCAACAGAGATACAGGATGTCACAGTTGAATTTTATTGTTTGACAGGCAAAATTCAAATCTGAGCACGGAATGGACAATTTGCACATTTTTTGGAAATACGAAAAATATAAGGATTAGTAAGTACTGATGCCATTGATGTTTAAAAAATCAACCTATGACCTCTAATAATGTAGTAATCACCGATTAACTGACTGACTGAGATGACTCTCTCTCTCTCTTTCGGGAGGGTAATATGGCCCCACCCCGTTAGCCGATCATGCAGTGAAATTCGCGTCTTTTTTTTCATTCAATTAGTATATTTTTGGTTATTCCGGAAAAATTTTTTCGCTGGTAACTTTCTAATATTGTTTAGAATACGTATATAAAATTTTAGGTCATTTGAAAGTGTATGCAAATTGTCCATTGCTCTTACTTGCAGGGGGCGCATTTTGTTAAAATAGAAAAATTGTTTTTTCGATCATATTTACTCGAAAAAGATATACTTTATTTCATACTGTACCGTGAAGTATCATTTACCAGACCCAAAACCAGTCCGGTAAATGACACTTTACATCATCATCAGAATTTTTTTTTCCAAATCTCATGATTTTAATCAACAACTTGTCATAGAATGTTGGTAACATAATATAATAAATCTATCTATTACCCAAGTGGTGACATGGTTTGACTGGCGCCATCTCAAGGTAAGAATGTGAGGCGGACTGCCACTCTAAGTGTACGGTTTGACAAGAAAGCACTTTAAACCATTACATTTTTTTTTTATCACAGTATGAAACAAATTAATGTACGATACACAGCCGTTGAATGTCATCAAACTACTCGTCTACAAATTCCAGACTCGGCTCATTCGTTGCCTTGTCCATAAACGTCTCGACTCGTAATTTAAAAAGTCATTTATCGCCTTAGTAACGTAAATTACTATTGTAGAAGTGGCTAGGAGTAACCTTTTTCAAGATATTGAACTTGAAGTAACCATGCAATGTGGTTTGAATTGAAAATTTTGAAAATAAACATAACGGGCTTTGAAAACGGCGTTATCATGGTAATTTTGCTATAAGCTTGAATGCTTAATGTGTATTGATTAAAAAAAAAGAACTTTCTTAAATGATTTTTTTGTTTGTTTTTTTTATAAGGAACATTGAACATCGAGACAATTATCAAAATTACCGTGACAACAGCGTTTTTGATGCCTCCTATGTTTATTTTCAACATTTTTCATTCGAAACCAGATTGCATGGATCACTTTAAGTGCAAATATCGTGAAAAAGGTTACTCCTATCCACTTTCACAAGGTTTACCTTTTTTACGTAAAAATGATGAAAAAAACAATTTTTCAATTAAAAAAAGAATAAGTTATGATTGTTTGAATAAGTGGAAATATGTGTAAGTTGTGCCCCCTACATTCAAGAGCCATACCAAGGCCATATATGAATTTTGCATGCAAAACAACCCCCTTATACCAAATTTCATCAAAATAACTTGACTATTGCAAAAGCTCTCTCAATATCAAGTTTCGGAAGAGGCAAGTTCGGGTCGTTCGCGATATTTTTGTGTAAGGTTACTCAGTCCCATTCTTTTTGGTCCACCCTGTATAGGAGTTGTTGGCGGAGCCCGTTATCTGACGAATGTTAGCGGGATCGTTTACGTTGCGTTTGTTTCAATCATGTTTTTTTTTTAAATTTTGTATACAGGGTGTCCGGGAAAATGTGGGAGATCTCTCGGATTCGGATAGAATATTAAAAAATAAGATGACAAGTTCCCATAAATTTTTTTCCTAGCGTTAGGTTCACAATTTCGTCAAGAGCACCACTTCGTCATGGCTTTTTTCGAGGTTTTGTTTAATAAAAATTGTTTTTTCTCGAAAATGGTTCATTTTATCGACAATGAACAAGAGTACCTTTTCTTTAGCTTAATGTTCAAGGTATCCAAATTTATTTTTTTTAACTCCTTATCATACAGGGTGTTAAAAATTTGAGCGTTAAAATGTACAATCTAGTCCGTCCCTGGTAAACTAAACAAGCTAATTATGTTTTAAGGGAAGTATTTTGAGAGGTCCTTACTACTGTTTATCATATTAAATTTTCATTGAATTATATTGAGTCGTTTAAAAGTTATTCAAGAAAAACCGATTTCCAGTGGGGTCCTTTAGGGGGCCGTATCTCCGTAGGGAGGGCCGCTAGGAAAAAAATTTATGGGAACTTGTCATCTTATTTTTTAATGTTCTATCTGAATCCGAGAGATCTCCCACATTTTCCCGGACACCCTGTATAGTCCGAGGTCAGAGAGTATGAATAGGTAATGAGCGTAACAAGAAAAGGTTAAGGTTTTATCAGTACTATGACATTTCACGTCTGCAAGCAGTTGTGTCTATCAAAATATAGGGTCGCTGATATGTATGGAAACGGTCGATTATTGGTTGAACCATACGAGCTGCTGGAAAAAGTCAAGTACAAAAGTTAAAGGGTTTCTCATTAAGGGGTTTTTCGGAAAAACTCCACTTGTAAAAAACAAAGTTTTTCAGAATAATGAAAAATTTGATTTTCTTTGGCTAGACTAAAAATATGGTTTTTGCTTTTTTTCTACAAATAGCTTTGTACAAAACAGTGTTTTTCAAGTGAAATTTATAAAATTAGTCATCAAGTGAAAACAAAAAAAAACATGGGGTTTTCAAGGAATTTTCTTGTAAGTAACCAAAACCAATTTTGAAAAATAACCTTATCATGTACTTTTGAAGCCCCGTCCACATCTGAGCAAACGCACCGCATGAGCACTTTGCGCCACATGAGCATTCATTCGGGCGAATTATTGATTTCCAGCACAGAATCACATGAGCCTGTGTTCGGGGCCGCTCCACTTGTGAGCCGAATGACAATGAAAAATCTAGGACTAGCAAGTGCTGCTTTTATAATAATTCATAAATGTCTTGAAAGTAGGAAAAAAGTGACGGGAACATACTAAATGGTCTTCACATTTATACCTACGAAGAAGTCGGGATTATCAGTAGTTAATTTTTTTTGCACTAAATCTAAATGAATGAGGGTGTGGCAGGCGATTTAAAAATCCCCGAGATAAACGGTGCAACCAAAAGCCCGTCCAGACTGAGCAAGGTATTCTTTCGATGGACCGACAACGTTCGATGGACCGCACAACATGAGCGTGCTCAGCGCGTTTGTGCGTCCCGTCCACATTTGAATGCTCATGTGGCGCAAAGTGCTCATGCGGCATGCGGTGGGTGCGTTTGCTCAGATGTGGACGGGGCATTACATAGAGGTACATTAGGCGGATTTTGGCGTTAACCAGGTGACGAATTTCCTAACCTAACTTTCCAAATTTCTTGGGAGGTACCTAATCAAGTAGTTACTTTACACCAGAAATGTTACTTCTAGTCACCAGAACGATTTGGAGTTTGATACTTACCAAACCTGGTAACGAAAAATCGTAACCTGGTTAACGCCAAAATCCGCCTATTCTAAGAACTATGGAGGACTAACTAGGAGACGAATCAACATAGGAATATCCTTAAAATTCTGTCCCTCTTTTTTGTTAGTTCATTTGAGGGCGCTGTTGCTAGTAGCGCTTTTATTTATTCATTGTCATCGTAACGTTTATTGCTTGTCAATGATTTGTCAAGAGACTTTCATCACAATTTCATTCATTTTTTCCAAATTTCCACTCCGCATTCCACACGCAATGCATTTTCTGTAAGGCAAAAAATCGAGGTTGAATCGTCTCAGTCTCAGCTCAAAATCGTGTTTCAAGCCCATGGTTTGTTCAATGATGACTTTTGTTTGAAGGATATGACGTCACTCAGTTACTCTATCAATTAATGCAATCAAACAAACAAATATGAACATTCTGGGAATTTCAGAATAATGTATAACAAAAAATATATTCATGATACTTACTATCATCAAATAGTGGGAGTTCTGATGCCATTTAGCTGATAAAAATGGTTGAATTTTGATAGAGCATTCATAACGTTGGTTTGGTAGTTAGGAAGAAGATAGAGTATTCATAACATTCAAATGAAATCAAATCAAATCAAATCAAAATTGCTTTATTGTTTGAAATATAGAATATTTGTAACAAAGCCAAGTTAATAAATAAAGTGAATACAAGTAGGACAAATTAATTAATAAAATAATAACACAACAAATACACAAATAATTAAATAATAACACAAATACAAAATCAAAAATCTCCAACGGAAGGACGAACTGTATAATCGAAACATGAAATTATCCTAATTATATCACAATAATATCTATTCAGATAAATCATCGGCATAGAATTACCTAGGTGACATCTTTGTTTGACATGCAAGCGCTGACGACTCTTCACCATCTGGGGGTAACAATTGAAGCTGAATTACGATTTGAAATCTGGACCACTTTTATGCATTTCGATTTCTCTCCTGGTTACAGTCCTAAATACTAAGAACATACATTTGCAGATGAATAAAAACCCAACCTCAACAAGGAGTCAAAATCTTTATCAGCAATCAAAAATTATTTCCTTAAAAACCACACATGTCACTGACAAGTGGTGTTTTCACGGAAACACCTGAAATTCAGGCACCTATAACTCCGACATCTCAGCTTTTTTCAACTTATGAGTCAGAACATAGTACGCTCGGTAAATATTGAAGCGGCGTTGCCAACTCAATTTAGAAGAATTTTGAAGTGGGGTTTTTCCGGGAAAACCCCTCAATTATGTAATTGATGGTGATAACAAGAAGTATACAGGGTCGCTCATCAGGTTGTGGAAAAAAAGTATTTTTTTTTATGAAACCTGTGTATTTTTGAATATTTCAATTTTGAGCAAAAATTGTAATACACATAATGTTCCTCAATTAAGTTTACAGTTCCTTCTATTCAAATGATAGAATGGCTCTTGAAAAGATGAGGCGAGAAAGTGCAGACCGTTTTTCTCTTTCTTAGACCGTTTGAGTTTTATAGCATATCAAAGATGCAAAAAAGTCATTTATAAAACGCGATAACTCGAAAACGGCTGAAGGCAGGCAACAAGCTTTTTCCAACATAAGATCTTCAAATTATAAGAAAAAAAAGACAGATGTGGCTACTCTGTTACTGCTGAACATCCAGTCACTGCGAAGAAAATGCGACCATCTGTTGATCTTCTTAGAAAGCCTCAATCTTCCAAATATCGTGTTGATAACAGAGCACTGGCTAAAGAAAGAGGAATGCTTCCATATTCAACAATACTCCCCTGTCTCAATTTACTATAGAACTGGTTCTGCACATGGTGGCTCTTTGATTTTGGTAAACAATCAATTTGCGGATCTTTTTGTCCATGCTGACAAGTTCCAGGCTCTTGCATGTGATCATACCTTTGAGATGTCCATTATTCACTCTGATAAATTTAATCTTTACATCATATGTGTCTACCGATCTCCATCCTCCCCAGTCAGGGATTTCTTGGCTGCACTGGACTCCCTATTGGCTGAGCTGCCACACAGATCACGGCTAATCCTATCTGGGGACTTCAATATGGACTTTGATGACAGTGGATCGATCAATATATTGATGTTGCGTGGTGTTTTGTCTAGTTATGGACTCCAAATGCATGTGCAATCCCCAACTCGTCTAACTCAGTTTAGTGCTACCAGAATAGACTATATGTGTTCCAACTTCGAGAATGTTACTTGCTCCATCATGAACGCAGGATTATCTGACCACGAGGCGGTCCATCTATCGGTGGAGCTCAACATGGTCAACAGGGTGGCACGCAAAAGAGGTCGAATTTTCAATGAAGCTAATTTTACAACGTTCCATCGAACTTGTAGCGAAGTGAGGTGGAGTATGGTTGGAAGTCCTCCATCAGATGGCCTGACCTCATTCTGTATGATTGTGGCAGATCACTTCAATCGAGCATTTCCCTTGAGATGGTTGAAGAAAAGGAGTGGACCAGCAAAGCTCTGGCTAACGTCTGGCTTGAAGATCTCGGGTGCGAACTTACGCTGCCTGAATTACTTACGTAAATTCCTGAAAAACAGTAGTTTTTTGGAATACTGCAGAACATATAGACGGATCTATCGTAAGCTGATTTCAGAGGCCAAGAGGCGATATTACCACAACAGGCTATTGAAGACTGAAAATAAGCAAAAGGAAAGCTGGGCGATTGTGAACTGCATCCGAAAGGGAACATCAAGAAAACCTTCAGGAAGCAAGATAGATGTCAATGGACTCAACGATTTCTATTGCAATTTAGCACAGTCGATAACTTCCAGTCTGCCACCCTCTGGGGATCCTCTGGTATATATGTCGGAAATATATGTCCCAGTATCTTTCTCTTTTCGTCCAACAGACTCTGGAGAAATTAAAGAAGCCTTGACTGAGATAAAGAACAAAAGATCCTGCGGCCAGGATGGGTTACCAGCTGCAGTCTTGCTTTTCCTGCCGGCGGAAGCTCTTGATACCCTCGCAGACTCATTTAATGCATCATGGTCTACGGGTAACTTTCCTTTGTGCCTTAAGACCGCTCTGATCGTTCCTATATACAAGGGTGGCGACCCCGACCAGCCCTCTAACCATCGTCCGATTGCGCTACTTTCCACCATTTCCAAGGCGTTTGAGAAGATTGTCAAGAAGCGGATGTGGATTTACTTAAAAACTCACAGTCTCATAATACCTGAACAACTAGGTTTCCAGGAGGATACGGGAACGATGGATGCAATCTTCAACCTTCTTCATGGTGTATACTCGGCAATAAACAGGGGCCGTGCCGCGGATGCTAAACTGTTTGAGCTTTAACCTTCGTGCGTGATGTCTGTGATTTTTATTTTTATTTTATACAATTTTAACATACTATATATTTTAGCTAAATTTTTGTCGTTATATTGTGTTTTTTATCATGTTAGTTATAGTATAGTATGCTTTGTCAATAGGAATGTCTTATTTTTTGACAATAAAGTACATTTTTGATTTGATTTGATTTGATTTGAATTAAGACACATCATGTGTACTACAATTTTTGCTCACAATTGAAGGAAGAATTGAATTATCAAACAATATACAGGGGGTTCCATTTAAAAAAATTCAACTTTGATGTTCCACGACGTCATGACAGACCCTGTGTACTTCAAATGATAATCTAATAGATATTCAAAACCCTTCAAGTTACGTATTTAAATTTTTCCATTAGCTTGTATAGTTTAACCAATAATCGACCGTTTCCATACATATCAGCGACCCTGTATATTATATTAAATTAATAGTAATTGATATAATACTGTGTAAAAGACGATATCAGATTCCTTCTCAAATATTGAAGAATCATTATAAAAGTCATTTCTATTGATTCTTCTATATTTAATAATATAAAAAAACAAAAAGTTCGACATGAAAATATGATCAGAAAAAAGTCTGTAAACAAAGTAGCGGATGAGGATTGGGTGACTTGGCCGAGAACTCTCAAATTACATTTAAAATACCGTGTCCACAACGTTACCGTATTACCGTAGTGTGAAAGACACGAGAACTTCCTATTATTAGTTCGTCGCCATGCGGTAACGCTATTAGCGTAAAAAATTGTGTTAGGAAACGAATCACGGACAACTTCTTCAAAATAGCTGCCGTTAATAACGCATCACTTTACGGTTCAACCATTATAAAAACATGATTTTATAGTCCAAGGGACAGTATTTCAATGTCAAATCAAAGGTACAGACGGGAACAAAAAACAACCTTTCAATCTCCTAGACTATAAGAAATACTTCTTGATACCAAGTACACACCTACATAAGAAGTCTGATGAAAAAAAAAACATGGTGTCCACGATCAACCGTAAACCAATGAAATGGGTAATTCTACAAAAGAAAACGGTTTGTCTGACTGTAGGTCCAAAAATGCTTTTTCTTATCTACACAGTGTGTTAAAAATCCCGGAACAGTCAATTATTGTGCACAATACAAAAAAACTTTGGATTTAAAAGTTGTAGATCTTGAAGAAATCTATCAACCTTGAACTCTAGCAATAATACAGGGTGTCCCAAAGAGTCGTGGTAAACATTTTTTAACAAAACATCATTATTTATTTATTCAAAATCTCATAGTTTAAGAAATAATTTGAATTTAATGGTGAGGCAATACAAAAAACTTTCGATATAAAATTTGTTGCACACCATGTATAATTGCAAGCGTTCTAGTTTGATAGCTTTCTTCAAACTTACAACTTTTATATTTTTGTATTGTTCACAATTTCCGAAATAATCAACTGTTCCGGGACTTTTTACTCACAATGAAATCCATACTGTTTCTGAAACCAATGGGTTTAGCCAAATAACATGTTAAATAATTGTTATTTAGAATGTTTGGAGGAATCAGGAAATGCGATTAAAAAGGCTCATTCAATTAAAGAAAGGAATTAGTTTGGTTAATCACGTCTTTTTGGGATACCCTGTATAATTGCAAGAGTTCTAGTTTGATAGATTTGATAGATAGTAATTCAGGATGTGAATGATATCACCTACACTGTACCAACATCTGGAGAATTAAACCAATTTAATGTTATATCTTTGCAAGAACTAAAAAAGGTATTGAAAGAACTGAATAATGTTGGTAATGATGAGTGTGGTATCTCGAAGAAAATCTTGGTGGACGCTTGCGCAGTTGTTGCAAATCGTTTATTGGACATTGTGAATACATCACTTCTGAATGGAGATTTTCCTATGTCGTGGAAGACATCAGTAGTGGTTCCGGTCCAGAAGGTTGCGAACACCAATCAATGTGAGGAGTTTAGACCAATTAACACCAGCCCAATCTACGAGAAGGTACTTGAAGTCGTAGTGAAACAGCAACTTCTCAATTTCTGTGAGGAAAACAATATTCTAGTTCCAAATCAGTCGGGCTTTCGTACCAATCATTCATGTGAGTCTGTCGTTGTTAGTGTCTGTGATGATTTTTTAAAGGCTTTGGAAGGTGAAAATTATGTATTGGCTGTTTTTTTGGATTTTCGACGTGCGTTTGAAACAATAAGTAGAAAGGGTTTGTTGGAAAAATTATATAAAATGGGAATTAAAAAAACAGCTTTCAAATGGTTTTGCTCCTATTTGACAGATAGATTCCAAAAAACTAAATATAAGAATTGCATGTCAGATTTTATAAAGGCAGAACATGGTGTTCCACAGGGCACGGTTTTGGGTCCGTTGCTGTTTCTTTTATATATAAACGATATTGTTAATATATTAGAAGAAAGTAAAGCTGTATTGTTTGCGGATGATACGATGATTTATGTAATGGGTAAAAATATTAATGAAATGCAAAGAAAAATAAACATTGATTTGAATAACACTTTTAAATGGCTGTGCAACAATAAACTTTGTATAAATACATCCAAGTCAAAATTTTGTATTTTTGGAAAGAAACATAGATTAAGTGAAATTAACCTAAATTCGGTTAATATTTGTATTAATAATGAAAGACTGATTCATGAAAATGAAATAAAATACTTGGGTGTAATCTTCGATTCGAATTTGACGTTTCAGGTACATGCCGATTATATTATGAAAAAATTCTCTAGAAAAGTAGGCGTTATCACTAGAATTGGAAAAAGTTTATCTTTGAACACAAAAATATTATTGTATAATAGCATAGCTGTACCCCATTTGCAATTTTGTTCCACCCTTTTGTTTAATTTACCCAATTATAAAATAGAGCAATTGCAAATTGTTCAAAATAGGGCCATGCGAGCTATATTGAAGTGTAACAGATACACACCAGTTCAAACAATGTTAAACGTACTTAATTTCATGTCTGTCAAGCAAAAAATTATGAACAGTATTTGAATATTTATTTTTAAAATCAAACAGCAATGTGTTCCTAGTTATGTATGTGATAGAGTTACTTGTTTCAAAGACAATCATTCCTACAATACCAGAAACTGTGGTGATTTCAGGCTAAGGCAATCTTATTCTAGTCATGTTCAAAACTTTATATTGCATAAGGGTCTAAGTGAATTTAATAGCTTACCGCCTGATCTAAAACACTGTGATAACCTTCGTGATTTTAAGAAGCTTTTAAAAAATCATGTATTGTCCAAATTTTAATACTATGTATGCCTATAATATGTATATTTAAATTTTATTGGCAATCTTTTATTTTTTTTGAAACTCAAATTTGTGAGTGGATGTATTTTATTTCTATAATACCTTATTACTGTTTTTTCTATGTAGCAACATGCTAATAAAGATATATTTATTTATTTATTTATTTAGAATGTTTGGAGGAATCAGGAAATGCGATTAAAAAGGCTCATTCAATTAAAAAAGAAATTAGTTCGGTTAATCACGTCTTTTTGGGATACCCTGTATAATTGCAAGAGTTCTAGTTTGATAGATTTTTTTAAGTCTTACAGTGTTTTTGTATTGTGCACAATTTCCGGAATAATTGACTGTTCCGGAACCTTTTACACACATTCTATAAGTACAGCGCTTACGGGGTTCTAACCTGCAATAATGCAGAAATTTTCAAATTTCTTGAAAACTGTAGCGTTGTTGAGAAAGTTGCTCTGGTACATGCTGGTACAATATCATATTTTGTGTTCTTGTTGTTCCTCTAATTACATCCTTGTGTCAAGCGATTTATCATTCTAGGTGTAAACAAGCTACTAGAACACTACGAAACAGAGAAAAAGCTTCTAGAAGAAAGTCTGAGCGACGAGGCCAGCGCCCTTAGTTCAAAAGAAAGCTCCAGCTCGAAGGAAGTGTTGGTTGAAGATCTGCGCAACATAACAGACGAAGAAAAAGAAAAACTAGCAAAGAACCCGTCAGAGAATATATCCAATGAGAAACCATTTCTGGAAACGGTTTACAGTGCGCTGGATTGTTCGGAAAATGACTATGCCGCCTTGTTTGCTCTATGTTTGTTGTATGCGATGGCGCACAATAAAGGTGTCACATCAGATATAATAGAGCAAATATTGAAGCCAAAAAAGTCGTTCATATCGAAATCAAATACAAAAGACATAAAGTACTCTTATAATGTACCTCTGGTAGAAAAGTTGCTGTTGATCATTTCTTCTACAATGCAGCCTACTTGTAGGTCAGTACATTATGGAAAAATATCTTGTTCTTTTTTCACATGAATGCTTTGTAGGGTGCGGCTTGTAACTCTAGAAATAACGTTAAAACTTCTACTGCAATTGGTGATATGTGACGGAAAGAATATATTGTTAGAACCGCACAAGCTCACAATCGAATCAGCTAAAACGCAAAGTATGGCTTTGCTTAGGAACTTTTATAAAAGTGAAGAAATTTTTTTAGACATGTTTGAACATGAGTAAGTTGGTTTTACTGTCGAGTTATTGATAATTTGCACCGTCTATGTAGATACTGTGATATGTGCAAATCATCATTAAACGTAGAATGGCTGTGTATGGATAGTGCAATTCTTCTACCTCCTGCTGGTACACCGTTGACTGGCATCGATTTCATCAAGAGACTACCTTGTGGAGAGGTAAATATAATATTAATAATACATAGTTTGTTTTGAATGATATGGACGAATAATAAAGCCTAAAACATTTCAAACCCCAAGTCAAAGATCTATATACACATAGATATTCAGCGCCTACAGTAAAATTTGAGCCACGTAGAGGTACACCAAATATTGCACCGAGGTACAGGGTGTTCACAGATAAATGGACCCCCTCATTAACTTTTTAATTTCATGTTTGGGAAAAAGATATTTCAAACGAAAGTTTGATGGTTCAAAATGAATCTTGTGAAAACAAGGTCTTCACATATACAGGGTGTTTCAGAACTTCTGGGCGTAGTACAACTTTCTTATTTCTAATCGCAAACTTATTTTTTTAATTGATGTTTGAATTCTCCGGAAAATTCTAAACATTTTTCATATGGCATACCCTATAACCAAACTAAACCAATAAGAAGATATTAACATAAGAAATTCGCTATTTTTAAACCATCAGAAGTGCAGTTTACATTGCCCTCTAACGACCACAATGAAAAGATGTTCATACTCCGGTTTCGCATCCCAAAGAACCCCGGGTACCAGTTTTTAAAGTAATAAGATCTTTCAAGACACCCTTTGTAACAATTTCGTATAACACTTTACTCGTATAAAGATTTTTATATTCATAGACATTTATAACACACTTTAAACACGAAAAGGTTCATTCAGAAATTCCTATGTTTTGCGATCCAAAACACATTTAAAAGAGCTCACGGGTGGGACAATGACCTTATTCCATCTCTTTTTACATACATGGTCAAAGCAACAGCGCGAGGATAGAATAGGCGGAACCAGGCGAATCGATAAAGGATGTTCATGGGCGGAGGTCGGAGAGTTTGGAATGTTTCAAATTATTTGATTTTTTTTTCATTCATTGTTTTTATCTTTAATGAAAGTTACAGGGTTGATTTTGATTATATTTGACAACCAAGTATGTGAGTAAGTAGGTTACTACATACCTATAATAATATTGTATACATTGACAAAAAACATTGAATATCTTTGAGAAAGACATGGTTTGTCCAATATCAAATTGGAGTTGTAGATTATAATACCATATTGCAATTTATAAAAAAAAAATTATAGGAGTTGTCATGGAGAATTAAAATGATAAATCTGAAAATACAAATGTATACTTACTTGAGGGGTATCATAGAAGGGAATCACTTGTAGGTTATGGTTATGAGGGATGAAAAAAAAAAGATAATAACACTGGCAGGAAAAGACTTGACAGTTTACAAACAATAAAAAAGTTTTTCGTGGAGTTGAATTCTACAAGCAACTCCAAATAAAGGGTGACAGGCTCCCCCCAAAAATTGATTGATAATAAGAAATCATAATTTCTAGTAGCAACTTGAAACTTCGAGGATAATTTTGACAAAAATACCTATCAAACGACCCCATCCATTTAAAATTCTGAGGGTACCTGTCAACCCCTGAACGGAAGTGAAAATAACAAAAGAAAAGTGTCCAAAAAAAAACAAAATTAATGACTTGTCTAAGCGATTTTCGATTGATCACCGAACACCTAAGAAATCCTGGGTGGAAAGTTTTTCGTGCCCCATCCTGTATTTGATGGCTTCATTCTAACTTTTCAAAAGTCAATAGTTTCAAACATTTTAGAAAAACGAGAAAATGAAAAATTAATTCAGTATTTTTTCAAAAACTATTAAAATATAGAGATGTCTAAAATTACTTCAAGTAAACATAATATTTCAAATGGAGTCATGACTTGTATGCAGAACATTATTAGTCAATGATGCAGAATAATATTTTTTGATAGATTCTCGACTTTTTACTGGGTCAATTTTATGAGAATTTCATTAACTTATTATACAATGCGACCGTAAAGGTGGAACAAATTCATTAAAAATTCAGGGTTTTGTTTTGGTTAAAACGCTCGGACTCGTTGATTCTTATTTTTGACAGCGGTTTTTTTGATGATAATTTTATGTGTATCTACAGGGTGGACCAAAAATAGGTTACGACCATCAACTTCATTTTTTCAAATAGAAACCCCTATTTATTATTTTATTTTCGGATTCTACATCAAATTTTTAGTGATATGATTTTTACTGAGCTAGGGCTAAAATTGGTTTTTATTAGGTACTAAAAATTATTCTGCCAAATTAAAAAAAAAATCGGTTCAAGAATATTTGTTACATTTGTGAAGAACCGATTTTATCATAAAATTAGTTTAACATCCTGTATCTTGAAAACAATGCACTTCCGGACTCATATGTTTATACCTATGAACTTTTTTTTGATGAAATTATAGCTCAGGAATACGTCTTGAATTTATTGGAGGAGACACCCAGTAAAATATATACTTACTAATGTTAGGAAAGCATGTCTTATTTAGAAAGGCTTTTCTCAAAAACTATTGATTCCCTCACAACTTTTGATTCGAGATTTGGATTCAGCGTAAGATTCTTCGTATGGAACAGTGGTGTTATCTGCCAGAACGTGAAGTTTTGTCGGGCTATCGAGGATTTACTAAAATTTAAGGAAAAAACATTATGTTAGTGAATTAGCTACAAAAACAAAAGATTTGATATTGAATCTTGCAGATATGCGTATTTTTCAATGTAAGAGTCAAAGTAATTGATTTTTGAAAAAAGAATCGCTATGATCAATATAGGGCGTTTTCTACAGCAGGACCAACTTAGCGAATTTAGAGACGAAGAAACTCAATTTTTTCAAATGAAACACCCTGTGTGCTTTTATCTAGTTTTGTTAAGCACTCAAAACACTGCAACTTTGCCATAAGAACACATGTCGTAAAATGTATCGTTATCTTGCAATCTTTGATTATGTCAAAATAGTACCCTTTAATTGGGATTTCTGGTTCCCAAACTTACCCAAATTAACTTCAACTGGTATATTATTATCACTGTTTATATTTCTAAATGCTTCCCTTATCCAATCTTTTATATCGTCGTGAGTTTTAGGAAAAACACGGTAAACTTGATCCTTATTGATGCAGCCTCACAAATAAAAATCGGTATCAGTAATTTCGAGAGATCGAGGTGGTCAGGTGCCTGGAGCACACCTCCCGTTCCCTCTGTTAAAAAAGAAGCTGATCAATAATTTCATCACGTGTGTTGTACGGAGAATGAACCAGAAATCCCAATTAACATAATCAAAGATTGCTAAATAACGATACATTTAACGACATGTGTTCTAATGGCAAAGTTGCAGTGTTTTGAGTGCTTAACAAAACTAGATAACAGCACACAGGGTGTTCCATTTGAACAAATTGAGTTTCTTCGTCTCTAAATTCGCTTAGTTGGGCCTGGTGTAGAAAACACCCTATTTAAAATAAAGCGATTCTTTTTTCAAAAATCAATTACTTTGACTCTCACATTGAAAAATACGCATATTTGCAAGATTCAATTTCAAATATTTTGTTTTTGTAACTAATTTGCCAACATAATGTTTTTTCCCCACGGTGTAAGATAAATAGGTGGTTTCACGCGCCATCTCAACATACAGACCGCTTGTCTCATATTTGCTAACGCAACAGAGACGAAATTGTGCGACAAGGACGCACTGAAGTGGGCCTAAAATATTTCTTCCGGCTATTAATGCGAGCGATGTAGGCGCGTCAAATTACAAAAAAACGAGTTTTTCATGCTTGATTTATTGATTATTTTATTTGTGATTGTACATTAGTCCCACCTTGACGGCAAATTTGTCGCAATTACAATAATTTTTGTGTAAGTTATTAAGTAAATCATGGGAAGAAAATGCTGTGTGCCAAACTGTAAAAGCGGGTACGCTACATGTAAAGAAAAATATTCCATATTCGCAATTCCTAAGAACGATTTAAGAAAATATAACCAGGCAATTCCTCGAAAAGACAGAAAATTAACTGAAAAGGATTGTGCCTGCGAAAGACATTTTGAACCGGAATGTATAGTTCGTTTTCTAGAAATCCAGTGAAACACGTTGAGTATGCAAATGTCACACTTTCAATGTTTGTAACAAATAATCCACGAGCATCCCGAAATATCCTAATAAATTAATTAATCAATTAATTAATCACTATTATGCATTGGTGGATAATAGATTGCAAAAGACTTAAAAACATGTTGAATAAACGTTGTTTAAATTTTAATTTTGATTGATTGATTGATTTTCACAATTACTTTTATATTCAACTCGATATCTAATTTTGTCAAACACCATACCTATTAGGTATGTAGTAGATTATTACTTTTTTGATACATATATTACAGATAAGCATAACTTTGGCATCTGTATTTAAATCAAATATTGTTTTTCATTTTTATATAAATAGATATACATATTATTTATGATCAGTGTCTTATTATTTTATCATTTTGTTTTTCAAGTTGTTTTCATCATCCATGATCATTAAATCAGCTGTAAAACCATCTTACAGGAACAGGTTAACAACGATTACATACTTAAAGAGATGACAAGCAACAAATCCTTTTATATTATGCCTGGCGGTAAAACACAATCACAGGCGACAACGGCGTGAATGCTTGAAATTGAAAAAAAAATCTTGCATTTTCGTGGAGATGAAACTCGAAAACCATATGAGCTAAAAATTTGCCAGCGGAACAATTTTATAGAAAATTTCCTCAGCTACAAATTTTAATCGGAAATTTTTGTTGTCAAAGTAGCCGTTTAGGCTGCGTTTTCAAAAATTTGCAAAATAACCCATATTTGCATTTTTTAATGATTGTCTCAAGCCTTCCAGGAGGTCTTGATTCTTAATTTTTAATAAGAATTCCCTAATAAAACATATACTCGATTGAAACCAACTAACCCAAACCTTTTTAATCAAATACTATGACCACAGGAATATTTTGATTGATACCCGTCTAAAAATTATTCGGCCCACTAACCTGTCTGACTACTACGGCCGGCGTTAGTAGTTTCGAGACACGTTCTGCCGGCTCGTCACATCACCTATTTATCTTACACCGTGTTTTTCCCTAAATCTCAGTAAATCCTCGATAGCCTGACAACTCTGCACGTTCTGGCAAATGAAACCACTGTGGAATATTACGCTGAATCCAAATCTCTAATCAAAGGTTGAGGTTGCTATTTAAAAAAAGTGTATTTTTTGATGCCACGGTTTCCTAGAGCACTCTGTATTCACAGTAATACTTTTAAATTGTGACCCTGCTGAAACCCTATAAGTTTTGTCTTGAATTTTTTTTCCTATCTCTTTTGACAAGGCAGAAAATGGACTTCCACCCACTAATGCGTCACCCTGTATCACTTTCGGCACAATCTGTGTTAGTTGGGTGGGCTTAATAGGACTTTGATATTTTGAGAGTGATTGAGAAAGACTGTCTTGTTCCTGTGTAGCGAAATATTCCTTGAATTATGCAGGGTCGTATGATTTTTTTCTCTTAGTATTAAAAAGCTTGAAAGTGCTTTTTTTTTAAAACATACTGTATATTATCAATTATTTTGAACCTTTCTAATGATTTTTCATGCCCAATACCTAAATATTCCCGTTTTAGAAATAAACGTCATTTTTATGAAAACCTTCTTTTCACAGAGGGTTGTCGTGATAAATCTTTTGAAAAGGATTTAAACGTAACTAAACTAATAATCTTTATTATTATTATATGATTATTTCTCAAGCTATTTCTTGATTTAGTAACTTTTAAATATTTTTCAAATCATAATGGCAATCTACTGTGAAAAGTAGATTCTTATGAAAAAAAGTGCGTTAATTTTGAAAACGGTGCATGGACATGCAATATCATTCGACAGGTATTCTTTGTCTTTGTCTTTCCAAGTAATTGATAATGTACAGGGTGTTTCCGTATATTTCGTCTGCAGACTAACTCGCTTATTATGCAAGATAGATAGGGACTTTAAATACAAAGTTGGTAGGCATTAACATGAACCGCCAGAAAAATATATTTTTTCTACGAGCGTGCGCAAAGTAGCCACTTCGCACACTCTTTGCGTGTGCAAAGTAACCTTTTCCCGCACTCAAATGTCAACTCAAATAACTACCTACCAATTTGTTGTTTTAAACTTCGTTTCCATACCAACTAAACTGTAGATAATGCACTTTGTAATGCACAAAATAATGTTCTTGTTACTTTTCCCTTTTCAGTCAAAATGAAAATGAAACACACAATTCTTTTTTTGCGTTAAAAACGCATTACGCCAGTAACGTAAACAAACATTGATAATGACGACTTTCAATCGGCATTTGTGAGTGTTCTTGCTTGATTTCGGTGCAAACTACTGTGTTTATCGGAAATCTTCGAAAGATTTGAGCTGAATACTGGCATCAAAAAAACCTGATCATGTATACAAACAAACGGACAATCAAATTTATAAAAGTATAAACGATTAAACGAAGACTGACTGACGCAGCTGTCTAGAGTGTCATGTCAAATCAAAACAGTGTTGCCAATAGCAGGGAATAAGGCGACAAAAGAGGAAATTTCATGAACAGTGATCGGACATGCCCTTGCATTTCAAATATAAAATAGATCAATTATGATTTTGATTATACCCATATTATCCAATTTCCAGCTGCCGCCACAAACTGTTCTTTCAATATAAATATATTGTTAAGCATAAATAATCATTATTCTCAAGTTCTATGTTTTTAAGTGCGTTCAAATAATATATTATCTAAAGTTTTTCGTGTCTAATCTGTGAACGCTCGTAGAAAAAATATTGTTCCTAAAACGTTCGCAAAGTGTCTTTCCCACCCTTAAAGCATATCCGAACTCCGCTTCGCGTCGTTCGTCTAACTGCTTTTGCGTGCGGGAAAGCATCACTTTGCGAACTTGTTAGGAAAATAACTATTTTTTTTTATACCGGGAAAAGTGTGGCAGACACAACTTGCATTTTTTCAAATGGATCACCCTTTTATAATCAAATAGACATAATTTCTCTGATCTCAAAAATATACAACATGCAGGTGGTATTCCTTCCAGCCGTTTTCAAAATATTTGAGTCTAAAAGTTGGTTTTTGGGTATTGCCAAATTGTAGTATCTACGACTAAAATAATTGTTAGAAAAAATTAATAAATAATGTTTATTAATTTTTATCCTTCCAATAATCTAAAACAACGAATAAAACACGTACATACATTATATTATTGATAAATTGATATCAACTAACTAGTTATTTAAATCAATGGGTGACATCTGTGCTAAAACTATGAATGTAGTGTTCGAGGTGTTCTACAGAGATGTCGCAAAAGTCAATGTGATTCAAGCGCTGGATATCTATGTGTGTATAGATCTTTGCCAAATTGATTAATGCCATTTCGTGAGGTCGCCCATGCACTTCTGTCAAGTTGATTCATTAGTCTGTATCATTTGAAAACAAACTGAATGTAAGATGTTTTCAGAGTGAAAAAGCGCGCAGAGCAATACGCCTATTCTTCCTGATGCGCAACACAGTGTTAACGCTGAATGGGGAAGTGGAAACGCAGCTGCCGCTGACCAATCCGCAGAGCTGCGTGCAAATCGAGCAGGCGCTGGACCTGAGTATATCTCGTTGTGTGTCTTAGGATTCGTGAATCGAGCAATCACTAGTAGTTGTAATGTGGTCCATTGTAGAGCATGCGTAGTGGTGGCTGTTTTGTGTTGTGCTTGATTTGTAGATTGGGTTTTGAAGGTATGAGAGTTTGTTTTAATTTCTTTTCAAGAATCTGTATTCATTTTGGATTGTTTTAGAGTTTTTTATGAGTGCTTATTTTTTCAGCGTTTTTAATGTTTGTATTCGTTTATTTTTGTTTTTCGACAGGTTTTGCCGAATTTTTGAGTGATTTCTCTTGACTTTGGCTGCATGAGAGTGATTATTCAATGACGCTTTACGCCACTTTTAGCCAAATAGCTAAAGTATGTGACCGTAATAAAAAAGAGGGAGAATGAAGGAGAGTATTCTTTTCTGGACGTTTTCCTTTTTGAATAAAAGTGCGGTAATGGTGGCATAATGACAGATGGGATGACAATGAGGAATATGGACAGACTTTGGTGACTTTCCCATACAATATGATGGGCTGTAGGCAGCTCCATCTGTCATGCGATTATCACGTTTTTGAAGTGAATACTTTTTCAGCTGCATGAGAGTTATAGAGCGGGAAAATAGACTAAACTGTGCTATACGATACTTTTTTGTGATTTTTCACAATTTGGGGTCGAATTCAAGATTTTTAGGGATGTTAAACTGAATGTAAGGAATGTGTGAAAGACTATTGATGATTTTTTTCCTTGGTCAGGTCTTTTAAGCTGAATTTTACAAACATTTGAGCAGTTTATGTTGTTTTGAGCGGATTGTAGCTAGTTATTGAGTGGTTTTTTCTTCTAACTTGTCTTATCATATCGGCATTTTTTTTTTCTCCAGATGGTGTTCCAGAATGAATGGGACATACGCTTACGGCAGATTCCTCGTGGAAAAATATTGCGATCGCCCCGAACTTGTATATCCCGAAAGTTGATATGAACAGAGATACGGTGTCAAAGTTTAATTTTAATTTTTGATTTCTTGAAATAATCAAGTTATATTATATTAATGAAATTTGGTATCTGGGTGTTGTTCGACTTGCAAAATTCAAATATGAGCACGGAATTGCTCTTGTAGGGTGCGCCACCTACACACCTTTTCACTCATTCAAATAGTCATAACTTTTTTGTACACACTCGGACATTTTTTAAAATTGTGAAAATGATTTCTCCATCATATTCACATGAAAAATGTATACTTTGTAGAAGTGGATAGAGTAACCTTTTTCGATATATTTGAACTTTAAGTAATCCATGCAAGTGGAAATTTTTAAAAATAAACGGCGTTTTCATGATGACGAGTTTGGGGCGGTCGAGATATTTTTGTGTGAAGAATCTGCTGTTACCGTATATCCCATTCTTTCTGGGACACCCTGTATACAGACTGTACATGAATGGGGTTTACAGAAGTTCAAATGGATAAAAAATTTCGTTTTTCGGGAAAAATTTTTGATAGAAAAAAACGATTCACAAAGAGAAAATTATGTTTTTTTATGCAGGGTTCGCAAAAACTTCAATAACCTGAATTTTTGCCACTACACTACCTTTTTTTATTTTTAAGCAAAATTTCAATCCAATTTGTTTTTGGACAGCATAAGAGGTTGAAAGACATGCAACATTATCTTTAATACAAAAAGTTAAAAGAAATTATTTTTGTCTTATCAAAAATATTCGTTTTGAAAAAAAAAGATTCCGTGTTTCCCTAAAAGATGCTAGGAATGCAATCAGAATAATAATTTACAGTCAAAATTTAGATGTTAACTGAAAATTTGAAAGACTAAAAAGATCCAAGATTTATTTGAAATCTCGGATTTCACTCACAAACGTTATTGTGAATAACTTTTCTGAATGTCATTCAGGTCAGAAATTTAAAATGAAGGTAGCTGACTCTTGGTAAAAGATAGGGTTTTTGAAGTTTTTGCGAACCCTGTATAAAACATCGAAATTTTCTCTTCGTGGATCATATTTTTTACAAGCAAACTTTTTTATCAAGAATACGTTTTTCCCGAAAAATGAAATTTTTCATCAATTTGTGCCCTTGTGAATCCTATCCTTGGACAGTCTGTATATTTTAGACTACTCTTCACTTTATTGCCATTTCAACATATTGTGTAAAGTCTAATTTTAAGTGAGTTTCCAGTGTACACGGTGGAATCATTTTTATCTTATTAACTTTTGAGATGATTGTTATCCTAAATATTTTTTCAATTTCTGTTTCTATTTTTTCACTGTTGTTTTTCTTCACATTTTCCTTTTTTAACTATGTAGAATGAGCCTCCGTTCGTTCATTATATCGCCTTCGTTCCTAATGGTCTGTTTTTGAATAAGAGGTCCGGCTTAAGCTTATGTGGCACTTGAATTAATTTACCACTTACACGTCACTGGCGATATCCCATCAATTTGTGTGGTGTAAGTCGTACCCGTACCGTCTCTTTCTAAGAACATTGAAAGACCAGAAACTAAGGACAGGTTGTTTGTATCCAACATCTATCGGCAGAGTTGGTAAAATGTACCGATATTCTTGTTTCACCTCAGACTGTCGTATATCTTTACAGTCGTATAAAGATATTTTTTCTGATCATAAACGCCCATCCAGCCGATAACTAGTTATCCGACAACTATTGTGAGTTCACTGGGTTCAAACCAGATAGCAATACGAGCACCTCTGAAGAACAGTGACTCTTTTTGTGTAAAATCAGACTAAAATACACATTTAAATTTAAGATGCAAAAATGTTCAGTAGTTCATTGAATCTCAAGTAAATTGTAAAATGGCGGATGGGCGGATATAACCTCAAATAATTCGCTATTGTCGCCACTGTCTTGTATAGAGCCATTCTACTCTGAAGAACAGTGTTTAGGCGAACGCTGGGGCGCGTTCAGGAACTTCGCAATTTTTGAAAAATAATTATAAGAATAAGAGCGTCATGAAATGTGGGGGTATTTAATCAAAACTTCAGATAGAAAATCATCATCTTTGCTCAATTTTATTATCTAGATTATTGTTTCTACCTTTATTTCACCTCAGCCAATTTCATTTTTATTTTAAATACAAATCGTCTAATCTGAAAATATCGCATTTGAGTACCGTAAACAAAATCTCCCTCTCGCTCCTGTGTAGATGTTGAACTCAAACAAAGTCGTCCTTTACTGGTTCTAGTCTTTTAATGCTTTAAGTTCTCTCAGTTCTCTATATTCGATGTATCGCTTCGATACCTTCAAAATCTACGGCTGATTAAAATTTTAGCAAAGATTATATCTCTCCTCACAGCTAAGCATGCTTCTACATCCCACTTTATCCTCAACAACCCTTCTCTATGGCAAATCTCATTCACGTCTCATCCGTTTCCAAAACTAGTTATTGCTCCATTCATGCCCAACAATACAAAACTGATCATAAATCGATATAATTTTGCAGATAACTCGGACCTAATCGCTTGTACTGTGTTGTACAAGGATGGTACTAAAATGAGGAGGTTCTTGGTGATTGATGTTATGCAGTTGATACTGGTTGAGCCTGATAGTAAAAGGTTAGTAAAACTGATTAAATCGTGAGGATTTTCTTTCCCTGAATTCTTTAATTTCTTTTAGATTCTTCTGTTAAGAGTTTTTTTTTCACTTAAGCTTGAGTCGAAGTGATTTGAGGTTTTTTTTTGTGATGATCATTTTTTGTTTTGTGATTTCAATGTTATTAGATCCTGAGCTCATTCACAGCGAACTAGAACTGCAAGTGTTTTGTAGATTTGAAGGTTTTTGATTTTTTTTCTCTTTTTTTTCTTTTTTTTTTTATTATCAATAGTCCCTTTTCCACTCAAGCCTACTCATTAGCGGATTATAAGTCCTAGAAATATAAAGATTTGAGGGATATTTTGTTATGCCAATTTTCTTAGCTTAGGGATTCTTTTTAGCGTTTTTTCCTTTATTAAGATTTTTTTTTCCGCGTAAGCTTAAGCAAATCAAGTCCAAGTGATTTATGGATTTCTGGGTCATTTCGTGATTATTATTTCCTTTATCAATTAACTACTTTATACCTATATATTGTTTTCGTTTTTTTCTCAATCAAGTGTTCTTTTCTTCACTTAGGCTTACTCATAGAAGAATAATTAGAAATTCAAGTGACTTGCAGGTTTGACTGTTTTTTGTGATTTTTTTTAACACTGAATAATTTTTTTATTTTGTTTTATTATTAAAGGGTTTCTTGTTTTGTGTCCATGGTTTTTCATTTCATTTCATTTTTTCTTAATTATATGATATTTCGAGACTATTTTTTGATTTTTGCCACTGTTCACGGGTTTCTTCTCACGACTGCGATATCTTTCTGTTATTTTTCAGCACTCCATTGTGGATGTGACAGCAACTTTTTTTTTTCGTTCTAGTTATTTTTTTAGGTATCTATTCAAAAAAATTTAAAAAATTTCTAGATTGTATTTCAAACCCGTCTATATGACAGGGTCCGCTTGATCCACTCAACTCAATATTTGGCATGAGTATCAAGGACCTTGTTCAAAGATCTATCGTTCCGGACAAATATGAATGAGGCAGTCAATTCAAAAAAAATATACAGGGTGATCAAACTTAACTATGCAATGCTGCTAACTTCTTTATTATTGAAGAGGTCGTTTGAATTAGCGAAGTAGTAGTACTTTCTCGGCAGATAAAGGAGGTGTTAACAGATTTTTTTTTTTTTTTTGAATGGGACACCGTGTATATTCTTATTATTATCGGTTGCTCACTCTTTCTTGAACATAAAAGGTTATTTTAAATTTTGTGAAATAAAATTTGGATTTCAGGTAAAGCGTTCTCAAGAGGCAGGGTGGATAAACATTTTTTTCACAGAACAATACAGATAATCAAGCTGAAACTTTGTACCAAATTTCATTTTGATTCGATACGAAATATCTCAATTTTATTAATAACTAGAACATAATAATTGATGTTTGAGGGCCGGTAATTCGAAAAATATTGAGATTTCGAAATTTTGCTTTGAGACTCACCACCATTATTTTATTACATTCATTATGTCCAATTTTGAAGAAAAGCTACTCCATTTTCCTTTTCAGGTTAGGCTGGGGCGTGGCAAAACTAGTAGGTTTTCTCCAAGACATCGAAGTGAGCGGCGACAAAGATGACTCAAGATGTCTCCACATAACCATCCATCGGCCAATTTCTGGAGTATCCACAAACCGAGTTCCTTTGCTCAGTGCCAAGTTCCTCTTCGATGATAACATCAGATGTATGGCTGCCAAACAACGACTTACAAAAGGTCGAATAAAAGCCCGACAAAAAAAGATGCAACACATTGCCCGACTTCTCGAAATTCCTGGCCAATCAGGCCCACCTAGTCCTGCTTTCACTGGCCAAGGAATGTATGCTTCTAGATTAACAGCCAGAAATGTTAGAGACAGCAGACCGACGCTGTTTGGCAGCAGAGTTCCTGGTTTTGCCGCTCCAAAGCGTGATAGTTCTCCGGGGGTGATCCATAGAGCTGATGATTCTAGAAGACATCACAGAGATGGCGACAGTCCAAATCGCCTATCAGCGCTCCGGAAAGAACCAAGTCCTGCTTCGAGCAACAAACGGGACGCCCGGTCTAGAGACAATTCTTCAACCCGCAATAAGTCACGTGACAACTCCCCCCGGATGCCCCGACCTAGATCCGAAGAAATACCGCTGGAAATGATCAAAAAGTCTTCAAACTCTGTGTTTATGACTCCGAAGATCACTATTTTGCCGCGACCACAAACGCCACGCGCCGAACCTGAAGTTGATTTGACCGTTTCTGAGTCTGCTCAGAAGGAAGAAGCTGCGACATCTGAAGAGACTTCGTTTATTGGTGATAAGGATGGAGTGGAGACGGTATAGCCAAGGTTTTTTTAATTGTTGATTTTACTAGTGTTTCCTTGTTTATTGTAATATACTGATCTGGTATTTGGTTGTTTTATTGGTCATGCTCTAACCTGGACTTTTGGTTGACTCACAATAGTACGGAAACTGAGAATTTTATAATAAAACTATATAATAAAATGATACTATCCGATACTTACACTACTTTTTGGCCACATGTAAAACCGATGTGATCCACATGAGACCAGTTAGGAAAAAAAATTAAGGAAGTAAAATAAAATGCAATCAAGACAAACATGTGTACGAAAAAGTACTGTATAATGTTTTAGAGTATCGTTAAAAAAAATCAAAACCATGTGAAAATATTTTTATTAAATGAGAAGCGATATAGAATATTTATTTGAACCATTTCAAAAAGAATAATATAAAATTATATTATAAAGAATAAATATCAAATAATATACTGGCACAATATCACATCAATCAGTATGTGGCTTTTATACATAATTTTTTTTATGAAAGGTATTATAGAATCGTGATTTTTATACAATTAATTTTACTATTTTTACATTTTTCAAGATATACAAGATTTCTTACTCATTCCGCCTTTTTTAGTGAAATTTCTTCAATATTTTGTCTATAAATAGTTGTCTGTTTGGATTTAGTTTTTAGATCAGGTATGTGAATAATGCACTCTTGAAGTGTTCAATTATTTTGCCAAATGTGAACCACGGTGTCATAATTCACTGCCACCACCTGCAGAACCTTTCCTCCATGCGCTCTCCAACAGGAAATAACCAGTCTAGTTCTGGTATCCAGATTCGTAATAATACCAGAAGACTGGAAGGAGCAATTGGCAAGGCATCAAATTAGGTCTGCAGGTATCAGTGTTATCTATCCCCTGTAACATTTTTGTTTATTAACCGATTTTCATTTTTGTTTTGTTTTTAGGTCTCGTCAAACACTTTTTGAACATTATACCAAATCAGTTCCAGGGACGTACTTTTGGGAGATTATGGGGGTTCAAAGTGGGTCAAATTTCAGAAAATCGTATTAGGGGATTTTTTAGAAAAAAACTGACAACGGAATCTCAATCAGAATGACCAAAAACCTCCCTGTTCACATTTTCAAAAAAAAAAGATATGTTACTGTTTTGGTTAATTTTTTTTGTTAATTTGTTAATTTAATACTTATACTGCTCATTGAGTCTTCCTGTACGTTCTAATTAATAAGATGTTAATAAAATCTCAGAATGTGTGTTTTAAACAAAAAATCATAGATACCTAATACAGGGTGGGCGACTTCAGAGTGGACACACCGTATGACAAAGTATTTTAAAAAATGCCTATCTGGGTATACATAGAAGACAAACCTTTGAATCTTACCTATCATACAGGGTGTTTCCCAATTGCGTACATTAGATTTAAGGGCGTATTTCTGACCTTATTTCAAAAGTCCATATAAACATGGGTCCGGAAGTGCATTGTTTTTGAGATAGAGGGTGTTGAACTTTGAACTTATTTAGTAATAGAAGCCTCGTTTAGGCCTAGCTAGGTAAAAATTATAAAGATCAGTGCCGTCCCGAGGGGCATCCTACCATATATTTTTGTTAAATAAATGTAGGTACGTTTCTGAATCTGTAGTGTTTCTTTTCTAGGATGAAACAACCAAAAATACAAATTTGGATTTTTTGCGTATCTAGCCCAATTTCCTACAGAAAAATCTTTCATACTCCAGGAAATATTTTTATTTTTATTTTTTTCATGAGGGTATAAAGTTAGTCAAGTACGTATTCAGAAACATGACAAACGGAGCTAGATACGACACAAAATTAAGAGGTAAAGAAGGATGTATTTTTGGTTGTTTTATGCAAGAAAATATTAAAAATCACAAAGAATTCAGTAGCGTACATTAATTTTTTTATCAAGTTTCAACACCCTGTATTTTAAGAATGATACACTTCTGGACCCATGTTTATATGGATTTTTTTTTCATGAAATAAGCTCAGAAATATCTACGCCCTTGAATTTATCTTGTTTTTTTTAGTATCATGGTAACCCGGGCCAGAGCTACATAGGTAACCTATGAATTTTGAGGTTTGGGCTCACAATGACGTCAGCAAAACCTGCGCGTGATCATATCTTGTTTGTTTTAGTATCATGCTTACCACCCATGTTCACATTGACATGTTCGACTCACACAATGTTGTTTGCTTATGCTTCTAGTGGTTCAATATTCGAAGGGAAAATCAAATTCTCCGTTAGTATAAATATGACCAAAGAGAAATAAAAAAATAATAAAATATAAACTGAAAAGAAAGGACCTGTGTGACACCTTTCAATAAAATCCAACAATTCAGCAACTGTGACCATATTCTTTAATAAATATTCTATACCACATTTTCAGCGACAGGGTGCTAGTTCTCGTAAACCATTCATCATTGACACCCAGGACCCAGAAAAAAAATCTGTATACACCTAGTAATGTAAGAAAAAATGCTGGAAATATATTTCAAGTTTCTAGGATCGCCGCAAGGTGGCGTGACGGTTCTATGAAAACAGAAAATTGACTTATTTTCCGAATTTTACCCGTTGAACTACAAAACATAAATATGGAGCAGATCTGGGGCAGAGCAGATTCTCTACAAAATTGCTCCCTTGATACTTTTCTCTAAATTGTCAAATAAGACAGGTACGGGTCAAACTTTGTGTTACTTCGGAATCCCTTGACCGATTTGATCCGACAAGCATCCTGAAATATTGATATCATGTGACCTCAAGAAGAGTTATGAATTTGTAATCACGTGGCCTAACTTACTCGGATCTAATCTCAACTGATAATATTAGACACTTTAAGCACG